>OY728134.1:757281216-757707216 GCA_963277665.1 Viscum album
AGAATAAAGATTTTAGCATAAAACATGATTCATATGAAAATAATCTTGAGCCATGATAGTGTACCATAATGGGTAAGATGTATAATATGTCTATACAATAAACATAAGAATAGTAATTATATCAAATTTCAAGGATAAATAGAAATACATTAATTTCATAATGGGATAAGATAACCTCATTCCAATACTATAATAGTCTATGGTTAATCCCCAATGTACTTTATGGGATTGTGCTAAGTGCTCATGTACTATTGTGGTTGGGATAACCAGTTGAGTACCCTTATGAGATCAGGAGAAATAAAACATTACCTAATTCACAAGAGTTATATAATGAATCCAATTAAAATATAATGATAATACATACTTATGTATGTCACAATAATATAAGATAATTTATCTTTCCTTCACAGATCAATTTACCAATAAAAATGTAATAGGTTTTGTTATAACTTCCTCAAAACAACAAAATCATCCAGTTAGAGAAAGAAGGTGGATGGTGTCATTATAAAATATCTTCGATTATGCATAGTAATCATTAAATTATATTGGCATATATAAAAAACTTTTATTAAATTATTAGAAATATGATATAAAAAACCTTAATAAATATTTTATTATGTAAATTTTAACAAATGAAAACTTCATTGAAAAATTATAATATCGTTTTATTAGAAAAAACATTTAAAAATGAATGAAATATTAATAATAAATATTATTTCTAATAGAAGTAAAATACCGTGATGTAGTAAATGTTAATAAGAATTCTTTTCAAACAATTGTAAATAAATTAAAATGTGACCCATACAAAAAATATTAATAATATTCCTTTTAAAAATTTTGTAAATAAATTCAATGATAGTTAAAAATGGATTTGGGATATAATTAGAATATATATAAGATCAATCTAGAAATATAAAAATGAATATAGAAAAGAAAGAAAAGGAGTTGTGTAAAAAACTATAAAACTTTTAAATCAATGATTTAAACTAAACCACATTATGGATATTGAAATCAAAACATACTTTCAAGAAATAAATTGGAAAGGAAATTAATATTAAAAATGTTTAATTATGTTTACGATATAATACATCAATGCGCTAGAATATGAACCCTATATATGGAAATAAGTTCATAAAATTTAGAAGAGAAACTCATTCCTTAGACTTCCACTTGGAGATACATTATCTAAAATCACAATATAATAAAATTAGGATTATTAATAATAATAAATATAAACATATTAAATATTAATTAACATTATAAAATTGATATATATATCCTTTGAACCCATATATTAATAATTTTTTATTAAAATTAATAATATTGTTATATCGTCCAGTTTCCCTTTCATGATTCAGTTTGATGATTCTTGTCATTGATTTTTGTTCATGGATTCAACACATAAATAATTTTATATCTAATTAAATACACATGTTTCATATAATTAGGGAGTGTCATTTCCATTTTATATAACTTCTATTGATGGTTTTCACAAAACACTTAAAAATTCTTTTTTGGGTTATCCACGAAGGTGATATCCCACATTATAACTCAATCATGCCCATTAGATGTTTTTGATTGAGGAAGTTCAAAAAAGAATAAATATATCCACCCCCATTGCATGTGTTCTAGATATCCATGTCAAAGAACTTGTGCATATTCTATAAGCCTGGTCATCCTTGGACAACCACTAAGATGAAATAAATCCTTTATGGCATAATTAACTCTATGGAGATGAAACCAAGGTACTCGTCCTCTGATACCTTATAGCAATGTTCATCTAATCATAGTGAAACTGATACCCCTGTGATATTAAAATAATCCCATATAAGAATAATCCAAAACAAAATGAGGCCTTCACATCATGATAATACCCTTGGCACCATTCTGGATAACATGTGAGGTCAACCCAACAGTATTCAAATATTATTAACCCATGAAAATATTCTTAATTAAAAATTGTAAATGGCCTATCGATACACCTCACACTATAGTAGTCATACTTCACTCCTTTACTATCCTGTATGATATTAATTACAAGTATAAAAAATCAACCATCACAATACAATGTAAAATATAATATTATAATCAATAAATCCATATTAAATAGGTAAACTACTAACTATCCTAGAATTAAACCCATGTAATAAGAAACCAATCATGCAATAATCCAATCGTCTTTGAATTATTCATCAAGAATACCAACCAAAATCCATGAAATATATATCTCTCTATCTACCACAAACACCCAACTATGTCTTCAATACTTGAAAAATGATAAAATAACAATTTAATGAAATTTCTTTCCCATAAATTAGATACACTTCAAATGAATCTCAACCATCATAATGAAACTGATGCTCAGAGAAAGAGAATAAAACATGGGTATAGTGTAGAGAAACATATACCTTAACATTAAATACCACTCAAATTATTATAACCCTCAATAATACATCTTAAATATAAAACAATAATGTACTAGAACTTTACATGCCTGGGAAAATACATCTCATTTATGAATTTCACCCTTGATGAAAACCAATGATGTACCAACCACCCTGACTTGTAACTTAATTATCACTAGCTATTACCTTCACATCCATATTTATTCAAAATAAATACCCAATAAAAATTCCACTTAAATTGTATATTATTTTTAAAAAAACCCAAAATACTTTGGAACAAAACATATTTATTTAATATTTTAAATACCAATCAACATAAACCATAAAATGGGTCTAAAATCCAACATAATTGTTGTATTGAAATGAGTATGATCACCCTAGAATATTCTCCATGTCCTATGCCATATCTAACATTGCAATCAATATTGATATGCTTACTAAACCTCAAAAAAAATAAAACTAACAATCCCCCCATATAATTATATTATAAATATATCAACTATCCCGATAGAGGGAATATAGAGATACTCACACCCAAGGCTCAAAATTGTAAAAAGAAATATAGATTATCATCTCATTCTCTTCTTTTTTATACCTCAAGGCTTATAACTATTTTTTTTCTATGCCTCTCAAAAAACTAAAAATGGATATTTACCAAATCCTTATCTGTCACACACGGTTTTTTTCCTGTCTTTGTATTGATCCGGCCCATTAGAAATCCAGATCCTTTTCATGGGTATTTGATGATATGAATATTGAGTTTTGAAGTTTCATATATGTCTAACCACCATAATTTGGGATCCCCATTGTTTGTTTAGTAGTTTTTGAAGAAAGGGTGGTTACTTCATGATTTGGGCCAACCGTGAGCTCATTCCCAGTTTTAAAAACCGAATTTGTTTCTTTTATAACTCTTTTGTTTTCCATCCTTTTTTTCCCATTCAACTTCCCACTTGTCCTATAATGATATATTAAAACTTATTTATCCTTTTGGACCCATTATAAATTCATAGGCCGGGTGAATTTGGGTTACTCATTTAGGTATTGGGCCAGCCCATGGGCCCATTTCCTGTTTAAAACAAATAATTTGTTTCGTTTATATCTTTTTCATTGTTTACTATTTTTCGGTGATTCCACATCCCCCCCCGAAGCCAATATCCCTATCCTCACCCCCAATATCGTGTTTACCACTTTGGAGCTCATAATGGTCGCGTATTAGGGAGAATGTTCTCTGGTTTCCTCAAAACGTCCAGAATTGAGAAGGTAAATTGTTTCACCCATAACTCATTCAATTCGTACTCTTTTGGCCACCGATTTTCTTTCCCTAGTTCGTCCAGATCTTAGGAGTATCTCCATGAATTTTCAAGCCATTACCATCCTTATAGGGTTGCAGATCTAATGGAATACGAAGAGTTTTCTAGGGTGAAAGGTGAGATTCCTTCTCCTTTCTCCTTCCTCTTCCCCCTCCTTTCATTATTTCGTGGATTTATTTTTTCCCCTAGTATTGATCGACCTAGGGTTTTGTTATACAATGTTTATTTATGGGTTTTATGTTTGTTTAGGTCTGGTATTTATAGTTTTAGGGTTTATAAACCCGCGGCGGGTGATTTCGGGTGTGCGTTTCAATTACGCCAACGATTTGAGGTAGGATACCCCTTGAACATGACTTTATTATTTAAGTTTAATCATTTTATTATATTTAAAACCAGATATATATGTTTATTATTGTTTTTCATCCTTTGGATAATTTTATTGGTGTTCAAAGTGGTTGTTTAATCATTGGTTTGTGAACGGTAGTGTTGTTTTGTCATGAAAGTTCTCAACAAGTGTTTGTTTAAATGTTCCGTTATCTTTTGCAAATATTTTGTGAGGTTTATAATCTGTTCTATGGTATTTTTAACATGTTACAGTGTCTTGAATGAAAATATGGCTTTCAATTGGTGTTTTATTCCTTTTCATGTACATAAAATAAATTGTTTTGTTTAAAAAGGGCATGTCATGTGTTCGGTAAATTGCCCGGTTGGATTTTATGTGTGATGTGTGATTTAAAAGTCATTTGATTGGATTTATAAAGGAATTGGAAGAATTATAAATGGTATTTTTGGGTACTTATATTGATTTCAAATTTGGATTTGTTTTTACAAACAAGTGGGTTTTGATTTACAACATATTTTGGCCCGAGTTGCCCAAAAATGGACCGTTTCACATCTTTATGAAAATGGTTGTGTTTTGAATATTTAACCTAAGTATTATAAGAGATTTATGAATGAGTTTTACGGATGTAAATGATGTTTATACAGATCCATAATAAAATTAAAATGCATACCTTCATCAAAGGTTAGTTTTGAGAAAATGTTTAAAGGCCCGTTTGGCATTTCCTAATGAAGGAGTGTTTTACTTGTATATAACAAGTTGTGAAATTGGGATTGTTTTATGGTCCATTAAATGATTTTATTAAATGTTTATTGGTCTGAAAAATATGATTTGGTTTGGTTATGATGTGTGTTTATAATTTAAAGAGTTTTTTTGAAAGATTTTTATGTGCAAATCCTCAATACACTTCATGAAATTGTTTTACCGAAATATTTAACGGTTTGTTGATTAGTGTAAGAAATGTGAAGAATGATTATGGGATGTTTGTGTTTTTATGGTTTTGGAATGGAATGTGGATGTGAAATGTGTATTTGATAATATGTGTAACTTGATTGAGCACTAAAGGGAATCCCGGGTATCTAGGTGGGCGGACGTGTACTAGTATGCTAGTGATTCTGTGGGGGTTGGCCCCTGTTTCACGTAGCAAGTTTGACGATGACAACAATAACTAAATTATGATGATGTTGATGATTGGGGACCACTAGGTTATGGGTATGTTCCATACTAGTGGCTCATGCATGAGAACGGATATTTATTATGGTTACTTTCACCGAGATACGAGGTACCTGGGGCTCGCAACTAACTAGTGCCTAGGGGTATTCCTGTGACTAGTGCTCATTGGCTATTTTGTACTCACCGTTGGCATAAGGTGTGTTTGGTTGGTAAATTCAGTAGTATGTGTTATTTATTTGAATGTTAAAATTATTTAAAGCAGACCTCTTGAAAACTATTTTCATTTTGAAGTTTCACCTCTTTGAAAATAATTGTTACTTGCATTTTTGTTTATTAAACAAGCATGTTTTTGTCTGATAATTATTATAGCATGGAACCTCATTTGAAAACCATACATTCAAATATTGAATTTAAAACTATAAATTGATGTTTCTTTTATTTTAAAGTAATGTGCATTGGGAATAGAATACCGGGCTAACCTACTGAGTTTTAATACTCACGCCTATAGTCTTCTTCTTTTTTTAGCCCTTGTGCAGGTTTCATCTTTAGTTCGATCACCTTGGGAGACTTTTTATCATTGTGTTGGAGAGTGACCAGAAGTGTCACATGGAGTTATTTTTTTATCGGAATTGTTCATTGGAGTTGTTGGTTTTGTTCTAATTTTAGTTTCTTGTACAAATAATATTTAGTTCAATTTTTATATAAATTCATTTTGGGCTGTCCGTTTATTTCCGCTATTTGTTTGATTGTTTGTATATGGGCGAAATCGTTCCCTTGTGTACTCTATTGATGCCCTTGGTGCTTTTCACCATCCCGGGAGGATCGGGAACGCCTCTCGGGACTTGTCGCGGGCTGGCCTGGGTGGCCGGTTCAGGGTCGACTCGGGCTGGTTCGTGACAAAATGGTATCAGAGGAGGTCGGCTATTAGCAGACCTTTCTTTTTAGAGTTCCCTTGTTATTTTGGGGATGTCAATGTAGATGGAGTAGGATTTTTGGGACTTGAGGGGTAAGTGCAAGAAGAGCGTCGTGAACTCTTTCTTGTTCTAATCCTCAGGTTTCCATGGAAGTTCGGTTTTATTAGTGTCCATTGTTCTAGTTGATTGTTTTATATTGGGATATGACAAGGGGAGTCTGACCAATGGCCTTCGTGATCTCACAGGGCCTGGCAAGCCATGTGGAGCGGGGGAATGGTCCTAATAAGTCTCTCTGTGTTGGTGTTGTGTTTGGCATATGGCTGCCAACCATATGGTCAAGTCACCCACCGACACTAGTTCCCTTTTTCTTGGGTCTCTTGAACCTTTCTTGAATTCTGAATTTTTGTTTTTAAAATCCTTGTGTGAGAATTGTGGAAATGGGTTTTAATGTAAGGATTAGATTTTGAAAAGTGAAAAAAAGGGGTTTCAATAATTAAATATAATAATGGTTTAGGAAGGTTGTGTTTTTGTGAAAAAAAATGGAGGGAAGCAGAAATGATTTAAAGGGATTGGATTATCCATAATCTAACTTGTGGTTTGTTGAAATAAAATGTTTTGAAATTGTGAATCATTTTAAAGTGATTCTGGATCTTTTCTTAAATGGGGTATTTTAGGATGTTAAAAAAGTTTTTTTAAATCGGATAAATTAGTTTTGGAAATTATTTTTGATCGGTTGGTTTTTTACTAGAAATGTTATTGGTCTCAATGGACCTCAGATTATGAAAATATACATTGCTGATTTTTTTTAAAAAAAAATACTGTGAAGGGGTTGTTTGGAGTGGCTTGGTTATTTAAAAAGTTTTTAAAAATGAAAAGGGGTAGGTTTTCAAGAAAATGGTTCTTAATTAATTGTGGTTTTTTTGTGAAACATGAAAATGTTTTTTGACTTGGTGGTTGGTGTTCCTTTTGAAGGTACATGATTTTTGGAATGATGTTGTTTTGTTTTATCCTTTGGTGTTTTAATGAGTGCTCACATGCATGAATTTATTTATATCTGGAAGGATGAAATATATGGTATGGTGGTTGGGTGCCTGGGGTGGCATGGAAATGTGCATGTGGGTGAGACTTGATGAAACACCATTGGTGAATGTTAAAACCCACCAAGTTAGTTTGATTTTTCAAAATTGTTTTGAGCTGAAAATTGTGGCCTTTTTTTTAACCAATTGTTATGTGGATTGATTTTTCTATGTTTTAGAAGAGTTGTTTATTCAGTAAGCTTCCTTGTGATCTATAATTCATACTCTTGTTGTATCTTGAGATGATATCTTGTTGGTGTCTTGGTTTTGGAGAAATTTTCATTGGGTTTCTAAAGATGTGTTTGATGTTGTGATGTGGCCAGTGATAGTTCTCCGTTGGAAATCTTTCCTACTGATCAACCTAAGGATTCCTTTCAAATTTTAAATCCACCTCTTTTGAGGATGCCTCAACCTGTTTGTTGGAATACAGAGATGTTTGGGATCTATTAAAAGTGCTTCTAGGTCGTGATAATTCTTGTGGATAGAGCAGTTGTGTTCGGTGATGTTGATGTGTTTCGTCTAATTCCTTTTCCATTATGCCCCTCATTTGGAGTGATTAGGAATTTTGATATGTATCTATGAGTTCCTATTTAGATGAAGGTTTTTTTTTGGTGATCAAGTGTGGTTTTTTTTGAGTGGTGTGATCCTTATCACCTGACTGCGGTGCAACAAATGCTTCACGAATCAGGGCTCCAGCCATATGCCTCGGAGTGAAGCTTTTCACACAGTCAGAAACTCAACAGAGGTGTGGAGTGCTAGATTAAGATCCTTACTCCTCTGTTTTGGTAATTTAGTTACTATGTCAATGTTTTGGTTCCTCATTTCTATGAATTTCCCTTTGTCGCAACAAGCGTGGTGGACTTAACCCCTCACACAGTGTCTATGGTTATTCCTTCATGGATGTGGGTTTTCAATCAATGTCCCTGTGTGGAACGCATGTAAAAATCAGATGCATTCTTGGTGTTACCTATTCATAGGGGGAGAGTTTTGGGTAGTTTCTTTGTTTCTTTTGTTGTTTAAGTGGCCAAATTATTGGGTCCCCTTCCCTCCCATCCCCAAGTGACGGGGGTCTAGAATTGTGCTGAATGTGTCGACCAAGTTATTGTATTCTCCATTCCGGAGTGGGTGGTTTATATGTTCATGTTGTAACTCTATTAACTTGGTATAGTAGGTTTTTGTAGGATGGTTTTTTTTGGGCTTGCGTGAGTGAGTCCCTACTCTAACTCATGTTCAATTCTTGTCTAGTCATTGCTAGTTGGTTTCTAATGGTGGTGAGACCCACCATGGGTCTCCTGGATTTTAATCCTAAGAACATTTATAGTTCTAGTTGATTCTTAATGGTGGGTAGTAAATTCTGGAATCCATATGTGTTGTTTTTTTTTCAGCCGGAAAGTGTTATGGCTTTCCGGGGGCGGAAAGCTTTAATGGTGGGGAGAATTGTCACACACGGTTTTTTTTCCTGTCTTTGTATTGATCCGGCCCATTAGAAATCCAGATCCTTTTCATGGGTATTTGATGAGATGAATATTGAGTTTTGAAGTTTCATATATGTCTAACCACCATAATTTGGGATCCCTATTGTTTGTTTAGTAGTTTTTGAAGAAAGGGTGGTTACTTCATGATTTGGGCCAACCGTGAGCCCATTCCCAGTATTAAAAACCGAATTTGTTTCTTTTATAAATCTTTTGTTTTCCATCCTTTTTTGCCCATTCAACTTCCCACTTGTCCTATAATGATATATTAAAACTTATTTATCCTTTTGGACCCATTATAAATTCATAGGCTGGGTGAATTTGGGTTACTCATTTAGGTATTGGGCCAGCCCATGGGCCCATTTCCTGTTTAAAAAAAATAATTTGTTTCGTTTATATCTTTTTCATTGTTTACTATTTTTCGGTGATTCCACCTCCCCCCCGAAGCCAATATCCCTATCCTCACCCCAATATCGTGTTTACCACTTTGGAGCTCATATTGGTCGCGTATTAGGGAGAATGTTCTCTGGTTTCCTCAAAACGTCCAGAATTGAGAAGGTAACTTGTTCCACCCATAACTCATTCAATTCGTACTCTTTTGGCCACCGATTTTCTTTCCCTGGTTCGTCCAGATCTTAGGAGTATCTCCATGAATTTTCAAGCCATTACCATCCTTATAGGGTTGCAGATCTAATGGAATACGAAGAGTTTTCTAGGGTGAAAGGTGAGATTCCTTCTCCTTTCTCCTTCCTCTTCCCCCTCCTTTCATTATTTCGTGGATTTATTTTTTCCCCTAGTATTGATCGACCTAGGGTTTTGTTATACAATGTTTATTTATGGGTTTTATGTTTGTTTAGGTCTGGTATTTATAGTTTTAGGGTTTATAAACCCGCGGCGGGTGATTTCGGGTGTGCGTTTCAATTACGCCAACGATTTGAGGTAGGATACCCCTTGAACATGACTTTATTATTTAAGTTTAATCATTTTATTATATTTAAAACCAGATATATATGTTTATTATTGTTTTTCATCCTTTGGATAATTTTATTGGTGTTCAAAGTGGTTGTTTAATCATTGGTTTGTGAACGGTAGTGTTGTTTTGTCATGAAAGTTCTCAACAAGTGTTTGTTTAAATGTTCCGTTATCTTTTGCAAATATTTTGTGAGGTTTATAATCTGTTCTATGGTATTTTTAACATGTTACAGTGTCTTGAATGAAAATATGGCTTTCAATTGGTGTTTTATTCCTTTTCATGTACATAAAATAAATTGTTTTGTTTAAAAAGGGCATGTCATGTGTTCGGTAAATTGCCCGGTTGGATTTTATGTGTGATGTGTGATTTAAAAGTCATTTGATTGGATTTATAAAGGAATTGGAAGAATTATAAATGGTATTTTTGGGTACTTATATTGATTTCAAATTTGGATTTGTTTTTACAAACAAGTGGGTTTTGATTTACAACATATTTTGGCCCGAGTTGCCCAAAAATGGACCGTTTCACATCTTTATGAAAATGGTTGTGTTTTGAATATTTAACCTAAGTATTATAAGAGATTTATGAATGAGTTTTACGGATGTAAATGATGTTTATACAGATCCATAATAAAATTAAAATGCATACCTTCATCAAAGGTTAGTTTTGAGAAAATGTTTAAAGGCCCGTTTGGCATTTCCTAATGAAGGAGTGTTTTACTTGTATATAACAAGTTGTGAAATTGGGATTGTTTTATGGTCCATTAAATGATTTTATTAAATGTTTATTGGTCTGAAAAATATGATTTGGTTTGGTTATGATGTGTGTTTATAATTTAAAGAGTTTTTTTGAAAGATTTTTATGTGCAAATCCTCAATACACTTCATGAAATTGTTTTACCGAAATATTTAACGGTTTGTTGATTAGTGTAAGAAATGTGAAGAATGATTATGGGATGTTTGTGTTTTTATGGTTTTGGAATGGAATGTGGATGTGAAATGTGTATTTGATAATATGTGTAACTTGATTGAGCACTAAAGGGAATCCCGGGTATCTAGGTGGGCGGACGTGTACTAGTATGCTAGTGATTCTGTGGGGGTTGGCCCCTGTTTCACGTAGCAAGTTTGACGATGACAACAATAACTAAATTATGATGATGTTGATGATTGGGGACCACTAGGTTATGGGTATGTTCCATACTAGTGGCTCATGCATGAGAACGGATATTTATTATGGTTACTTTCACCGAGATACGAGGTACCTGGGGCTCGCAACTAACTAGTGCCTAGGGGTATTCCTGTGACTAGTGCTCATTGGCTATTTTGTACTCACCGTTGGCATAAGGTGTGTTTGGTTGGTAAATTCAGTAGTATGTGTTATTTATTTGAATGTTAAAATTATTTAAAGCAGACCTCTTGAAAACTATTTTCATTTTGAAGTTTCACCTCTTTGAAAATAATTGTTACTTGCATTTTTGTTTATTAAACAAGCATGTTTTTGTCTGATAATTATTATAGCATGGAACCTCATTTGAAAACCATACATTCAAATATTGAATTTAAAACTATAAATTGATGTTTCTTTTATTTTAAAGTAATGTGCATTGGGAATAGAATACCGGGCTAACCTACTGAGTTTTAATACTCACGCCTATAGTCTTCTTCTTTTTTTAGCCCTTGTGCAGGTTTCATCTTTAGTTCGATCACCTTGGGAGACTTTTTATCATTGTGTTGGAGAGTGACCAGAAGTGTCACATGGAGTTATTTTTTTATCGGAATTGTTCATTGGAGTTGTTGGTTTTGTTCTAATTTTAGTTTCTTGTACAAATAATATTTAGTTCAATTTTTATATAAATTCATTTTGGGCTGTCCGTTTATTTCCGCTATTTGTTTGATTGTTTGTATATGGGCGAAATCGTTCCCTTGTGTACTCTATTGATGCCCTTGGTGCTTTTCACCATCCCGGGAGGATCGGGAACGCCTCTCGGGACTTGTCGCGGGCTGGCCTGGGTGGCCGGTTCAGGGTCGACTCGGGCTGGTTCGTGACAAAATGGTATCAGAGGAGGTCGGCTATTAGCAGACCTTTCTTTTTAGAGTTCCCTTGTTATTTTGGGGATGTCAATGTAGATGGAGTAGGATTTTTGGGACTTGAGGGGTAAGTGCAAGAAGAGCGTCGTGAACTCTTTCTTGTTCTAATCCTCAGGTTTCCATGGAAGTTCGGTTTTATTAGTGTCCATTGTTCTAGTTGATTGTTTTATATTGGGATATGACAAGGGGAGTCTGACCAATGGCCTTCGTGATCTCACAGGGCCTGGCAAGCCATGTGGAGCGGGGGAATGGTCCTAATAAGTCTCTCTGTGTTGGTGTTGTGTTTGGCATATGGCTGCCAACCATATGGTCAAGTCACCCACCGACACTAGTTCCCTTTTTCTTGGGTCTCTTGAACCTTTCTTGAATTCTGAATTTTTGTTTTTAAAATCCTTGTGTGAGAATTGTGGAAATGGGTTTTAATGTAAGGATTAGATTTTGAAAAGTGAAAAAAAGGGGTTTCAATAATTAAATATAATAATGGTTTAGGAAGGTTGTGTTTTTGTGAAAAAAAATGGAGGGAAGCAGAAATGATTTAAAGGGATTGGATTATCCATAATCTAACTTGTGGTTTGTTGAAATAAAATGTTTTGAAATTGTGAATCATTTTAAAGTGATTCTGGATCTTTTCTTAAATGGGGTATTTTAGGATGTTAAAAAAGTTTTTTTAAATCGGATAAATTAGTTTTGGAAATTATTTTTGATCGGTTGGTTTTTTACTAGAAATGTTATTGGTCTCAATGGACCTCAGATTATGAAAATATACATTGCTGATTTTTTTTAAAAAAAAATACTGTGAAGGGGTTGTTTGGAGTGGCTTGGTTATTTAAAAAGTTTTTAAAAATGAAAAGGGGTAGGTTTTCAAGAAAATGGTTCTTAATTAATTGTGGTTTTTTTGTGAAACATGAAAATGTTTTTTGACTTGGTGGTTGGTGTTCCTTTTGAAGGTACATGATTTTTGGAATGATGTTGTTTTGTTTTATCCTTTGGTGTTTTAATGAGTGCTCACATGCATGAATTTATTTATATCTGGAAGGATGAAATATATGGTATGGTGGTTGGGTGCCTGGGGTGGCATGGAAATGTGCATGTGGGTGAGACTTGATGAAACACCATTGGTGAATGTTAAAACCCACCAAGTTAGTTTGATTTTTCAAAATTGTTTTGAGCTGAAAATTGTGGCCTTTTTTTTAACCAATTGTTATGTGGATTGATTTTTCTATGTTTTAGAAGAGTTGTTTATTCAGTAAGCTTCCTTGTGATCTATAATTCATACTCTTGTTGTATCTTGAGATGATATCTTGTTGGTGTCTTGGTTTTGGAGAAATTTTCATTGGGTTTCTAAAGATGTGTTTGATGTTGTGATGTGGCCAGTGATAGTTCTCCGTTGGAAATCTTTCCTACTGATCAACCTAAGGATTCCTTTCAAATTTTAAATCCACCTCTTTTGAGGATGCCTCAACCTGTTTGTTGGAATACAGAGATGTTTGGGATCTATTAAAAGTGCTTCTAGGTCGTGATAATTCTTGTGGATAGAGCAGTTGTGTTCGGTGATGTTGATGTGTTTCGTCTAATTCCTTTTCCATTATGCCCCTCATTTGGAGTGATTAGGAATTTTGATATGTATCTATGAGTTCCTATTTAGATGAAGGTTTTTTTTTGGTGATCAAGTGTGGTTTTTTTTGAGTGGTGTGATCCTTATCACCTGACTGCGGTGCAACAAATGCTTCACGAATCAGGGCTCCAGCCATATGCCTCGGAGTGAAGCTTTTCACACAGTCAGAAACTCAACAGAGGTGTGGAGTGCTAGATTAAGATCCTTACTCCTCTGTTTTGGTAATTTAGTTACTATGTCAATGTTTTGGTTCCTCATTTCTATGAATTTCCCTTTGTCGCAACAAGCGTGGTGGACTTAACCCCTCACACAGTGTCTATGGTTATTCCTTCATGGATGTGGGTTTTCAATCAATGTCCCTGTGTGGAACGCATGTAAAAATCAGATGCATTCTTGGTGTTACCTATTCATAGGGGGAGAGTTTTGGGTAGTTTCTTTGTTTCTTTTGTTGTTTAAGTGGCCAAATTATTGGGTCCCCTTCCCTCCCATCCCCAAGTGACGGGGGTCTAGAATTGTGCTGAATGTGTCGACCAAGTTATTGTATTCTCCATTCCGGAGTGGGTGGTTTATATGTTCATGTTGTAACTCTATTAACTTGGTATAGTAGGTTTTTGTAGGATGGTTTTTTTTGGGCTTGCGTGAGTGAGTCCCTACTCTAACTCATGTTCAATTCTTGTCTAGTCATTGCTAGTTGGTTTCTAATGGTGGTGAGACCCACCATGGGTCTCCTGGATTTTAATCCTAAGAACATTTATAGTTCTAGTTGATTCTTAATGGTGGGTAGTAAATTCTGGAATCCATATGTGTTGTTTTTTTTTCAGCCGGAAAGTGTTATGGCTTTCCGGGGGCGGAAAGCTTTAATGGTGGGGAGAATTGTCACACACGGTTTTTTTTCCTGTCTTTGTATTGATCCGGCCCATTAGAAATCCAGATCCTTTTCATGGGTATTTGATGAGATGAATATTGAGTTTTGAAGTTTCATATATGTCTAACCACCATAATTTGGGATCCCTATTGTTTGTTTAGTAGTTTTTGAAGAAAGGGTGGTTACTTCATGATTTGGGCCAACCGTGAGCCCATTCCCAGTATTAAAAACCGAATTTGTTTCTTTTATAAATCTTTTGTTTTCCATCCTTTTTTGCCCATTCAACTTCCCACTTGTCCTATAATGATATATTAAAACTTATTTATCCTTTTGGACCCATTATAAATTCATAGGCTGGGTGAATTTGGGTTACTCATTTAGGTATTGGGCCAGCCCATGGGCCCATTTCCTGTTTAAAAAAAATAATTTGTTTCGTTTATATCTTTTTCATTGTTTACTATTTTTCGGTGATTCCACCTCCCCCCCGAAGCCAATATCCCTATCCTCACCCCAATATCGTGTTTACCACTTTGGAGCTCATATTGGTCGCGTATTAGGGAGAATGTTCTCTGGTTTCCTCAAAACGTCCAGAATTGAGAAGGTAACTTGTTCCACCCATAACTCATTCAATTCGTACTCTTTTGGCCACCGATTTTCTTTCCCTGGTTCGTCCAGATCTTAGGAGTATCTCCATGAATTTTCAAGCCATTAACTTGCTTCTAGGGTTGCAGATCTAATGGAATACGAAGAGTTTTCTAGGGTGAAAGGTGAGATTCCTTCTCCTTTCTCCTTCCTCTTCCCCCTCCTTTCATTATTTCGTGGATTTATTTTATCCCCTAGTATTGATAGACCTAGGGTTTTGTTATACAATGTTTATTGATGGGTTTTATGTTTGTTTAGGTCTGGTATTTATAGTTTTAGGGTTTATAAACCCGCGGCGGGTGATTTCGGGTGTGCGTTTCAATTACGCCAACGATTTGAGGTAGGATACCCCTTGCACATGACTTTATTATTTAAGTTTCATCATTTTATTATATTTAAAACCAGATATATATGTTTATTATTGTTTTTCATCCTTTGGATAATTTTATTGGTGTTCAAAGTGGTTGTTTAATCATTGGTTTGTGAACGGTAGTGTTGTTTTGTCATGAAAGTTCTCAACAAGTGTTTGTTTAAATGTTCCGTTATCTTTTGCAAATATTTTTGAGGTTTATAATCTATTCTATGGTATTTTTAACATGTTACAGTGTCTTGAATGAAAATATGGCTTTCAATTGGTGTTTTATTCCTTTTCATGTACATAAAATAAATTGTTTTGTTTAAAAAGGGCATGTCATGTGTTCGGTAAATTGCCCGGTTGGCTTTTATGTGTGATGTGTGATTTAAAAGTCATTTGATTGGATTTATAAAGGAATTGGAAGAATTATAAATGGTATTTTTGGGTACTTATATTGATTTCCAATTTGTATTTGTTTTTACAAACAATTGGGTTTTGATTTACAACATATTTTGGCCCAAGTTGCCCAAAAATGGACCGTTTCACATCTTTATGAAAATGGTTGTGTTTTGAATATTTAACCTAAGTATTATAAGAGATTTATGAATGAGGTTTACTGCTGTAAATGATTTTTATACAGATCCTTAATAAAATTAAAATTCATACCTTCATCAAAGGTTAGTTTTGAGAAAATGTTTAAAGGCCCGTTTGGCATTTCCTAATGAAGGAGTGTTTTACTTGTATATAACAAGTTGTGAAATTGGGATTGTTTTATGGTCCATTAAATTATTTTATTAAATGTTTATTGGTCTGCCAAATATGATTTGGTTTGGTTATGATGTGTGTTTATAATTTAAAGAGTGTTTTTGAAAGAGTTTTATGTGCAAATCCTCAATACACTTCATGAAATTGTTTTACCGAAATATTTAGCGGTTTGTTGATTAGTGTAAGAAATGTGAAGAATGATTATGGGATGTTTGTGTTTTTATGGTTTTGGAATGGAATGGGGATGTGAAATGTGTATTTGATAATATGTGTAACTTGATTGAGCACTAAAGGGAATCCCGGGTATCTAGGTGGGCGGACGTGTACTAGTATGCTAGTGATTCTGTGGGGGTTGGCCCCTGTTTCACGTAGCAAGTTTGACGATGACAACACTAACTAAACTATGATGATGTTGATGATTGGGGACCACTAGGTTATGGGTATGTTCCCTACTAGTGGCTCGTGCATGAGAACAGATATTTATTATGGTTACTTTCACCGAGATATGAGGTACCTGGGGCTCGCAACTAACTAGTGCCTAGGGGTATTCCTGTGACTAGTGCTCATTGGATATTTTGTACTCACCGTCGGCATACGGTGTGTTTGGTTGGTAAATTCAGTAGTATGTGTTATTTATTTGAATGTTAAAATTATTTAAAGCAGACCTCTTGAAAACTATTTTCATTTTAAGGTTTCACCTCTTTGAAAATAATTGTTACTTGCATTTTTGTTTATTAAACATGCATGTTTTTGTCTGATAATTATTATAGCATGGAACCTCATTTGAAAACCATACATTCAAATATTGAATTTAAAACTATAAATTGATGTTTCTTTTATTTTAAAGTAATGTGCATTGGGAATAGAATACCAGGCTAACCTACTGAGTTTTAATACTCACGCCTATAGTCTTCTTCTTTTTTTAGCCCTTGTGCAGGTTTCATCTTTAGTTCGATCACCTTGGGAGACTTTTTATCATTGTGTTGGAGAGTGACCAGAAGTGTCACATGGAGTTATTTTTTTATCGGAATTGTTCATTGGAGTTGTTGGTTTTGTTCTAATTTTAGTTTCTTGTACAAATAATATTTAGTTTAATTTTTATATAAATTCATTTTGGGCTGTCCATTTATTTCCGCTGTTTGTTTGATTGTTTATATATGGGCGAAATCGTTCCCTTGTGTACTCTATTGATGCCCTTGGTGCTTGTCACCATCCCGGGAGGATCGGGAACGCCTCTCGGGACTTGTCGCGGGCTGGCCTGGGTGACCGGTTCAGGGTCAACTCGGGCTGGTTCGTGACATTATCTCATTGAATATCATCTCTCCATGGTTTTTGTTTGATCCCTCTTCCAATTTTAATAAGTAAAATGAAAGAATACAATAGATCATTGTAAATTAAACTATATGGAAAACTCAAAATGTTGCATGTGTTCATACATATTATTAAAAAAACCTGGGTTTTGACTACTCATACACAAGAAAAAATTTCAAAAGGTATGCATGCTAAATTCCATCTTATGGATCTCTTTAAGAAACATAATATTGATATTTATTTATATATTATAAATAAAATTCTTCTTCTATAACTCAATAAATTACCACCTATGAAATATATTTCACATTTCAACCACTCACATTAAATTATATTTTAGACACTTTCCAAAACGAACAAACTTCCTATGAATCTCATAATAATTTTTTTCATCACTAACTAAATGTTAACATGAATCTCTTCTATCAATTATTCATCCCCATGGACTGATTCTCCCTTAAGAAATATTAGTACTTAATTATTCTAAAACATCATTAATGTTTAATCACAATATTATTATTTCTTCTTTACATGTCAAACATATAAATGAAATTCTACTGACATGATTCAATTTATAATAAAACAACTAGGATAGAATATATAACATGAATAGTAAAAACTCAAAAAAGAACAGAATACCTTTTAAAAAACACATAAACAAGATAGGAATACCCATCCCTATCAACTCAGTATCTCTATACTTCATTTACACACCATAGACGCATTATCGCCCCACACATCACCAATCCACATGCCAATCATCATAACATCTTCTCACATAACATCCATTACTCCCCATCGAAAAATTACCTATATATAATCATATCAAAATCATATAACAGATATCAACATAAATATAAAAATATTTCATTTCTTATAACATTACCAAATAATAATCTATCAAATTCCAAGATTCCCAATTATACATCTTTTTGAAGAATATATTTCCAACCCATAACATAAAGATACACTAATTATCATTCAAACACATAATATTTAACTAGAATAAATTGTATCATTTCCTGGGGAAACTCATAACACAATCAAATTCACTAACTCTTACCTAGAATAATCATAATACATGAATGACATTGATTTTCTATTAACATCATAACTTACTTCTTTAAACTACCATGGGTTTATAACGTGATTCACTTTCATGATTCATACATAAATCAAAAAAGTAATTCATATTAAATTAAATAATAAAATTGAAATAATATCATATAAAAATAATTCCTAACCTCTTATAAATAGCACTAAATATGTCATATATCTTAGCATTCCTGTATTACTCTAGAAAATTTAAACATGTCTTTCCCAACAACCCAAATATATACATTCCAACCCATTATTTTAATGAACATACATCACTAAAATATTATATTCCATATGATAATATAATAAAACTCAAAAAAATGATAATTAATATGTTATAAGAATTCATAATTATATCATCCTATTAAATAAAATGAACTATTATTTAAATCATTCATTTAACCCATAACCATTTTATAATGAAGACTCAGTATAATATGTTTTATAATATTCAATGTTATGACTCTTTAGAATAGAATACATTCTACCAATAAAATACAAATAATCATTCAATAAATGAATTTATAATTAAAGATAATTTTATCAATTTTTGTTCATATAAGTACTACAAATTATCTCTAAGGCATGTGTTACTATCAAAACAACATATTTAAAACATATTATCCTAGTGCGTATAAAAATCAACTAAATTAATAAATTTTAAATTTTAAACATACTCATTAAATATTTTGGTTCATTATTTAACATGATTTATGCTTATACTAAATATGAAATAAGAAGAAATGTTGATAAAATATATATCATTTTACAAAATAAACATGCCAATAAACATCAATATAATTAATCAAATTATCATAGTGGTAATCTAAATGTAAATTGATGTTAGAAAATGATTATAATTTATCCAGCATTATAAGATTTATACCACAAAATCAGTTCACATTAAAATAACCATGCTTATTAGACTATTGAGGCCCTTGAATGACATCATAGAGAGATTTGAATACCAGTTTTCTAATTGGTATCATCTACATACATCACATGCTATTTTTAAATGATATTTTTTCCCTATAAGACCCATCGAATCCTCACAGGAATATACCATAAAAATCAATCATATGACTCATCAAAAACCACTTATACAACTTTTTCATGACCCTGACCAACTAGATCCCCACATGGATTGATAGTCAAGAGAATGATGGCCCCCAAATCATACTTCCAATATTCCATTAGTTATATAATAGAACCACATGAGTCCTTCATAAATATAATAGGAATTAACAATGTAATTATAAGGGTAATAAAGATGAACTAATAATAAAATCCATATATAATATAAAAATATAATGTATCTCATTCCCAATGTACCAAAACATGAAATTGTATATAACAGAACTAGGTAAAATGGATTATTGATATCCAAAAACAATATTAGGGTTGGTGTTGTGACAACTATTGGGTCAATGGTATGTATTTAAATGAGTTTGTTGTTTATATTATGTTTATTTTGTGAATTTTTATGAGTCAGGGTATACAATGTTGATTTTTGGGAAATTGAAAGGGTTTCATGGTTACTTCATTGTTAGTATTAATCATGAACCAAACCTTGTAAAAAGGTAGTGAGAGCTTCCTGTGCCATTTTTCCTATTTACCACACTATTTTTATAACCATTTGAGGTCCACGAGAACCATGTAACCTAATTTTTTAAAGGGGTATTTTCCCACAAGTTTGGCGTATAGTCTTATAACTACGCACCAAAAAATTGTTGTGTTCCCATATTGAATAAAAAAGTTAAAAATACCATTTTAAAATTTAATTTAAGCTCATTATTCATTGTTTTCTCTATTCACATGAGCCTCTTAGTCTCCTCATCCATGGAAGATTATTATCCTTTCTTCTATTGTGATTTTACATTCATATTAGTTCATTTTCCCAAGGTATAATAAGGTTTCATATGGGTTCCTACTATTTTCATCATCTCTAAACTCAGTCTTCTATTTGATTTGGATTTTAGTACCCTCACAACCAATTTTTGTAAAACCTATTGTTGTGGATGAAGGTTTTATGAAGTTTCATGGCTTTATATTCATATAGGGAAACTATTTATAATATTCCAGTGGGTTTTTACAATGATGGTGAAATTTACACCAGTTTTAGATAGGTATATCTAATTAATTGGTCCTTACCATGGAATTAGGCAATTTATTGTATTTTCCTTTGGTTTTGTTCTATTATTTTTCTTCAAATATTTTATTGTGGGATGATGAATATTTATTGATTTTTTATGGAATTTTTATATTAAAAAGGGTGATAACTGGTGTTTTTCCAAATAAACGACTTTTATGTGACAAATTAAGTGATGAAATGCTTCAGATAGATATTTTATTCCAATATAAATTTAATTGAAGATTTAAAAATTAGTTTACTTTTGTTTTATTCTTTTTTACTAAGGGAATGATTTTATTTTTTTAGGTATGAGTTAATGGTTGGATTCACATTGGAGTAGTTTTGGTGAGTTGTTAAACCAAACTAATATAAACCTATTATAGATTTTGAACTATCTAGAGAATGAAACCATGTTTGTTTGTGTGAGCTAATTAGGGGGTATTCTAATATTATAGGGAAAATATTGTACTCAATTAGTCTAATAGGGCTACCAATATGGTAACAAGTTCTTGTGTTCCAGCTAGAGTTCTTGTAGTGTGTCCTGAATTCCATTAACCCATAGGTTCATGTCCATCATGCTTGTATGGTTTTTATTGAGATGAAATACTTATTATTTATAATATTGTTATTGTGTTTATTATTATTTATGTTATTATTCCTTCAATTTATATATGATTTCATTATTCATATAATCATTAGAATATTGATTATTTTCAATAAAGAAAAATATTATTCAATGTTTTAAAATATAGAGTTTTCAAAACCATATACATAAACAATAAATAATGGTTTTAATAGTGAAATACATTTTATAGATTTACGGTGGTATCTTACTAGGATTTTTGTTACTCTGTATATTTACACATGGGGTATATGCATACTATGTTTTATAATATATAGGTAAATGAAAATGTCTAATCTAGTTTTGTAGCTCTTAATGATGTTCATCAACATTATATGATCATGTGGTGGAGGTGGTGACCATGTTTTATAAGGATCACAAGGCTAATATGGATCATTTTTCTATCCTTGATGATTTTAGTTTATTTTATATTATTCATTTTAGCCATGAATTTGTTAAAGTGTCTTTTTTATATGGAATTTGTTTAAATTATTAATGTTAAAATATGATTATTATGATTTTTTAGTTATTATTTATACTAATGATCTATTTTTTAACTGGTATTTTCGAAACAATTTATTTACTAGTGTGGGTTTCCACATTATTTATGGTTCATCCAGAAATTCCAATATGAAATCATTTAATTGTTATTAATATTAAAAGGGAGAAATAGTTCCCAATGACCACTTTTGGAAACCATGGTACTTATCCTCAGCCCGTGGAAATAATTAATGTGATTCAAACCTTGTGGAGAGAAGAGTTGGGTGATGATTATGGTCGACCAATGATGGCTCAACACAAAATGGTATTACATATATATTTTTAATGGTTTATTAAATGTAGAATCATGATAGTAATATTAGTGATCAATAGGTATATGTCGTGGAGTTCATGGAAAGCTTCTATTAATGTGAAACCTCAAGGTAACAAGGATGGTTGAGAATTTTGTCTTAAATTTGATCATTATTTTATGTTTTTTATGATATTTTATATTTTCTACCATTAATTATTAGTTCTTTAAAGGTAATGTGTGTTTTTTTGGTAAATTGACGGTGTCAGGGTGAAACAGTTAAATAAACTATATGTGTATGGACTAGGTGAATGGTTTATAGAATCCATTTAAAGCCAATGTGACTAAATCTAGAAAACCATCTAGTGGAACATTCATGGTTGGGGTATGGTTTTATAAACATCATGGAAAATTGATGAACTGTGATTAAATACATTAATTTTTAATGATTTTACCACTTTGGTATTTGGGATTAAATTAATAGTTCTAAATACTTTTTAATAGTTATTGAATGGATTTTCTGATTAAATTGATAATTTTTTAGTAATTGAGTCATTCGATAATAGTTTATGCCACATTTTCTATAAGGTTCATCTTTCTCCATAGATCATCATGAACGACTCTCACAAGGATTGATGCTTTGAAATGGTGTTGATGATTGAGATCCAATAGTGGATTATTATTCTATCTATAATGATCTGTGTAGTTTTTATTGATATGTTGGTTAAGAAATTTTCATATTTAGTTGGTTTTATTGGGTCCAATGGTTCCGTTAATGTAAAAAGGGGTAGTAGAAGTTCTTCTTCAATACAAAAGTAGAAGATAAGTGGATATTGTTAGTATAATGGGGGGGACACCCCTTGCCCATTATATTATATACTATTGGAATCATCGGGATCCAAGGATATAACATTCATTCAATGTGGAAAAGTATGTCACACTAATATAGAGTACCAAGAGGCACCTAACATGTGCCACCAGTTTCGGATTCAAATTCATATTCATTGCTGTTTTACTGGACCTCCTCTATGAAGCATTGTCGGATATTCTATCACCAGAATATCTCATGTTTGGTCAGGTGAATTTAAGGCTGGGGGATCCCACTATAATACAAAAGGGTATTATTAACTACCAATGAAGAAATATATTGGGACTAATTTTGAATGTGGGTATATATATAAGCATTTTCTAGAGGATTCAAATGTTTTCATGGATACTGCTATAAGTATTGTATTTATTACAACTTTTATATATTTTTAATTATCTATATAGGTACATTATATTATTTTATATCATTAATGACTATTCATTAATTAGGATTGTGGTCAGTGATGAGGTCATTTAAAATAGATCATTCCACTTTGATTGGAGAGCGGAAGGATCAAGTCTTCAAGTATCTATAGTGTTGAGTTGTTCTTTCTGATATTATGATTGTGTGGAATTTATTGGTCCTTGGCCTAGAAATTATTTATCTCATTATTATCATAGAATAGATGATTGAGTTTATGTAACATATTGATTAAAAGGATCAATACTTTATTTATTAACGTAAGAGGGGACATTAACATATTCTAGTGTGAGTGGGACTATAGGTCTTGGAATGTAGAACATGTTGTTAAAGAATATGGATTTATATCATCCTTATTTCTGATATTTATCTTTTATGTGGTTTTACTGTGTTCATTTTTTAGATTTAGACGGTGGTATAATGATATCCTGATGTCTTTAAAGTTTATATAAATTTTATTCTTCTCTAGAGGGGTGGAGTACTCTATTTAATTACATCATAATACAAGCCCTAACACATTTCCATACTACCATATGGATTCTATCAATATAAATTTGTTTAAAAACTAGTTATAGAACTATAAATGGAATTGATTTTTTAACCAGGTGTTTCATCATGGGAATCATATTTTCTTTCACAATGATGTTATATAGAATACATCAACCTGTCATCGATTACATTATACTAAATCATGTAACCATGTTGAATAAATACTCATTAACCTATAATTATGGTTTATTTGATCATATAATGGGGAAAGTTTTGGTTTTTAAAAATTTATTTGGGTTCGGGATTCCATCAGATGAGGGTTTGGGATGTGTATATTTTTTTTGACTATATTCGGTAAAAGTTATGGGTAATATGATTAGTTTTTTATGCACTTATTATTTACTAATTCTATTATAGTTATCATAGATTTGATGAATCTCATCATATATTTATATCATTATTTATCTATAGTGGTGTTTGTGGATAACATAAAAGTGTACTCCAAGTAAAGAGTGGGAAACAAGGGTTATCTAGTCATTCCCATTGAAACTATGAAATGAAATTGCATCTATTTAATACTATTTAATGATAGATCTGAATCCATGAAGTAAAATTATTAGGATATATGATATTTGAAAAAAAAATGTTGGTGGATCTAGAGAGGATCCAAGTAGTAAATTATTGGGATAACCCGAAGAATGTGTTTTATATAAGTATATTTCTGGGATGTGTTAGGTATTATAATAATTTCATTATATAAATCATCAGGTTATATTTTCCCATAATGTATTTTATTTTAATGGTTGTTAAGTTCAATTGGTATGAGAAATTTTAGAAATCCATAAAGGGTCTAAAAGTGAGGTTGACTTTAGATCTAGTTCCAATTCTTCATAATCTAGGTGAGGCTTATGCCATGTATTTCTATTTATTTGGTTCATGATTGGGGTACACATTTATGTATCTTGATCATGTTATGGAATATGGATCTCACCATTTCATCCTTCATAAAAATAATTCACCAATCATAGCGTTTATTTAGCAATTGTGTTGAATACTGTGATGTTTTGTAACAAAAAAATTTAGGGGCTGGTTTAAAGTGTATTTGGACAACAATATTATAATGTATAATAATACTAGAGGGACCAACATCTTTAGTAGAGATGTTGGGTGGAGTATCACCAAAATTTGGACATTAATATTCATTTTTCCATTATTAGTAAACTAGTGACCTAGGTAAGGAGTGAATCAAAAGATAAATGGAACCTGATGAGTTATCTTATTGTTATATGTTTATATATGGAATAAGAAGATGAAAAGGAATTATTGTATTATGTAACAGATATGTATTATATGGATGATTGATTCAGTATGTAATATATCCAAATTATCAGTTTATCAAATTATTTATAAATGGAGATGAGACCATGGATGATTGTTCATCACCACCTGATAGTTCCATTCAATTTTGGAAGTTAATCTTTATTTCCTAGCCTCTGAGGTGGGAGTTGGTGGAGGATGTGTACCAATCTAGTTTGTATGTTCACTATAGGGATACCAATATTTATAACAATTTGGAATACTAGTAATCGTGTCCGAGGATGAGATAGCCAGATATTTATTACGTATCTCGATGAATTACATGTTATTGATCATGCCTGGTGATTCATGAAGTATCAGTCTATTGTATCCCACTCCCATTCCAATGTGTATGTGGGGTGATATTTCCATTGATTAAGTGATCATATTACTACATGCTCTAAGTTTGAAGGATTTTATATTTGTGTTTATTAATTGGTTAAAAAATCATCTCATTTCCCACTTATCAATGAGTCAATAAATTAAGAGAAGCATAGAAAGTTGTTTGTAAGAGAGATCATTGGTCATTTTGAAATTCCTTCAACAATTACATCAAATAAATACCCTCACCTCATATTATAATTATGAAATATTCTTTAAGATTTAATGGGTTCTTAATTAAATTTGAGAATGATGCATTTCCCTTATATGTATGGTCAATCTAAACAGGATATCCAAATATATATGGATATAATTTGATTCTGTGTTCTTTATTTTTAATTTTCTAGAGATATGCATCTATAATTGGATGATTTTTAAATTTTTTTTTTCATGATTCAATCAATATGACACCATTTTAGGATCGGTGAGGGTGACTATGTTAACACCATTAATGTATTATTGAATTTGGTGAATTCTATTTATTGGGGATGAGCATAATTCAATAAATGACACAGAATTTATAGTTTATCTCGAAGAGGATGGTGATGGTATAGAGTAAAAAAAAATCCTATTATGGTCGTATCTATAATCCATTGGAGTTTTCGCTGATTATTAGGTCTTTTTATCTTTTCTCATTGTTTAGGATATCATTAGTTGGTAAGACATGGTAAACTAGCATTTTTTTATGTTTGGTTATCTTATATCATGGAGTATCTTGGGAATATAGCATACATATTTCCCTTATCATTCTAATGATGTATATTCATGATGTTATTTATGACCCAATATTGAATAAGTACCATCCGGACCCATGTTGATTTATTTTATTGAATGATTTTGAATTGGAACACACTACCAAATATGTTGAGTATCCAATTAATATTATGTATTTTCATGGTAAGTAAATTTCATTACTATGTGATCTAAAGTAGTGCAAAGGTTATATAAATGGTATATTTGAGCATTAATAATGTCTGACAGAGTAATGGCCTAATAGTTTCATTTGGTAGGAACCCTAATCGATTTTATGGAATGAAAGCTTCATGGTGGGGAGGATTATGAAATTTTATAAGTCACAGATGTGTATTAATTTGATTCTTTTACTTTAATTGTGTTTAATTTTATATTTTTAGGGTTTAATTAGTAAAAAATGTGGTTTATTTTATTTATAATATTGTTCATTATTAGTACTAACCATGCACCTAGCCATGCAAGAGGGAGTGGGGGTTTATAGTGTCATATTTCATGGTTGATACATAGTTTTTTTAATCATTCATGTTTCACAAGTAACTATGAATCCTAAATTTTTAAAGGGTTAGGGACATGTAGGGTTGTTTTATGGTTTTTATGACCATGTAGCCAAATCGTGTAGTTTTCCCTATTGGATTAAAATGTAAAATTTACCAAATTTTTAATGTTATTTTAAAACTTCTATTTCCCCCTTATCCTAATTTACATGAGAAATATCTCCTAAACCATGTATCATATTTCCTCCATGATTACATGTTAATTTTACTTTAATCATAGTGGATTTATCTAAGGAAAGGGTTGATTTCATTTGGTTTCCTCCTATCTTATTCCTCTCTTCCCTCGTTCTTCCATTTCAATTAGATTTTAGAACCAAATAAGCTCATGGGACAAAAACGGGGGGTTCAGGATGAAGGTTAAAAAAATTATTTTGTGTTATAATCTCATGGGGTTCCTTTCTGTGAATTTATAGTGGTTTAGATGAAGGTAGAAACACATTCACTGGTTTCTGGTAGGTGTATCTCCATATTTTTTATTTCAATTTCTATACATTATGTTATTGGATTTTCCTTTTCTTTGGTTCCTTCAATAAAATGTAATTATTTTATTTGGGTATTATGAATAATTTTTGATGTTTTATGTCATGTTTTGTGTCAATGAGGATGATGCCACATGGTTTACCAAAAAAAATTGTTCGTACAATGTGATTAACAAAATTTTTCAAAGAGAGTTTTTATAATAATGATATTTTAAAAGAATATTTATAATTTAGATTATTTATATATATATATCTTTTGTATGAATGATTGTATTATATTGGTTATGATTTAATGGTTGGATACACATGGGATACCTTGAGTGAGTGGGTAATACATATTATGTATCCCTAGTTTAAATTGTGTACTACCTAGAAAATAATTCCTAGATAGACTGAGTATGATAATTAAATGGTATATATTTCCCAAAAGGAAGGATTATATGACCGATTAGTCTAATAAATATTCTAAAATGGAAATAGTCTGTTTTATGTTGGCTTGAGTTCCTATAGCAAGTCACAGTTTCCCTAGACCCACATGTTCAAGCCTATGTTTCTTTTATAGTTTTTATTGAGATGTTATACAACTTATTGCCCATTTTATTATTATATTTTATTTGATTAATTCTATATTAATAACATATTTTTACTATTTATATGTTCTTATTATAAATAAAACATAGATCATTTTTTTGAAACTAATGGATTTATGAATGATTTAAAATAAACTAAATTCCAAACTATATTTTCAAACTAGAACTCATGATTTTCACCGTGAAATAAATTATTTAGATTCATGTTCGAATGCTAATATTATTTTTATCACACAGTAGACACACCCATGGGGTATATGAAAACATGGTTTCTCACGATATAGGTATGGTAAGGGAAGTATTGATTTTTAGTGACTCTTATTTCATCTCTTCGGTATTTTTTAATATAGTTATTGTGGTGGTGACCTTGGTTCATGATGATTTTGGGGCTTTTGTTGAGAATTTTGGTACCCTTACTGATTTTTGGTTGTTTTTTATTTCCCAATTTGACCATAAACATGTTTTATTATCTTTTTTAAATGGATAATTTTCAGGTTTTTCAATTTATGATATGATACTTAATAGTACATTAGTTATTAATGTTTGTTATGCTATGTAAAATTTGCATTGTACTTTGGAAGGTATATATTTACTGGAGTGGGCATCCAAATTATGTATGGCACATGTCATATTTCTGGGAGGAGGCATTTAATGGTAATTTTGATTTAAATGGTGAATCAATTAAAAATAGTTCTATTTTCTATACCCACATGCATTTCACTAGCCCGTCGTGATCAATAACATGCTTTGGGCCTTATGGTGAGATCGGGAGAATGGTGTATTAGGTCAAATAAGGTCAATTCATTTTAGGTTCCCTAGAACAAACTAATTTTTAATTTAGATTAATTATATATTAATGGTCATTAATATAAACAAATATATTATTACATATAGATTAATCTTCTATATAAAATTAATATGATAATGTCCAAGAGCATCTTTTCAATTTAAATGTTTATTGAAGTTCCCCAATATGATGATAACATTGATGTGTTATGATGATATTATTAAACTTATGTTCTGTGGATGGATAAAATTCACTAATAGGATATAGGTTATGATTGACTATCGGTTTTTAGATTTACATAAGTGTGTAAGGCTTCAACTCTATATGATCACACTCAAAAATATATAATATATGATTCTATGAGAATATAACCATCTGTAGTAATTCAACATGTTATGTGTCATTAGAAAATCCAATCTATGATCTTCTGTAAGGATCCATGGACATTATATTATTATTAATTCATATAATGAGGCACATTATATTATGTCATGAAAAAACAAGTGATGTTATATGCTCAATGAGAAATAGGATATGTGGGGTAGGTCATTAGTTATTTAAATTAATGAATAATTCAAAAATAGATTTTTCATTTTTCATTAATGAAGTTGATATCTCAGAACCATTAGTTAGGATAAGACTATCAGACTAAATTTCCATGTTCATGGTGTATTGATGTGTTAATTTAAGATAGTCAAAGAAATATAAATTTATCACATTTTTTGATGACATGAGTATAAATCCTAATTGATTAAGTGATATTGATACCAAATGATAATATTACACAATGAGTGTTTGTATGTGGTTATTGTCATTAAAACATTAACTTATTCCTATGTGGGTGTCATTATATGTTGATATATTTTGATATTAAACTTTCATAAAACCTACCTAATACTAATATGGATGGCACATAGAGGGTCACACAATTCGGGTTTCCATTATTTTTTTAAAATTAAATTTGAATTTATTAATTGGAATAAATAATATACTCTTGATTAAGGAATAATAATTATTCAAAATTATTTTTTGGTAAATATTAAGTCATCAATTATATAATATTATAATATATATATTTATATAAGTGTGAGTTTAATGATTATACCCTAGGTAATAAGTAAAATATATTTATTAAATAAATACATAATTTAATTATGTGATTATTAAAATAAATATTTACTATAAAGACCGTGTATATAATATTTATTTATTATAATGATTAATAGTTTTTATTATTCGAGATTCAATAAATGTCACAGAATATGTATGGGTCATGTTTAGTGCCTGGTAAAAGATATGATACACAAAATATAATTTTAATAAATAATAATTTATTTGTTGATATTTTTGTTTTCTATGATAAATTTCCATTTCAATGAAATTATATTATTATTATTATTATATGTGGGGTTCACTAAGGAATAGAATTTTAGCTATGTAAAATTTTCAATTACTATTTCTATAATACCACCTCTATACATTCCAAGTTATATCAGTTCTATTTGAGGTGATTGTGTGAGAATCATTTGGTTTTTCCCAAAAATTCTCATCCTAAAAGAATTTTCCCGACTAATATCCCCAGGGTTTCAATTATGATTGAATAATCTTTAACCTATTCCTACTCTCACTATAAACTAAAAGAAAAATATATTTGACCCTAAATTTTGAAGGACCGCTTATTGTGATTATCATGAATGACACTGGATGATTTATTCCTCCATGCTAACTAAAAATTATTAATCAGTGACTTTATTTGATCATCGAGAAAATGTGGATTACCTCTAGAGGGATTCAGCATTGGATACTCATAGAACAATGTTGTTATATCACGAATGGTGTTAAAACAATCAGCATCTAAATTGATGAATGTATTGCATGACTAAGGTAATTTTTTTATGAAATAAATAAAAAACATAAAATAAAAATATAATTTCTCTAATGTTCTGGGATTTATTTTTCATGTTTTTGGGGGCTTTTCATGGGACAAGAATATTCATCACCATGATCATATGGGTTATTCATTATAAAGAAATAAAATTCATCATTGGTAATGGACCTGACTAGCTTCCAATGCACTAAAAACTTTTAACTTCTATGAGAGAGGTCACATATAAATCTATAACTATTTAATTGTTTTTTGATTGATTTCATAATAATTTTTTATTTTTTCATTTCATTTATCATTATTAAACTATAATGTCAATATATATTTTCCAATCACCATATTAAAACCACAAAATTTTTTAAAACACATGAAGATACCATCCAGATGTGGCACATGGATTCAATGGTTACATAGTGTGTAAATATCCAACATGTCATATAAACCCACATGATGTAGTGGTCTTGTGGTCTATAGATATATTGTGTAATTAATGCATCACATGTGTAATTAATTAATAAAAATTAATTTTGTAAATAATTAATAAAAACATTGTGTGTAATTAATTAATACACACTCTCAGTATAAGTAACACGCATGTTGTGTATAATTAATTAATACACATGTGCTGTATAATTAATTCAAATGAGGTGTTTAATTAATTCACACACATAGTTTGGAATTAATACAAATGATCTATGGAATTAATGCACAATAAATCTTATTCCAATTTATGTTGATTAAATGCCATGTCAGGTTGTACACAATGTAAATTAATTTACATGAATAGAAAATAAAATGTTCCATTAAAAAACATACACTTCTTCTATGTGTCCTGAATTGATAGCACACATTGTGTGAAAATGTTTAAATAATATTAACTACTTAATTAATTTCCACATTTAATTCGAAACTTTACATCATTTATGATCAAAATTGTACACCATATACTTCGGGATTGTCACAATTGGAACACGCCATGTATGCAAACATGTTTATGTGTGTCATAAATTGATAGTAAACATCATATAAGTTATGTGACATGACATGACCACTACATGATGTGTGAGTGAACAGTACATAGTAATGACTTGACACTTAGTTTTTAGGGTGGGTACACACCATAGAGAATACAAGTACACAACGTATACATAAATAATTTTAAATAAAATTACTTTATTTAAATTATTTACTAATTTTAGTTGATGGTAGTCTTATATACATCTAGGAATGTTTGGATTATTAATTTAGTAAATATATAATAAATAAATATAATTATTAATTCATAATTATATATATATTTTTTTTAATTAAAATATTCATATGAAATCAATGTTTGGTTGTATGAATTTTATATTATTGGATGTATGTGAATGATCATGAACTTGAACAAATAAATTATGTGTTGGGTTTTTTATTTAATTAAAAATTATTATATTGGTTTTATTATGATATAATGTTTTATAAAGATCAATATGAATGTATCTGTGATTTCCCCCCCATATTGGTTATTTATATCCTATTTTCGATGTTTTATTTTATATATAACAATCCCTTGGTTCCCCTCACCAGAGTGTGAGTATAAAATATGTAAATTATTGATCTTTAAAGAGTGTATCTTGTTCAAAACCAAATCCAAGGTAAAACAAAACATGAATACTAGATAAATGAGTTTATTCCTCTTTGGTCATATGGTTAATTTACCATCCATTCTATAAATCATCAATTAGAATCCATAGTAACTAGTCACGCTATTTATTTTCTTTTTTAGGATGCATGGTTATTTATTTTATGTGATACATGTTTATATTATGTTGAGAAAAATCAAAATGATTGAATAAGATAACATGAAATGAAATATAATGTGCAATAAAAGGATTATATGTATATATATTATCATCACATGGTAAATTAATAATGTAATATCCAAACAAATATTAACAAGTCATGTTATAGATAAAATAATACAAATTACACATAAGAAACTAATTCCTAAAAGTAAATATTATGTTAAATGTTTTTCCATTACTTAATTAAGAATGGAACCATATAACTATGCATTTCTTAGTCCCTAATCGGGATATTTATTATATCTAGGAGATAATATGATTTTTTTGGGTTAACTAAACGATAAAATCATTGTTTATTATATCATAACACATTTAAAAAATTTTAAAAAATATTTTTAGTTCTTTTCCTTGGGTTAGGATGTTATGGGTGTCATTTATCCTAGATATTAATATATTAAAAATATTAAACATTTTAATGAATTCTCAATATTAAATTCCTAAATAATAGATTTTCTTTTGAATGTAGTCTCTTTTGGGGAATGTATTACTACTATAAAAACAAAAATGTGGGTTTTACACAAGATTTAACACAAAATTCATAAATATCGGACCCCTAATCCTTGAGTAAAAATGGGATGGTATAGGAGGAATAAAATTAGTAAAATTAAATAATTATTTTAATTTTATGGATTAAAACTATAACGTATCATAAACTCTATATGATCACCATTACATCTATTCTTTATGGTTATCCACATAAACCTAGGATAGTGAGAGGGATGTAGATTCTCTGTAGGGAGAGATGTTGTGAAAAAATTAGGAATGGGCATGGACTAGTGATCAGAATCCACAGAATTAGTAATTAACATCAATGATGTTGTATTCTTTATCATTGATCGATCCAACAGAAAATGGGTACTCCTGATTTAAGGATTTATCTTTTTATTTGATATTTTTATGTTTTTATAATAATTATTCTAAGAATTTAATCTAGAATTCATCCATGTTAGGGCCCAGTGAACATATGGTCTTCAATTTAAATTGGAGTTTGTGATAAATTAATTCAAAACACTATGAATAATCCTTTTTTATTTTATTTCAACAAATATATGTGATAATATATCATTCATGATCATAATTATCACATGTTTATATGTTTTATTGGATTCATTCATTCATTCATCACATTCTTCATCAGCATTTGATTTTTGTCTAGTGGTTTAACAAATTCACATACCATTTAATTATTGTGAGGGTTTTTTTGAGATTATAGGAAAAATGTGTTTACGTGTGTTGAGTTCATATATTGTTTACTAAGTCCAGATTTATTCCAGTGGCCAATTTATCTATTCACCAGGATTATGAAAACTCTCTTTTTGACTTAGAAAACAAAGATACTAGTTATAGGAGAAATGGTATAGGTATTATATACGAAGGGGGTGTGATCTCTATTTACATATTGAGTTAGCTCAAATGGTATAGTCTTTTTAACTATGATATATTTTGAACACTGAATGATGAATATACAAATAGAAGCATAATTGATTCCTTGAAAGCACCATGATAATGATCATGTATGTAATGAGGCCTCAGTTAAGTGGCTTGTACAGTAGATATTTCCTCTAATTGGAAAACAAAAATAACATATTCCCATGATGTTGAAAATAGTTTTTAGCATAGTATTGCAGATCATTTTGTTTTTCTAATTTTGGTTTTTATATCTTTCCTGTAGTATGTGATGATAACACACGTAGTTTGAGCATTCTTCATAACTTACAAAGCTATAGGATGAAAGGACCCAAGCTCTAATATCTCAGAATTTGTGGTTAGTTTATTAATTTGGCATATGATTAAAGTGAAAAAAAACTGAATGATATGATATTTTAGTATCCTTGGTAAACTGGATACATACTTTATTCTCACATTTCATATGAAAACATAAATTACAACATAGTTGAAGTAAATATTCTTTATCATTGAACTCGTTTAAATATTCCTTCTTCATTTCATGGGAATAAAAAACAAAATAATGGTATGATATGATAATCATTAAGGTTACATAAATTGTAATATTTCATGAGTAAATAAGGTATATTAAATATATAAATTTAATTAATCAAAACACATAACATTTGATCAATACAATGAGTATAAAGAATAATATGGAAGCAGTAAATGAAGATTAGATAATTCCATATAAATATTAACTTGATATAGATTATTTTCTATTGGTATTATAACTAATCAATTAATCACATGAAAATCAATAACATATTTTATAATTATATAATGAATAACATTATAAATTTAAAACATATTTTTGAGGCCTTATTCCACGATAGTTTAAACTGTGTAGGTAATCACTGAAAATACTTTTATTAATGCTAGCTAATTGGTTTTTCTCTTGAGCCCTACTGATTAATCAATGTGAAAAGTAATTATGGGGATAACCCATCACTTAATAATTCCATTTTATTTATTATGTGAATAAATATTACTACTTAATGAATATTACTTATTAAAAAAATTAATAAATACGATGAACTGTCATTAAAAAATTCAATACATTTCCCAGTCATGGAGATAAAAATTCAAATAGATAGATAATAAGGATTGTATCATTACAACATATCCTCATTGGATAAAAAATTATTATTGATGAATATAAATACTATACAAAGATCATTAACATAATTATTGAGGAAAATGTTATATTCTTTTGAAATTCAATTTTCAAAACTGTAACTTTTCATAATAATAGGAAAAATATTTTCATAAAATAGAATTAGGGAAACATGTAAATGAATAATAAGACTTGATAGAGGAAAAATTTTGTTCATTTTGATTTTTTTAAAATAAATATCCCTTCATTATTTTAGTTATAAAGTCAAAAAAAATTATCTTTATGGAAAATGGAAAGAATATTATTATTAATACATATTTTCTAAATTCAAACAAGGGTAAATATTTTCATTAATAAAAACATTAAGAATGTTAAAAATATTATTTTAATTATGTTAAATAAAATATCAATATAGAAGATAAATAATCTCAACCTTGTATAAAAATATCGATTTTCCATAAAAACATGATTTCATTTTATTGGTCATATAAAACGAGGAAAATTAATTGTAAAATAATATTTTATAGAAATAAATATCGTATAATAAAATATTAGAGGAAAAATTAGTAAATATCAATTAATTCCAATATTAAATAATGAAACATAAATATTCATGAATAAAAATTGGATTGAGAAATAAACCTTTACAACATTGGAAAAAATTGAATCATAAACCCAATGAAAGGAATTACATCAAATGAAATATTAAATTCCCTGAATATTAATATATTAATGATATTAAATATTAGAAAGGCAGTAGAAACACATCTTAAAAATAAATAGGTTTATAAAACCAAATATTCCTCAATGGAGAGGTAATTGAAATGAAATATATTACAAAGATTATATCATTGAAGTGAGAATAAATCAATGAATAAGTTATTATTATTAATTGTAAATCCACATAAAATTTGGATATAAAACATAAAATAATATAAATTATTTAAATTAGTAATATTAAAATATCTATGACAATGAATATATATAGTATCCCAATGAAAATAAATCGAGTTATGAAACTTGATATCTCAGGTTTGACTCGTCATATAAGTTATTTATATTCTTGAATAATAAAATTAAGAATATTAATATTCTATATTAATATATTTTTTCAATTTTATTTATATTTTTATTTTATTTACTTCCATGTTATATTTAATTACATAATCAATTATGATCACTTGGGATTTTTTGATGATATTCAGTTTATATATCCAAAATGACTTTAGTAATTTGAATGTAGTAGAAAGGGAAATTTTCTTTATATATATATATATATTAATAATAATGAAATAATTAAATTTCTATACATAAAATTATCATTTTTAAATAAACCATGGAATATTATAATGAAAAATAAACTATGTTACAATCATAGAGAAGGTAAATAGTTTGGACGCATAAGTAACATTTCCATTTTCCAAGGATTAGGATAAAAAGAACATAATTTATATATTTTTTTAAATAATAATAATTATAACATAAATAAAATATAATACACTTTTATATAGCAATAATGTAATATTTTTATAAAAAATAAATCATAATGCTTAATGGAGGTGGTAATCCACAGGTACGTATGAATGTCATTATTATATATATATATATATATAAGAAATTACATGTTATATTATAATTAAATAATGATAAATATGTCATTATATCATATATATATATATAATAATTCCATCATGAAAACCATCTGTGACTAGTGGGGATGGGGATTGAAGTGCATCGGTTCACAAGGTGATAGTTCATCAGACACACAAATGAAGGATTCATATCCTATTTGATTGAAGTGGATATGGATATAGGGTATTCCATTAACATAAAAAACATGTCAATTGTATTGGAGATAAATATTTTTTTATATTATCATGGTTTATTAATATTATATATAGGTGTGAGATGAAATAAAACATGCTTGATTATGAATGATACCTCTTTTTCAAAAAACTAATTTATGTTTACACCTATGGACTTCTTAGGATTGGTTTGAAATAAAACAAAATCCTCTATGAAAAAGTTATGGAATTAAAGAATCTATTTGGGGAGTTATTCGCTAACAAAAAATAATTTTTAATTTTTAATAAATGATGATTGAAGGTTCCCTTTCTATGTGAGGAGATGGGCACATTTGGAATTTCAAAAATGATTAAATTAATATTAATTCCTTTTCATAGAAAAAAGTATCAAAATTAATATAATTTAATGATACGATGATAATAGGATATAATAATATCATCCAAGAAAATTTTTACAAGATTATATTAGGTTTTTACAGTTATATTTATGTTTTAACATTGGCTAATGGTTTTTTGAAAATTATGATGAAAATAAGGTTTTTACACATTAAAAGTCAATATAGTTGTTATAAATGGAAAATTGGCCAATAAATAGTCCATGGATGATATTTTCAATCATATAATAATAACATGTATGAATATAGGGTTTTTATAAATTTTAAATTACTTAAGAAAATTTTATTTATTATAAAATATCATTAATGTAATTTTTGGAACTACTCACTTAATTTGACTTTGTAAAAAAGATGAAAACAATTGAATTGAAATAAATACAATACAAAAGTAAATTTATTTATAATGATTCATTCAATTTTAATTTTATTTTATATTTTACATATCCCGTATTTTATTTTTTATAAAGCGTTGAAGGTATTTATATTATTACTAACAAATTTTAAAAAATAACCATGATAAAAAAATTATTTACATTCCAAAGGAATAATTAAAACCCATTATAAGTTTTTTTATCACTATAAAAAAATTTTATCGTATTTAATTGAAATAGAGTAAATATTTTGTCTTTATCTTTTATATAAATATTATAAATGTCCAAAAAAATAGGTATGGAACTAATTAGCCAGGTATTTTAGTTTCGGATGGGAATTTTGGAAATAAACTACTAAAATAGGGTAATGTATTGTTTTTGTGTCAATTTTTAGTCCTTATCATATTATATTTTACCGTAATTACCCAATTCACTCTTATTGAAGTGAAAATCATTTACTATAATTACTATTCATAATGAATAAAAATAAAAAGGAAATATTTACCAGATTTGAAAATCATAATTCAAAATAAGGAATACATTTTTCTAGATTAAATTCATAAAAGTGGAATAACGTTATTTAAAACTATACTCATAAAGCACAATGAAAAAAATCTTTTTTGTAAAATGTGTTTTTTAAGGAAATGATTATTTTACATTTACTCTATGAATGCTAATATTAATTACATGAATTTAAATAATAATAGATGTATTTATAATGAATAAATTTAATATAAAAAATTTCCCATTTGGGGTTATTTTAATTAATTAATTGAAATGGAAAAAAAATCATGAACATAAGAACTACATAAAAAACGCGTTCCTTAAGTATTATATTAGATTTATAATAATATATAGATTTTTTATTATAAATAAATTAAATATATTATTCTAAAAAAATATCAAAATTCACTTCAATACCAAATAAAAAAATTATTCATACATTAAATTACTTTATTTAATGAAAAGAAATGATAGTTTTACAAAAAACAAACTTTTTTCACTATTTATTGAAAAACATACTTTTTTGGAAAATCCATAAATTACACCATAAGATAATTTTGATATGATGAATTCAATATTTATATAATATTCATCAAATAGTGTTTATATATGTTTGCAGAATGATTTATAATATTTTATCATGAAAATTAACCAAATCCATTTTTGAAAAAATGTATTTTTGAAGAGAAAAATTACTTTCCTAAAATTTGAGTTAATACTTATTAAGAATTATTCAATAAAGATATATATATTATGACCTGGAAATATATTTCATAATAAAGATAATCATATTTATATCTCAAAATGTAATGTTTATGTTATAATAGTTTTACATAAATAATTTATTTTGATGGTCATTTAATCTCAGAGGTTCATATCTTATATGTAATTGAAAATTATTTTATTCTTTTAAAATATACTTATGTTATAGAGGTTATCAAACTGTGATTAACTACTTATTTCCACACACACCACTATTTTTAACTAGTTTTGTATTGAAAAGTAATATTACAATAACAAATTGAACATCAATATTTATTTATTATTTTGTTATTTTCTCTATTAAAAATTGATATTAAACTTGTTTTGATGATTCTATTGATGGTGGATGTGATTCAAAGAGCCCATGATGGAGCAGAATGAAAAATAGGCCGAACTTCATGGAAACCCAAGAAAGCATGTCCACTATTTTAGATGGTTTTCAGAAATATGTGCTTCTAAATGGGATATAATTTGGTAATCCAATCCGTAACTCCATAGGTTATAAATTCCATGAAAGAACTAAATCATAATTAGTTCATTAGAAATACCAAACGAACCAATACGTCCAATAAAATGAATCTTCATATAGATAAATATATTCCTTTTTATTTTAGAAATATATCTTCTTATATACATTAACAGAACTATAAATTTGATAAGAATATGTAACGGAGTTCCACCAACATGTTATTATTTTTGTTAAAAATGTGATAAATTTTATATTTTATCAAAAAAATATGGTCTAATTGGATTCTCTAAATCAGAGTATTCTAATCAATATTATAAGATCTTAAGGTCATGGGGGGTTCTAATTCACCCTCATCTTCATTATCTCCTATCGTAGAGTTCTAAATGCCTTTTGATCTCCAGGGGTGGGGGGCATGATGTAAATCCCAAGATTCATTAATTTAATATTTTAATGATGTTTTTAATTCCATTTCATGATGTTATTTCTCATCATCCTATATGTTTATTTCAATATCCCCCCATCCTTTTAATTATTATTATTTTTTAATTTGTTTTTCAATCTATATTTTTTGTTATCTCTATCTCTTCGTATCTCTCTATTATTATATAGTATGAAATTATATTTTAATTTTTTCATTAAACCTTATTATTTGATTTTATTTTAACCATATTCAATCATAAAAATGAAAAAATCCAGAAATCAAAAAAACAACAACACAACTTATTTGTATCACCCAATTAGAAAAAGAAAAACTCAATCAATTTGTCCTAAAAATTGAAAATACACTTCACTCAATAAATTATGTCATATAGAGTTTGACAGTAATGTTTCACTGAGGAAACCCTTTTGGAGCCTCAAGTGACCCCAAAACAATAAAAAATTACACTAAATAAAGCCCTAGAAAACATGGCTTCAAATAACGGGACATTAAAAGAACTGACCACCACAGATGTTAAATACCGACCTGCGTATAATAAAAATCTTAAAGAATCATACAACATTCATCTGAGATCATGAGGCATCTACCTTCTTTCTAAATTCTGATGTCTTCTGAGGATGGACCCTCACAAACATCTCAACAAGATTCACATTGTTTAGTCCACCATGAAACCCCATAATTTTTCAGAGTAACACATTATGTTTATGGCCTTCCCTTTCTCCCTCGATGGTGTATCCAAAGATGGGATATACTATCTACATACCATAATTGGGTGATTTCAAAACCATAAATTAATTTTTCTATAAAATATTTTCCCTTCCACTTGAACTGCATCAATTAAAAAAGCAATTTGTTGCATTATGAAATCAACAAGAGAGACCCTTCATGAATATTTAGAGAGACTCAAATGGAAGTGATCATGTTTCCCACAAAAAAAATTTAGTTAAAAAATGATAATGTGATACTTATATGATAGGTATTCTCCCCATGTAACATTGTGTGATAGATCATGCAGATGGTGGTGTGCTGGTTGGTAAAACTCCTTCTGCGACTGGTGACAAAATAGACAATATGGTACTAAATGCACAACAATTTAGTACACAAGAAATTGAACCAACATGAAATGTTCCTAAGTTAATTGATTAATCCATAGAAAAAAGGTAGATAATAAACATGATGTGATGCATACCCTAATAAGGAAGTTATCTCAAGAAAAGGTAATACACAATCTTATTCAATTCCATTTAATTGGGGTATTTATTCTAATAACACTCATTTTTATAAATAGTTATTGCAACATCTGGATTCATCTAAGGCTTCTGCAAAAATATTACCTAGGCATCCTTTTAAATATGCACCACCCTTCTTGCAAGAACAATTCTGGCCAAATCCAAACACTAGGGTGGAAAGAACAGTCATTGTACCAATAAGGAGGTTACTCGGGCTACGCTAAATAGAATAGGTATCAATAAGGGAAAGGTATAAAACCTTATTATCCATCAATATATTTAAACTATCAACCTAATCCCAAATTTGAAGCAATCCTTGACGATATGGTGAAGAAAATGGATACCCGGAACCTCTAGATTTAATAGACCACACAATAACTTATTCATGACCTACGAACTCAAGTTGGATTACAGGAAAACACCACTAGTGAGATAAATAATAATGGTTCTAGAAAACTACCATCCCAACCAATTTTCAATCAAAATGAAAAATTTAATGTATGTGTAAAAAAACAACATAGTGGTAAAGAATTTTATTCTTCAAATGATTCTAAAAAAATTTATTCACCCCTCTTGAAAACTCATTTTACCTACCCTCAAAAGATTATAATGAGTAAAAACCAAACAAAATGTCTAATCAAATATTCATTGGGGATTGCGACAAACAATCCATTCCTCTTTTTTTCCTCTAAAGACACTTTAAATTGAAGAAAAATTTTGATACTAAGATTATGAATGAGATAATTGGTATATTTAAAAAGGTAAAATTTATCATTTATTTATTATATCTAGTTAAAAAATATCATGAAATGAAAAATTTCATTAAGATATTTCAACCCACAAATGGTGACTCAAGGGGATTATCATATTCAACATGGGAAAGAATATCTCGACCATGATTCATCCAACAATGCTAACCAAATCCAAGTATTTGAGATTTTTAATGATACATTCCATAAAATGGGAGACACCCCTTTCAGATGTTCTGATAGATTTTGGTGCTTACGTTAATGTAATAACTTTCCTGATGAACACTTCTCACCATATTGGAGAGATCCAAACCCTAGGTATCAACATTAAACATTCCAACTAGAGCACAACAATCCCATAATGAGTAATTGAGGACCACTATTGGAAAAAATACCTATACCCACGGTTCAAAACCATGGGTATAGCCCGCAAAACCATGGGTATAGCCTATACCGACGGTTTTGGGAACCGTGGGGATGAGTGGCGTCGCAATAGGGGTCTTAGGATATCCCCACGGTTCATCCAAACCATGGGTATATATAGGGGTCACTGTGTATACACATCGCTACATAGGTGGTGTAGGACTGCCCCCACGGTTTGAAAACTATGGGAATTTATATCTCAAAAAGTGGCGCACGCAGGACTCGAACCCGAGGCAATGCACCGCGGCACAATGCCTCAGACCAACCGAGCTACATGCTTACATGGTATATAGGTATATATTTATATAAATATATTAATATTACTAGTTTTTCGTAAAATAAAACCTGTGAAAATAATCGTTGCAGGAAGGATTCAAACCCAGCACGCCAGACCGGCGGAAATACCTCTTTGACCAACCAAGCTATCGAGTCACTTGATATATATATCTATATATTTATATAAATATATTATTATTACTGGTAATCGAAAAAAGGAAAAATGCGGGATTCGAACCTGTGACCACTGTGATAATGATTTATGACCTGACCAACTGAGCTGGAAATATATTGTTTACATTTTCATATATCTGTTTACTTATATTTGTAATTATATTAACCCAATCCATGTTCCCGCCAATTTTTTGTTGTTTTCCTGCATAATTTTTTTTCATACCACCAGCTATACCCATGGTTTTTCAAAACTGTGGGTATAAGACTTCAAAAAAATACCCCAATACCCATGGTTTTTCAAAACCATGGGTACAGGTATTATGAAAAAGCTCTATACCCATGATTTGGACAAAACTGTGGGTATAGGTCTTTAAAAATATGTTATACCCACGGTTCTAGAAAAAACATGGTTATAGGTCCCCATATTATCCCTATACCCACGGTTTTTTGCAAAACTGTGGGTATAGGCCCGTTTTCCAGTAGTGGACATCCTTGTAAGAGTGAAGAATATCATCATCCCACAGATTTATACATTTTTGAGTAGGAAGCGACTAGAACCCAAGCACAATCTCTTCTAATACATGGGTGGTCTATTCATTAAAACAGAAAGGATGATCATCAATGTTAATAGTGGTAATCATTATTTGGAGTTTATTGGAGAAAAGTTATGTTTTAAAAAACATGAAGCTATGAAACATCCCATTGATGAGAAGTCCAACCTTTATGTCTCTTCGATTGAAGTCCTATCCAATGATACAGATGCACAAAATTCACTCCTCAGAACATACTATGATTCAATTATATATTCGTTTGCCTTGGAGGATTTGAATTTTGTTTCATGTTTTGAGTGTTTTTTGGGGTCAGAAAAGTGTAAATCCATTATTTTAAATGATTATTATGTCCATTGTTATGTACCCATGACCATCAATGATTCAGAAAATGTCATTTCCAATGATTCTTTTACCATAGAGAAAAGATATGACTATATATATAGTTTCATTATACTAACTCCAACTAAATCCCCCACCTAAATTTGAAAACCACAGTTGTTGGAATTGAAAAAACTTCTATAAGATTTAATATATGTCTATCTTATGGTTAATGGCCAATTTCATATCATCATCGCCAATAACCTCCCTCCATAGTAGGAATCAAATACGATTGACCTTATGAGAGAGTGTAAAAAAAATAGGATGAAAATTTCTTAATATTATCATGATTATCCCATATATGTTTCTATTCCTTATATTCTTCTAGGTGATGAGGAAATTTCTCTAAGGCAATATCAACATTGGTTGAATCCCACACTCCATAAAGTGGTAAAATTGTAATTCATTAAATTTCCTATTGTTGGCTTTATTTTTTCTATATTTGGTAATAAATGGGTTAGTATAGTAAAAATTGATCCTAAAAAACAAGAATTACAGTTGTTTCAAATGAAAGAAAAAAATTGGTTCCAAAACATGTGAAAAATAGTTAGTGAGTCTATATTAACTATAATAGACTAAACTAATTCATGTGGATGGAAAACATTTCTCTATCTATAATTTATAAATTAAAATACATATTGACTAGTAAGTGAACCTATTGTTTTTTTGTGTTTATTCATGTTTTTTTTCAAATCCATATAGCCCCTAAGGATAAATAAGATACAAAATTTATGAGTTCATTCAAAAAAGTTTGATACAGAAGGATGCCTATTGGTTTCACAGTTTATAGATAATCCTTTGATAACTGTATAAGACACTTAGGTTTTTTCCTCCACATCTATATTGACAATGATATCATATTAAATATTGAGAAATTCCATTTCATGGTATAATTGGGGATAATACATTAGAATGTTATTTTAAAAGAGGGAATTCAAGTAGATAAATAAAAAATTTAATTTATTTCACCACTTCTATATTCAAAATGTGTCTTTGAGGTGAAATATTTCATAGGTCATGATGGTTTTTACTATTAAATCCTTAATGACATTAGTACGATTACACTTACCCAATCCCGATTATTGCAAAAGGATAATATTTTTTTTGACAAAAAATGTGATGATTCATTCAATTCACTAAAATTGTGTCTCACATAAACTCCTATAATCCAACAACCATAGTGGTATCTTACCATCAATATTATCTATGATTTCTCAATCTTTACTGTTGGAAAGTTTTATCCCAATTTGTTGAGAAGTCTCTGTATATGATTTTGTATTCCTTGAATACCCTTTACAATTCACAAGAAAACAACACAACCACTAAAATATTAATTCATTCTATTATGATTAACATGTAAAATTTACATTCATATTTTATTGTGTAAAAAAATGTCTTTTCTGATAACATTTAAAATTATTTTCTCATAAAGAACCATGAAGCTAATCCCCCCATAATTTGGTGGATGACCCCCATACATATTATTTAACTTGAGATTAGATATAATATAGGTGTGTAAACTTTTTTTTCTGACCCCATTAGTAGAAATTATTTATCACTGGACGAACATGTTGACACATCCCTTGCCATTGGATAATTCTTCCCTCAAGATAACCTTTGTGATGTTGTGGACCATACCCACTGGTATGCAGACATTGTTAATTTTCTAGAAACCTCATGGGTCCCCACTAATTTCAGCACCTCACAATCATTGAGACTTAACCATGATTCTCGATAGTACATTTTTTATTACCAATTTTTTTGGATAATTTTTCTGGACTAAGTCATTATTTGATGTGTATCTAACCATGTGTTGACCTCTTTTTTTAGCTTCATCTACACTTTCTGTTGTACGGCTGACTCTGTCTCTTAATGTACAAATCATAAAGTCCATGACTTGGGAATTTTTTGGCCAAAATTTTATAGATATTCCCATTAATGTTTTTTATTTTATGTATTATATTTCACTTCTTATGGAACAGATCCATGAGGAATAAAATTACCCAACAAAAAATGTTATTTTTTGAGATCTTTGATGCATGGGGAATTCACTTCATATTGCATTTTAAAAATTTATTTGATTTTTTGTACAGTTTATTGGATGTGTTCTATGAATCTAAATGGGTGAAAGAAAATTCTACTAGGAGAGATGAATCATGAGTCATGTTTGATTTTGTGAGGTCCCAACATTTAAGCAGGTTGGTTAGGAAAGATTCACCATTAGAGATCAGGGATCACATTTTAAAATTGAAACCTGAAAATTATACTTATTATGTATGGGTTTTTTCATTATGTATCCATGGCATATCACACCAAAAATAACAGATAAGCAAAAATATCAAATTAGAAAGTTAGAAGAATCGTGGAAAAAAAGGTACGACCCAATAAGAAATATTAGAGTTTTCAATTGGATGATAGACATTGGGAGTACCATACCACTTTTAATACCAAAATCAGAATGTAAACAAATAGAATTGTGTTTTAAAATGAATTTTACCTCCATGTAGAAGTAGAGTTCCATATACATGTGAGCATAGGAAGTTTCAAATTTAGGAGTTAGATGAAATTTGGTGTGATGTATATGAGAACTCCCAAAGCTATGAAGAGAAGATAAAGGATACCCATGATGGGATGATTCATCATTGGATGTTTGATATTGGTGATAAGGTTATTATATATAGTTCCTGTCTAAAGGTCTACCCAGGTAATCTTTGTTACTAATGGCTTTATCCTTATATTGTAACTAATGTTTACCCTTTTGGTGAAAAAATGATTTTTCCTGAGAAGAGTGTCTGAAGTTTTTCCATCAGTGGGTGAAGACATAGACAATTTAATGAGGATTTTTCAATGAATCATATAGAGTAAATACACATTCAGTAAGAAACATACTAATATAGCACACCAGATTATATCCTTCCATCCCTCATTTCCTTTTATTATAGAGAGGACATTGTATTCTCTCTGGGTGGGTGAATGGTTATATTTTTATGATATTTAGTTATTTTCATAATCATTATTATTTTTTTCTTTTAGTCATACTAGATTATATATTCATAATTTCCCCATTTTTCCCCCTCACTTTTTTGATAAAATTTTAATTTATGATTCCATCATTATCATAGAAAATGATTCCCACATAATCATTGATGTTATATAAAATGCATGAGGAATTTCAATATTTCATTTTCTTTTAACGTTAAAATTTTTTATTTTAATGATGAAATAGGGTTTATAGAATTAATTTCACATAGGGGTGTGATTTTTATTAAATTAGGTTTTTTATGATATAAATGGATGTATCACTTTGTAACCTTTGTGAATAGTGGTTCCCATTGTGTGAGTAGAGTATAGGAAATTTTGTCACATAATATCACTATACATCATTTCACAAAACCATGAAGTGATAAAATTTCATTCTTAGTAGAAGGTAAATATTATTTAGGTTAATATTTATCACCAATATAGAATGATTTTTCTATATGTTCACTCCTTCACTGATCTATTTCATTTATTTGAGGAATTTCAATGAATACTCACATAATTAACCAAATTATTTTTAAATGTCTATAAATTTTCTCATACGTAATTTCTATATGAGACTCCCTTTATTGACATAACATACATAATATTATATGAATTAAAAGGAAAGGGTTGGTTCAGATTCCCATTAAGGGTACAAATTTGATATATCAACCAAATATCATATGTGAGAATAAGATAATCATCTAGGTATGAGAATATAATCAATGTAAAATTACATTAATTAATTGAATCATACCGAATAAGGAATGGATAATAAAAAATTACAGAATAATGATTTTAACATAAAACATGATTCATATGAAAATAATCTTGATCCATGAGGGTGTAACATAATGAATAAGATGTATAATATGTGTATACAATAAACATAAGAATATTCATTATATCAAATCTAAAGGATAAATATAAATACATTAATTTTATAATGGGATAGGATAACCTCATTCCCATACTATAATAGTCTAGGGTTAATCCCCAATGTACTTTATAGGATTGGGCTAACTACTCATGTACTATTGTGGTTGGGCTAACCAGTTGAGTACCCATATGAGATCATGAGAAATAAAACATTAACTAATTCATTAGAGTTATATAATGAATCAAATTAAAATATAATAATCATAAATAATGATCTATGTCACAAGAATATAAGATAATTCATCATTCCTTCATATCTCAATTAACCAATAGGAAAGAAATAAGTTTCGTTATAATTTCCTAAAAACAACAAAATCATCCAGTTAGAGAAAGAAGGTGGATGGTGTCATTATAAAATATCTCCGATTATGCATAATAATCATTACTTTATATTGGAATATATAAATTTTTTATTATTAAATTATAAGAAATATGATATAAAAAACCATAATAAATATTTTATTAAGTAAATTTTAACAAATGAAAATTTCATTAAAAAGTTATAATATCATTTTATTAGAAAAAACATTGAAAAAATGAATGGAATACTAATAATAAATTTTATTTTCTAATAGATGTAAAATATATTCATGTAGTAAATGGTAATAAACATCCCTTTCAAACTATTCTAAATAATTTAAAATGTGACCCATTCAAAAAATGTTAAGAATATTCCTTTTAAAAAATTTGTAAATAAATTCAATGATAGTTTAAAATGGAATTGGTAAATCATTAGAATATATCTAAGATCAATCTAGAAATATAAACAAGAATATAGAAATGAAATAAAAAGAGTTGTGTAAATAACTGTAAAACTTTTAAATCAATGATTTATACTAAACTACATTACGAATATTGAAATCAAAGCATGCTTGAGAGAAATAAATTGAAAAGGAAATTAATATTACAAATGTAAAAATAGTTTTATGATATAATACTTCAATGTACTTTCATATGAATCCTATATATTTAAATAAGTACATAATTTAATAGATGCCTCAATGAAGCAAATTTTAGATGAGAAACTCATACCTCAGACTTCCACTTGGAGATACATTATCTAAAATCCAAATATAGTAAAATTTTAATTATTATTAATAATAATAATTATAAACATATTTATAATTATTTAACTTTATAAAATAGATATATAGATCCTCTGAACCCATATATAAATAATTGTTTATTAAAATTAATAATTTGGTTATATCGTTCAGTTTCCCTTTCATGATTCAGTTTGATGATTCTTGTACTTGATTATTGTTCATGGATTCAACACATAAATAATTTGACATCTAATTAAATACACAGGTTTCATATAATTAGGGAGTATCATGTCCATTTTATAGAACTAATGGTGATGGTTTTCATAAAACACCTAAAAATTCCTTTTTTTTGGTTATCCTAGAAGGTGATGTCCCTCATTAAAACTCAATCAAGCCCATTAGATGTTATTGATTGAGGAAGTTCACAAAAAAATGAATATATCCACCCCTATTGCATGTGTTCTAGATATCCATGTCATAGTACTTGTGCATATTCCATAAGCCTGATCATCCCGGGACAACCACTAAGATGAAATAAATCCTTCATGGCATAATTAAATCTATGGAGATGAAACTAAGGTACTAATCCTCTGATACCTTATAGAAATGGTCCTCTAATCTTAGTGAAAATGATACCCATGTGATATTAAAATAATCCCATATAAGATTAATCCAAAAAAATGAGGCCTTCAAATCATGATAATACCCTTGGCACCATTGTGGATAACATGTTAGGTCAACCCAATGGTATTCACATATAATTAACCCATGAGAATCATCTTAATTAAAAATTGTAAATGGCCTATCGATGCCCCTCACTCTATAGTAGTCATACTTCACTCCTTTTCTATCCTGTATGATATTAAATAAAAATATCAAAAATCATGCATCACAATATAATGTAAAAAATAATAGTATTATCAATAAATCCATATTAAACACGTAAACATCAAACTATCGTAGAATTAAACCCATGTAATAAGAAAACAATCATGCAGTAATCCAATCGTCTTTGAATTATACATTAAGAAAACCAAAAAAAATATAGTAAATATATATCTCTCTAACTACCACCATCACCCAACGATGTCTTCAACACTTGAAAAATGATAAAATAACAATTTAATGAAATTTCTAGCCCATAAATTAGATACATATCAAATGAATCTCAACCATCATAATGAAACTGATGCATAGAGAAAGAGAATAAAACATGGGTATAGGGTAAGGAAACACATACCTTAACATTAAATACCACTCAAATGATTAAAACCCTTAATAATCTATCATAAATATAAAACAATAAAGTACTAGAACTTAACATGCCTTGGAAAATATATCTCAATTATGAATTTCACCATTTGTGAAAACCAATGACGTACCAACCACCCTGACTTGTATGTGAATTGTCACTAGATATTCACTTCACATCCAAATTTATTCTAAATAAATATCTAATAAAAATTCCACTTAAATTGTATAACTATTTTTAAAACCCATAATATTTGGGAACAAAACACATTTATTAATATTTTAAATATCAATCAACATAAACCATAAAATGGGTCTAAAATACAACATAATAGTTGTATTGAAAGGATTATGATCACCCTAGGATATTATCCATGTCCTATGCCATATCTGACATTGCAATAAATATTGAGAGGCATACTAAACCTCAAGAAAATAAAACTAACAATCCCCCCATATAATTACAATACAAATATATCAACTCGCTCGATTGAGGGAATCTAGAGATACTCACACCCAAGGCTCAAAATTGTAAAAAGAAATATAGATGATTATCTCATTCTCTTATTTTGTATACCTCAAGGCTTATAACTTAAAAAAATTCCTATGCCTCGCAAAAAACTGAAAATGGATATTTACCAAAACCTTATCTCATTGAACATCTTCTCTCCATGATTTTTGTTTGATCCCTATACCCTTTTTAATAAGTAAAATGAAAGGATACAATAGATAATTGTAAATTACACTATATGTAAAACTCAAAAGGATGAATTTTTTCTTCCATATTATTCAAAAAACATGGGTTCAGACTACTGATACACAAGAAGAAATATCAACAGTTATGCATGATAAATTCCATCTTATGGATCTATTTAAGAAACATAATATTGATATTTATCTGTACATGATAAATAAAATTCTTCTTCTATAACTCAATAAATTACCTCCTACGAAATATCATTCACATTTCAACCCATAACATTACACTATATTTAAGACACTTTCCAAAACGAACAAAATTCATATGAAACTCGTAATAATTGTTTTCATCACTAACTAAATGTTTACATGAATCTCTTCTATCAATTATTAATCCTCATTGCCTGATTATCCCATAAGGAATATTAGTACTTAATTATTCTAAAACATCATTAATGATTAATCACAATATTATTCTTTCAACTTCACATATCAAACACCTCAATGAAATTATAGTGACATGATTCAATTTATCATAAAACAACTAGGTTAGAACATATAACATGAATAAAAACAACTCAAAAAAGAACACAATACATGTTACAAAACACATCCATGAGATAGGAATACCCATCCCTATCAACTTAGTATCTCGATACTTCATTTACACATCATAGACACATTATCACCCCATACATCCCCAATCCACATACCATTCAAGAAAATATCTTCTCCCATAACATCCATTAATCCCAATCAAACAAATGACCTATATATAATCAAATTAAAATCATATAAGGGATATCAAAAAAAATATCAAAATAGCTCATTTCATATAACATTACCAAATAATAATAAATCAAATTACAAGATTCCCAATTATACATCTTTTTGAAGAATATATTTCCAACCCATAACATAAAAATACACTGATTATTAGTCAAACGCATAATATTTAACTAGAATAAATTGTATCATTTCATAGGGGAACTTATAAAACAATAATATTCACTAAATATTACATGGAATAATCATAATACATGAATGGAACTGATTTTCTATTTACATCATAACTTACTTCTTTAAACTACCATGGGTTTATAATGCGATTCACTTTAATGATTCATACATAAATCAAAAAAGTAATTTATATTAAATTAAATAATAAAATTGAAATAATATCTTTTAAATTTAATTCCTAACCTGACATAAATAGAAATAAATATGTCATATATCTTATCACGCCCATATTACTCTAGGAAATTTAAACATGTCTTTCCCAAAAACCCAAATATATACATTCCAACCCATTATTTTAATAAGCATACATCACTAATGTATTATCTTCCATATGATCATATAATAAAACTGAAAATAATAATAATTACTATGTAATAATAATTCATAATTTTATCATGCTATTAAATAAAATGAACTATTATTTAAATCATGTATTTAACCCAGAACAATTTTATAATGAAGACTCAGAATAATATGTTTTATAATATTCAATGTTATGAATCTTTAGAATAAAATACATTCAACCAAGACAATAAAAATAATAATTCAACTAATGAATTTATAATTAAAGAGAATTTTATCAATTTTTGTTCATATACGTACTACTAATTATCTCTAAGGAATGTGTTACAATCAAAACAACATATTTAAAACATATTATCCTAGTGCTTATAAAAATAAACTAAATAAATACATTTTAAATTTCAAATATACTCATTAAATATTTTGGTTCATTAATTAACATGATTTATACTTATACTAAATATGAAATAAGATGAAATGTTGATAAAATATATCTCCTTTAACAAAATGACCATGTCAATAAACATCAATATAATTAATAAAATTATCATAGTGATATTCTAAATTTAAATTGATGTTAGAAAAAGATGATAATCCATTCACCATTATAATATTTATACCACAAAATCAGTTCACTTAAAAATAACCATGCTTAGTAGACTATTGAGGCCATTGTATTAGATCATAGAGAGATATGAATACTAGTTTTCTAATTGGTATCATCTATATCCATCACAAGATATTTTAAAATGATATTATTTCCCTATAAGACCATTGAATCCTCACATGAATATAACATAAAAATCTATCATATGTCTCAGCAAAAACCACTTATACAAATTTTTCATGAACCTAAACAACTAGATCCCCGCATTGATTGATATTCATGAGAATGATGGCCCCCAAGTCCTACTTACAATTGGACATTAGTTAGATAATAGAACCTTGTGTGTCCTTTATAAATATAATTGGAATTAACCATGTAATTATAAGGGTAATAAAAATGAACTAACAATAAAATCCATATATAATATAAAAATATAATATATCTCATTACTAATGTACCAAAACATGAAATTGTATGTAAAAAAACTAGGTAAAATGGATGATTGATCTCAAAAATAGTATTAGGGTTGGTGTTGTGATAACCATTGGGTCAATGGTATGTATTTCTGTGAGTTTTTTGTTTATATTATGATTATTTTTGTGATTTTTTATGAGTGATGTTATATAATGTTGATTTTTGGGAAATTTAATGGGTTTCATGGTTAGTTCATTGTTAATATTAATCATGAACCAAGCCATGCAACAAGGTAGTGAGAGCTTGCTTTCCATTTTTCCTGTTTACCACACTATTTTTCTAACCATTTGAGGTCCCAAAGAATCCATGAAACCTTATTTTTTAAAGGGGGATTTTCCCTCAATTTTGGTGTATAGTTATCTATCTATGCACCAAATCATTGTGGTCTTCCCATATTGACTAAAAATGTTATAAATACCATTTTAAAATTTAATTTAAGCTCATTCTTCACTTTTTTCTCTATTCATATGAGCCTCCTCGTCTCCTCAACCATGGAAGATTCTTATCCTCTAATCTATTGTGATTTTACATTCATGTTAGTTAATTTTCCCAAGTTATAATAAGGTTTCATATGGGTTCCTCTTATTTTATTCATCTCTAAACTCAGTCTTCTATTTCATTTGGATTTTGGAACCCTCACAACCAATTAGGGTAAAACCTATTGTTGGGGATGATGGTTTTATGAAATATCATGGATTTATATTCATATAGGGAAAGCATTTTTAATATTCTAGTGGGTTTTTAAAATGACGGTGAAATTTATACCAGTTTTAGAATGTTATATCTAATTAATTGGTCTTTACCATGGAATTAGACAATATGTTGTATTTTCCTTTGGTTTTTTTCTATTATTTTTCTTCAACTATTATATTGTGGGATGATGAATATTTATTGATTTTTTATAAAATCTGTTATATTAAAAAGGGTGATAACATGTGGTTTTCCAAATAAAATATTTTTATAAGAAAACTTATGTGATGAAATGCTTGAAATAGAAATTGTATTCCAATATAAATTTAATTAAATATTTAAAAATGGGTTTACATTTGTTTTATTCTTTTTTACTGAGGGAATGATTTTATTTTTGTTAGCTATGAGTGAATGGTTGGATTCACATGGGATTAGTTTTGGTTAGTTTTTAAACCAGACTAATATAAACCTAGTGTACATTTTTAACTATCTAGAGAATGATACCATGTTTGTTTGAGTGCGCTAATTCGGGGGTATTGTAATATTATAAGGAAAATATTGTACTAGATTAGTCTAATAGGGCTACCAAGATGGTAACAGGTTCTTGTGTTCTAGTTAGAGTTCTTATAGTGTGTTCTGATTTATATTGAACCATAGGCTCATGTCCATGATTCTTGTATGGTTTTTATTGAGAGGATATACTGATTATTTACAATATATTTATTGGGTTTATTATTATTTATGTAATTATTCCTTCAATTTATATATGATTTCATTATTCATATTAACATTAGAATATTTATTATTTTCAAGAATGAAAAATATTATTCAATGTTTTAAAAGATAGAGTTTTCAAAACCATATACATAAACTATAAATAATGGCTTTAATAGTGAAATACATTTTATGGATTTACGGTGGTATCTTACTAGGATTTTCCTTACTCTGTATATTTACACATGGGGTATATGCAGACTATGTTTTATAATATACAGGTAAATTAAAATGTGTAATATAGTGTTCTAGCTCTTACTAATGTTCATAAACCTTATATGATCATGTGGTGGAGGTGGTGACCATTTTTTATAAGGATCACGAGGCTCATATGGATCATTTTGGTATCCTTGATGAATTTAGTTTATTTTATATCATTCATTTTAGCCATGAATTTGTTATAGTGTATTTTTATATGGAATTTGTTTAAATTATTCATGTTACGATATAATTATTATGATTTTTTAGTTATTATTTATACTCATGATCTATTTTTTTAACTGATATTTTCGAATCAATTTATTTTCTAGTGTGGGTTTCCACATTTTTGATAGTTCATCCGGAATTTCCAATAAGAAATATTTTAATTTTTATTAAGATTCAATGGGATAAATAGTTCACAATGGTCTCTTTTTGAAACCACGGTTCTTATCCTCAGCCCATGGAAATAATGAATGTGATTCAAACCCTGTTGAGAGAAGATTTGGGTGATGATTATGGTCGACCCATGATGGTTCAATACAAAATGGTAATACATATATATTTTTAATGGTGTATTAAATGTATAATCATGGTAGGAATATTAGTGATCAATAGGTATATGTGGAGGAGTTCATGGAAAGCCTTTCTTCATGTGAAACCTCAAGGTAACATGGATGGATGAGAATTTTGTCTTAAATTTTATCATTATTTTACGTTTTTTATGACATTTTATATTTTCTACCATTAATTATTAGTTTTTTAAATGGGATTTGTGTTTTTTTTGGTAAATTTAGGGTTTCATGGTGATACAGTTAAGGAAAATATAGGTGTACAGACTAGGTGAATGGTTTATAGAAACCATTTAAAACCAATGTGACTAAGTATAGAAAACCTTCTAGTGGAACATTCATGGTTGGGGTATGGTTTTCTAAACCTCATGGGAAAACTATGAACTCTGATTAAATACATTAATTTTTAATGATTTTACCACTTTGGTATTTGGGATTAAATTGATTGTTCTCAATATTTTTTAATAGTTATTGAATGGATTTTCTAATTAAAATGATAATTTAGTAGTAATTGAGTCATTCGATAATAGTTTATGCCACTTTTTGTAGAAGGTTCATCTTTCTCTATAGATCACCATGAACGACTCTCTTAAGGATTGAGGATTCTAAATGGTGTTGATGCTTGAGATCTAATAGTGGATTATTATTCTATCTATAATGTTGTGTGTAGTGGTTATTGATATGTTGGTTATGAAAATTTCAAATTTTGTTGGATTTATTGGGTCCAATTGTTCCATTAATGCAAAAAGCGGTAATAAAAGTTCTTCTTCAATACAAAAGTGGAAGTTAAATGGATATTGTTAGTATAATGGGGGGGACACCCATTTCCCATCATATTATATACTATTAGAATCTTCACGATCCAAGGATATAACATTCATTCAATGTGGAGAATTATGTCACACTAATACAGAGTACCAAGAGGCACCTAAAAAGTGCCACCAGTTGGGATTCAAATTCATCTTCATTACTTTTTTATAGGACCACCTCTAGGAAGCATTGTCGGATATTCTATCACCAGAATATGTCATGTTTATTTAGGTGAATTTAAGGCTGGGGGATCCCACTATAATACAAAAGGGTATTATTAACAACCAATGAAGAAATATATTGGGACTAATTTTGAATGCGGGTATATATATAAGCATTTTCTAGAGGATTCAAATGTTTTCATGGCTACTGTTATAAGTATGGAATTTATTACAACTTTTATAGATTTTTAATTATCTATATAGGTACATTATATTATTTCAAATCTTTAATGATGATTCATTAATTAGGATTGTGATCAGTGATGAGGTCATTTAAAATGGATCATTCCACTTTGATGGGAGAGGGGAAGGATCATGTCTTCAAGTATCTATAGTGTCGAGTTGTTCTTGATGATATTATGATTGTGTGGAATTTATTGGTCCTTGACCTAGATATTATTTATCTCATTGTTATCATAGAATAGAGGACTGTGTTAATGTAACATATTGATTAAAATCATCAATATTTTATTTATTAACTTATGAGGGGATATTCACATATTCTATGCTGAGTGGGACCTTAGGTCTTGGAATGTAGAACATGTTGTTGAAGAATATAGATTTATATCATGCTTATTTCTGAGATTTATCTTTTATGTGGTTTTAATGTGTTCATTTTTTAGATTCAGACGGTGGTATAATGTTATCCTGAGGTCTTTCAAGCATATATAAATTTGATTCCACCCTAGAGGGGGTGGTGTTATCTATTGAATTATGTCATAATAAAAGTCCTAACACATTTCCATACTACCATATGGATTATATCAATATAAATTGGTTGAAAAACTAGTTATAGAACCTTAAATGGAGTTGATTTATATTACCCAGTGTTTCATCATGGGAATCATTTTTTCTCTTCACAATGATGTTATATAGAATACATTAACTTTTCATCGATTACAGGATACTCAAACATGTAACCATGATGAATATATACTCATTAACCTAGAATGATGGTCTATTTGATCATATTACAGGAAAATTTTTGGTTTTTGAAAATATATTTGAGGTCAAGATTCCATCAGATGAGGGTCTGGGATGTGTATATTCTTATGACTGTATTCAGTAGAAGTTATGGGTAATATGATTAGTTTTTTATGCCTGTATTGTTTACTAATTCTACTTTAGTTATCATAGATTTGATGAATCTGATCATATATTTATATTTTTATTTATCTACAGTGTTGTGTGTGGATAACATAAAAGTGTACTCCAAGTAAAGAGCGGGAAATAAGGTTCATCTAGTCATTCCCATTGAAACCATGAAATGAAATTGCATCTATTTAATGCTATATAATGATTGTTTTGAATTCATGAAGTAAAATTATTAGGATATATGATATTTGAAAAAAGAATCTTGGGGGATCTAGAGAGGATCCAAGTAGTAAATTATTGTGATCACCCGAAGAATGTGTTTTATATATGTATATTTATGGGATTAGATAGGTATTATAATAATTTCATTATAGAATTCACCATGTTATATATTACCTTAATGTATTTTATTTTAATGGTTATTATGTTCAATTGGTATGAGAAATTTCAGAAATCCATAAAGTTTTTAAAAGTGAGGTTGACTTCAAATCTAGTTCCAATTCTTCATAATCTAGGTAAGGCTTATGATAGGTATTTCAATTCATTTGGTTTATGATTGGGGTGCACGTTTATGTAGATTGATCATGTTATGGCATATGAGTCTCACCAGCTGATCCCTCATAAAAATAATTTCCCCAATCATAGCCTTTATTTTGAAATTCTGTTGCATACTGTGATGTTTTGTAACAAAAAACATTTTAGGGACTGGTTTAAAGTGTATTTAGAAAACAATATTATAATGTATAATAATACTAGAGGGACCAACATCTTTAGTAGAGACGTTTTGTGGAGTATCACCAAAATTTAGACATTAATATAGATTTTTTCATATTTAAGAAACTAGTGACCTAGGTAAGGAGTGAATCAAAATCTAAATGGAACCTGATGAGTTATCATATTGTTATATGTTTATATATGGAATAGGAAGATGACAAGGAATTATTAAATTGTGTAAAATATATGTATTTTGTGGATGATTGATTCAGTAGGAAATATATCCCAATTTTCATTTTATCAAAATATTTATAAATGGAGATGAGACCTTGGATGATCGGTCATCACCACCTGATAGTTCCATTCAATTTTGGAAGTTAATATTTATTTCCTAGGCTCTGAGGTGGGATTTGGGGGAGGATGTGTAGAAATCTAGTTTGTACATTCACTCTATGGATACCAATATTTATAAAAATTTTAAATACTATTAATGGTGTCCGAGGATGAGAGAGCCAGATATTTATTACGTGTCTCGATGCTTTACATGTTATTGATCATGTCTGGAGATTCATGATGTATCAGTCTATTGTATCCCAATCCCATTCCAATGTGTATTTGGGATGATATTTCCATTGATTAAGTGATTATATTACCGTATTCTCTACATATGAAGGATTCTATATTTGGGTTTATCCATTGGTTAAAAAATCATCTCATTTCCCTCCTATAAATGAGTCAATAAATTTGGCGAATCATAGATAGTTGTATGTACGAGATATCATCGGTCATTTTGAAATTCATTCAACTATTACTTCAAATCAATACCATCACTTCATATCATAATTATGAAATATACTTTAAAATGTAATGGGTTCTTAACTAAATTTGAGAATGATGCATTTCCCTTATATGGATTGTCAATCTAAACAGAATATCCAAATATATAAGGATATAATTCGATTAGGTGTTCTTTATTTTGAATTTTCTTGAGATATGCATCTATAAATGGATGATTTTTTTTAAAAAAATATTTTTCATGATTCAATCAATATGACACCATTTTAGGATCGGTGTGGTTAACTATGTTAACACCATCAATGTTTTATTTAATTGGGCGAATTAAATTTATTGGGGATGAGCATAATTCAATAAGTGACACAGAATGTATAATTTATCTTGAAGAGGATGGTGATGGTATAGAGTCATCAAAAATCTTATTATGGTCGTATCTATAATCCATTGGAGTTTTGGGCTGACGATCAGGTCTTTTTATCTTTTCTCATTTTTTATGTTATCATTAGTTGGTAATACATGGAAAACTAGCTTTTGTTTATGTTTGGTCATCTTATATAATGGGGTATCTTGGGAATATAGCGTACATATTTCCATTATCATTTCAAATTTTATATATTCATGATGTTATTTATGTCTCAATGTTGAATAAGTACCATACATACCCATCTTGATTTATTTTATCGGAGGATTTTAAATTGGAACCCACTACCAAATCTATTTAGTATCCAATTAATATTATGTATTTTTATGGTGAGTAAATTTCATTAGTATGCATTCTAAAGTAGTGTGGATATGATATAAATGGTATATTTGAGCATTAATAATGACTGAGGGAGTAGTAGCCTAATAGTTTCTTTTGGTTGGAACCCTAATCAATTTTATGGAATTAAAGATTCATGGTGGGGAGAATTTTGAAATTTTATAAGTTACTGAGGTGTATTAATTTGATTCTTTTACTTTTATTGTGTTAAATTTTATACCTTTAGGTTTTAATAGGTCAAAATATGTGGATTTTTTTTGATTTATACCATTGTGCATTATTAGTAATAACCATGAAACTAGACATGCAAGAGGGGGTGGGGGTTTCTTGTGTCACCTTTCATGGTTGATACATAGTTTTTCTAATCATTAAAGTTCCTCAGGTAACTATGAATCCTAAATTTTTAAAGGGTTAGGGAAATGTAGTGTTATTTTATTGTTTTTCTGACCATGTAGCCAGATCGTGTGGTTTTCCTCGTTGGATTAAAATATAAAATTTACCAAAATTTTCATGTTATTTTAAAACCTCTATTTTCCCCCTTATCCTCATTTACATGAGAAATCTCTCCTAAACCATGTATCCTATTTATCTTTTAATTACATGTTAATTTTACTTTAATCATAGTGGATTTATCTAAGGAAAGGGTTGATTTCTTATGGTTTCCTCTTATATTATTACTCTCTTCCCTCATTCTTCCATTTCCATTAGATTTTAGAACCCAATAAGCACATGGGACCGAAATGGGGGTTCAGTATGAAGGTTAAAAAATTATTTGGTATTATAATCTCATATGGTTCCTTTCTGTGAATTTATAGTGGTATTGATGAAGGCAGAAACACATTCATTAGTTTCTACAAGGTGTATCTCCATAATTTTTATTTATATTGCTATACATTATGTTATTGGATTTTCCTTTTCTCTGGTTCCTTTAATAAAATTTAATTATTTTATTTGGGGATTATGAATACTTTTTGATGTTTTATTTCATGTTTTGTGTCAATGAGGATGATTTCACATGGTTAACAAAAAAAATTGTTCGCACAATGTGATTGAAAAAATGTTTCAAAAAGAGTTTTTATTATAATGAAATTTTTAAGGAATATTTATAATTAAGATTATTTTTTATATTTATCTACTATGTGAATGATTTTATTATATTGGTTATGATTTAATGGTTGGTTAAACATGGGATACCTTGAGTGAGTGGGTAATGCATATTATGTATCCCTAGTGTGAATTGTGTACTAGCTAGAAAATAATGCCTAGATAGTATGAGTATGATAATTAAATGGATTATATTTCCCAAAAGGAAGGATTATATTACCGGTTAGTATATTAAATATTCTAAAATGGTAATAGACTATTTTATGTTGGCTAGAGTTCCTGTAGCAAGTAACATTTTCCATAGACCCACATGTTCAATCCCATGATTCTGTAATAGTTTTTATTGAGATGTGATACAATTTATTGCCCATTTTATTATTATATTACATTTTATTAATTCTATATTTATATAATATCATTACTATTTACGTGTTCTTATTATTATTAAAGAATAGATCAATTTCATGAAACTAATGGATTTACGAGTGATTTAAAATAAACTAAATTCCAAACTATATTTTCAAACTAGAACTAATGTTTTTCACTGTGAAATAAATTATTTAGTTTCATGGTCATATTCTAATATTATTTTTATCACACACTAGACACACCCATAAGGTATATGAAAATATGGTTTTTCACGATATTGTTATGGTATGTGATGTCTTGATATTTACTGACACTTATTTGGTCTCTTCGTTATTTTTTAATATAGTTATGGTGGTGGTGACCTTGGTTTATGATGATTTTGGGGCTTTTGTTGAGAATTTTGATACCATTAGTGATTTTTGATTATTTTTTATTTTTCATTTTTACCATAAACATGTTTTATTATGTTTTTTTAAGAAGATTATTTTCATGTTTTTTATTTTCTGATATGATACTTAATAGTTTTTTAGTTATTAATGTTTGTTAGGATCTATGAATTTCCCATTGTACTTTGGAATGTATATATTTACTTGAGTGTGCATCTAAATTATGTATGGGACATGTTGTATTTTTTGGGAGGAGGTATTTAATGTTAATTGAGATTAAAATAGTGAATGAATAAAAAATTGTTCTATTTTTTTAAACCCACATGCATTTCACTATCCCATGGTGATCAATTACATGATTTGGGCCTCATGGTGAGATAGGGAGAATGATTTGTCAGGTCAAATAAGGTAAATTCGTTTTAGGATCTCTATAACCACTAATTTTTAATTTAGCTTTAATATATATTCATGGTATTTAATATAAATAAATATATTATTAAAAACTGATTAATATTCTGTAAAACATTAATGTGATAATTTCCATGAGTATCTTTTCAATTTAAATGTTCATTGAATTTCCCCGATATGATGATAACATTGATGTGTTATGATGATATTATTAAAATTATGTTTTGTGGATGGATAAAATTCACTAATAGGATATAGGTTATGATTGATTATTGTTTTTTATATTTACATAAGTGTATAAGTCTTCATCTCTTTATTATCAGACTCAAAAATCTATAAGTGATGATTCTATGAGAATAGAACCATCTGTAGTAACTTCACATGTTATGTGTCATTATAAAATCCAATCTACAATCATCTGTATGGATCCATGGAAATTATATTATTTTTAATTCATATAATGAGACACATTATATTTTGTCTTGAAAAAACAAGTGAAGTTATATCCTCAATGAGAAATAGGATATGTGGGGTAGGTCATTAGTTATTTAATGTAATGAATATTTCAGTAATGGATTTTTCATTTTTCATTAATGAAGTTGATATCTAATACCCTTTAGTTAGGATAGGACTATCAGAGTAAAATTCCATGGTCATGGTGTATTGATGTGTTAATTTAAGCTAGTTAAAGAAATATAAATTTTTCACATTTTTGATGACATGAGTATTAATCCAGATTGATTAAGTGATATTGATACAAAATGATTATATTACACAATGAGTGTTTGTATGTGGTTATATTCATTAAAAATTTATCTCATTCTTATGTGGGTGTCATTATGTGTTTATATATTTTGATATTAGACTTTCAGAAAACCTACCTAATGCTATTATGGATGGAACATAGAGGGTCACACAATTAGGGTTTCCATTATTTTTTTAAAAATCAATTTGAATTTATTAATTGGAATTAATAATATACTCCTGATTGAAGAATAATAATTATTCAAAATTGTTTTTTGGTAAATATTAAGTCACCAATTATATAAAATTATAATATATATATATGTGCGAGTTTAATGATTATTCACTAGGTAATAAGAAAAATTTATCAATTAAATAAATATTAATTTATTTATGCGATTATTAAAATAAATATTGACTCGATATACCGTGTATATAATATTTATTATTAGAATGATAAATATTTATTTATTATTCGAGATTCAATAAATGTCAAGGAATATGTATGGGCCATGTTTAGTGCCTGGTAAATGAGATGATACACTAAATATAATTTTAATAAATATTAATTTATTTGTTGATATTTATATATTCTATGATAAATTTCCTTTTCAATGAAATTATATTATTATTATTATTATATGTGGGGTTTACTAAGGAATAGAATATTAGTTATATACATTTTTCAACTACTAATTCTATAATCCCACCTCTATACATTCCAAGTTATATCAGTTCTATTTGAGGTGATTGTTTGAGAATCATTTGGTTTTGCCCAAAAATTCTCATCCCAATAGAATTTTCCCGATTAATATCCCCAGGGTTTCAATTATGACTGAAAGATATTACACCTCTTCTTACTCTCACTCTAAACTAATAAAAAAATATATTTGACCATAAATTTTGAAGGATCTCTTATTGGGATTATCATGAATGATACTAGATGATTTATTCCTTCATGCTAACTAAATATTATTAAGCAGTGACTTTATGTGATCATCGAGAACATGCGGATTACCTCCAGAGGAATTCAGCATTGGATACTCATAGAATAGTATTTTTATATCACGAATGGTGTTATTACAATCAACATCAAAATTAATGAATGTATTCCATGACTAAGGTAAATTTTTTATGAAATTAATTAAAAACATAACATGAAAAGTTATTTTCACTAATGTTCTGGGATTCAATTTTCATGTTTCTGGGGTTTTTTCATGGGACAAAAAGATTCATCACCAAGATCATATGGGTTATTCATTATAAATAAATAAAATTCAACATTTGGAGTGGACCTTACTAGCTTCCAATGCACAAAAAAATTTATCTTCTATCAGAGAGGTCACATATAAATCTATAATTATTTAATTTTTTTGATTTATTTTAGAATAATTTGTTATTTTTTCATTTTATTTATCATTATAAAACTATAAAGTCAATATTTATTTTCCAGTCACCATATTATAACCACAAACATGTTTAAAAAACATGAAGATACCATCCAGATGTGGCACATGGATTTCATGGTTACATAGTGTGTAACTATCCTACATGTCATGTGAACCCACATGATGTATTGGCCATGTGGTCAATAGATATATTGTGTAATTAATGCATCACATGTGTAATTAATTAATACAAATGAAATTTGTAATTTATTAATACAAACTTTGTGTTTAATTAATCAATACACACTCTTTGTATACTTAACATGCAGGGAGTGTATAATTATTTAATACACATGTGTTGTACAATTAATTCAAATGAGGTGTCTAATTAATTCAAAAACACGTTGTATAATTAATATGAATTATCTATGGAATTAATTCACATTAAATCTTATTCCCATTTATAATGAGTGCATGACATGTCAGGTTATACCCTTTGTAAATTAATTTACATGGATAGAAAATAAAATGTTCCATTAGAAAATTTACACGTGTTCTATGTGTCCGGAATTGATAGCACACATTGTGTGAAAATGTTTAAATAATATTAACTACATAATTAATTTCCACATTTAATTTGAAACTTCAAATCATTTATGATCAACATTGTACACCATATAATCCTGGATTGTTACAATTGGAAAATGCCATGTATGTAAACATGTTTATGTGTTTCATAAATTGATATTAAACATCATATAAATTATGTGAAATGACATGAACACTACATGATGTGTGAGTGACCAGTACATAGTAATGACTTGACACTTTGTTTTTAGGGAGGGTACACACCATATAGAATACAAGTACACAACACGTACTTAAATAATTTTAAATAAAATTACTTTATTTAAATTATTTAATAATTTTAGTTGATGGTAGTCTTATGTACATCTTGGACTGTCTAGATTATTAATTTAGTAAATAGATAATAAATAAATATAATTATTAATTCACAATTAGATATATATATATTAATTAAATTATTCATATGAAATTAATGTTAGCTTGTATGAATTTTATATTGTTGGATGTATGTGAATGATCATGAACTTGAACAAATAATGTATGTGTTGGGTATTTATTAAATTTAAAGTTATTATATTGATTTTATTATGAGATAATGTTTTATAAAGTTAAATATGAATGAATTTTCTAATTACCTCCCATATTGGTTATTTATGTCCTATTTTTTGATATTTTCTTTTATATATAACAATCCCTTGGAACCCCTCCCAAGAGTGTGAGTATAAAATATGTAAATTGTTGAGCTCTAAAGAGTGTATCTTGTTCAAAAAAAATCCATGGAAAAAACAAAACATGAATACTAGATAAATGAGTTTATTCCTCTTTAGTCATGGGTTAATTTAACATTACTTCTATAAATAATAAATTAGAAACCATAGGACCTATTCACACTATATATTTAATTTTTTAGGATGCATGGTTATCTATTTTATGTGATACATGTTTATATTATGTAGAACACAATCACATTGATTGAATATGATAACATGAAATGAAATATAATGTTCAATAAAAGGATTATACGTAAATATATTATCAAAACATGGTAAATTAATAATTTAATATCCCAAAAAATATTAACACATCATGTTAAAGATAAAATCATAAAAATTACTCATAAGAAACTAATTCCCAAAAGTAAATATTATGTTAACTTTTTTTCCATTACATAATTAAGAATGGAACCATAGAACTAAGTGTTTGTTAGTCCCTCATTTAGATATTTATTTTATCCAGGAGTTAATATGAGTCTTTTGGGTTAACTAAACTATAAAATCATTGGTTCTTATATGATAACACATTTAAAAAAATTTAAAAAATATTTTTAGGTCATGTCTTAGGGTTGTGATGTTCTGAGTGTCATTTATCCCTGATATTAATATATTAAAAATATTAAACATTTTTATGAATTCTCAATATTAAATTCCTAAATAATTGATTTTCTTTTGAAATTAGACTGGTTTGGGGAATTTAAGACAACTATAAAATCTGAAATGTGGGTTTTACCAAAGATGCAACACAAAATTCATAAATTTCGGACCCCTAATCAATGAGTAAAAATGGGATGGTATATAAGGAATTAAATTAGTTAAATTAAAGAATTATTTTAATGTTCCTAATTAAAACTATAACTTATCATAAACTCTATATGATTACCATTACATCAATTATTTATGGTTATCCACATAAACCTAAGATAGTGAGAGGGAGGTAGATTCTCTACAAGGAGAGACGTTGTGAAAAAATTATGAATGTTCATGGACCAGTGATCAGAATCCACAGAATTAGTAATTACCATCAATGATTTTGTATTCTTTATCATTGATCGATCCAACACAAAAGTAGGACTCCGGATTTAAGGATTTATATTTTCATTTGATATTGTTACGTTTTTAAAATAATTCTTCTAACAATTTAATCTAGAATTAATCCATGTCATGGCCCAGTCAACATATGGACTTCAATTTAAATTTTGGTTTGCGATAAATTAATTCAAAACCCAATGAATAATCCTTGTTTATTTTATTTATGAAAATATATGTGATAATATATCATTCATGATCATAATTGTCATATGTTTATATGTTTTATTGGATTCATTCATTCATTCTTCACATTCTTCATAGGATTCGATTCTTTTCTGGTGGTTTAATGAATTCACATACCATTTAATTATTGTGAGGGGTTTCTTTGAGATTATTGGAAAATTGTGTTTAAGTGTGTTAAGTTCATATATTGGTCATGAAACCTAGAGATGTTGTAGTGGACAATGTATCTATTCACCAGGATTATGAAAACTCTCTTATTGAATCAGTAAACAAAGATACTAGTTATTGGATAAATGGTATATACATTATATACGAAGGGGGTGTTGTCTCTATTTACTTCTTGAGTTAGCTCCAATGGAATAGTATTTTTAACTATGATATATTTTGAATAAAAAATGATGAATCTACAAATTGAACCATTAATGATTCCTTGAAAGGTCCATGATAATGATCATGTAAGTAATCAGGCCTCAGTTAAGTGGCTTGTATAGTATATATTTCCTCTAACTGGAAATAAAAAATAACTTCTTCCCATCACATTGAAAATAGTCTTTAGCATAGTATTGTAGATCAGCTTTTTTTTGAAATGATTGTTTTTATATCATTCTTGTAGTATGTGATGATAACACACGTATTTTGATCATTCTTTATAACTTACAAATCTAAAGGAAGAAAGGACCCAAGCTCCAATATCTCGGAATTTGTGGTTAGTTTATTAATTTGGCATATGATTAATGTGAAAAAAAACTGAATGATATAATATTTTAGAATCCATGGAAAAATGGATACATACTTTATTCTCACATTTCATTTGAAAACATAAATTACAACATAGTTGATGTAAATATTCTTCATAATTCAACTCGTTCAAATATTCCTTCTTCATTTCATTGGAATAAAAAACAAAATAATGGTGTGTTATGATAATAATTAAGGTTACATTATGTGTAATATTTCATGATTAAATAAGGTATAATAAATATATAAATTTAATTAATCAAAACACATAACATATTATCAATACAATTAGTATGAATTATAATATGGAAGGAGTAAATGACGATCATATGATTCCATATAAATATTAACATGATCTGGATAATTTTCCATGGGTATTATAACTAATCAATTAATCACATGCACATCAATAACTTATTTTATAATTATAGAAATAATAAATTCATAAATTTTAAACATATTTTGAGGCCTTATTCCATGATAGTTTAGACTATGTAGGTAATCACCAATAATCCTTTTATTAATGCTAGATAATTGATTTTCCTTATGAGTCATACTGATTCATCAAACTGAAAAGTAATTATGGGGCTAACCCATCACATAATAATTCCATTTTATTTATTATCTAAATAAATATGATGACATAATGAATATTACTTATTAAAAAAATTTATAAATAGGATGAACTATAATTAAAAAATTTAATACATTCCCCAGTCATGGAGATAAAAATTCATGTAAATAATGAATAAGGATGGTATCATTACAACATATCCTCATTGGATAAAAAATGATTATTGAAGAATAAAAATACCACACAAAAATCATTAACATAATTATTTAGGAAAATAATTTATTCTTTTGAAATTATCTTTTCAAAACTGTATCTTTTCATAATAATAGTAAAAATATTTTCATAAAAAAGAATAATGGAAACATGTAAATGAAGCCTATGCCAAGATAGAGGAAAATTTTTGTTCCTGTTGATTTTGTTAAAAAAATATTCCTTCATCATTTTAGTTACAAAGTCAAAAAAATTATCTTTATGGAAAAAGGAAAGAAGATTCTTTTTAATCCATATATTAAAAATTAAAACATGGGTAAATATTTTCATTAATAAAATATTTAATAATATCAAAATTATTATTTAAAACATGTTAAATAAAATATGAATATGGAAGATAAATAATCCTTACCTAGTATAAAAAACATAGATTTTCCATAAATTCATGATTTCATTTTATTGGTTATATAAAGAAAGGAAAATTAATGGAAAAATAATAATTAATAGAAATAAATATGGTATAATAAAATATTTTAGGTCAAATTAGTAAATATCAATTAATTACAACATTAAATAATGAAACATAAATATTCCTGAATAAAAATGGGATTGAGAAATAAACCCTTAAAACATTGGAAACAATTGAATCATAAAACCAATGAAAGGAATTACATAAAATGAAATATTAAATTCCATGAATATTAATATATTAATGATATAACATATTAGAAATGTAGTAGATACACATCTTAAAAATAAATAGGTTTATTATACCAAATATGTCTCAATGTAGAGGTAATTGAGATGAAATATATTAAAAAGATCATATCATTGAAGTGAGAATAAATCAATGAATAGGTTATGATTATAAAATGTAAATCCACATAAAATTTGTATATAAAACTTAAAATAATCTAAATTATTTATAGTAGTAATCTTAAAATATCTATGATAATGAATATGTAAAGTAACTCAATGAAAAGAAATTGAGATATAAAACCCTATATCTCATGTTTGACTCGTCTAATAAGTTATTTATATTCTTGAATAATAAATTTAAGAATATTATTATTCTATATTCATATCATTTCTTATTTTGATTTTGATTTTTATTTTTTACTACCATGTTATATTTAATTACATAATCAATTATGATCACTTGGTATTTGTTTGATGATATTCAGTTTATATATCCAAAATGACTTTAGTAATTTGATTGTAGTAGAAAGGGAATTTTTTTCATATATATATATATTAATAATAATGAAATAATTAAATATCTATATATAAATTATAGTTTTTAAATAAATAATGGAATATGGTAATGGAAAATAAAATATGTTACAATCATGAAGAAGGTAAATAGTATGAATACATGAGTAACATTTCCATTTTCAAACGATCAGGATGAAAAGAACATAATTTATATATTTTATTTTAATAATAATATTTATAACAGAAATAAAATATAATACACTTATATATAGCATTCATGTAATCTTTTTATAAAAAATAAATCATAATGCTTTATGGAGGTGGTAATCCACATGTACGTATGAATGAAATTATTATATATATATATATAAGTTATTACATGTTATATTATACTTAAATAATGATAAATATGTCATTATATCATATATATATATATATATATATATAATAATCCCATCATGAAAACCATATGTGTCTAGTGGGGATGGGGATTGAAGTGCATCGGTTCACAAGGTGATAGTCCATAGTACACAAAAATGAAGGATCCATATCCCATTTGATTGAAGTGGATATGGATATAGGGTATTCCATTAACATAAAAAACATGTCAATTGTATGGGAGATATATATTTTTGTTATATTATCATGGTTTATTAATATTCTAAGTAGGTGGAAGATGAAATAAAACATGCATGATTATGAATGATACCTCTTTTTCAAAAAACAAATTTAGGTTTACACCAATGGCCTTCCTAGAAGGGGTTTCAAATCAAAACAAGGTATCTATGAATTAGTATTGGAATTAAGGAATCTATTTGGGGAGTTATTGGCAAACCCAAAATGATTTTTAATTTTTAATAAATGGTGAGTGAAGGTTCCCATTATAAGTTAGGATATGGGCACATTTGGAATATCATAAATGAATAAAATAATATTATTATGTTTCAGAGAAAAAAAGATCAAAACTAATATAATTAAATGATACAATGATAATAGGATATAATAAAATAATCCGTGAAAAGTTTTACAAGATTATATTAGGTTTTTATAGTTATATTTATGTTTTAACCTTGGATAATGTTTTTTTGAAAATTTTGATGAAAATAAGGTTTATACACTTTAGAAGTCAAGATAGTTGTTATAAATGGAAAACTAGCCAATAAATAGACCTTGGTTGATATTTTCAACCATATACTAATTACTTGGATGAATATAGGATTTTTATAAATTTTAAATCACTTAAGAAAATTTTATTTACTATAAAATATCATTAATGTAATTTTTGGAACTACTCACTTAATTTGAATTTGAAAAAAAACATGAAAAAATGGAATTGAAATAAATACTATAAAAAAGTAAATTTATTTATAATGATTAATTCAATTTTAATTTCATTGAATATTTTAAATAACCCTTATTTTATTTTTTATTAAGCGTTGAAGGTAATTATTTGATTACTAAACAATTTAAGAAAATAACCATGATAAAAAAAATTATTTACATTCAAAAGGACTATATGAAACCCATTATATATTTTTTATCACTATAAAAAATATTAGTGTTTTTAGTTGAAAGAGAGTAAAATTTATGTCTTTATCTTTTAAGAAAATATTATAAATGTCCAAATAAAATATGTATGCAACTAATTAGCTAGGTTTTTTAGTTTTGGATGGAAATTTATGAAATAAACTACTACAATTGGGTAATGTAATGTTTTGGGGTTAATTTTTAGTCCTTATCATATTATTTTTGATCGTAATTACCCAGTTTACCCTTATTGAAGTGATAATTATTTAATATAATTACTATTCATAATGAATAAATATAAAAAGGGAATATTTACCAGATTTGAAAATCATAATTCAAAATAAGGAATACATTTTTAAATATTAAATTAAAAAAAGAGAAATAACGTTATTTAAAACTATACTCATAAAGCACAATAAAAAACAACTTTTTAGGAAAATGGGTTTTTTAAGCAAATGATTATTTTACATTTACTCTATGACTGGTAATACTAATTATCTGAATTTATATAAAAATAGATATATTTATAATCAATAAATTTAATATAAATAATTTCCCATTTGGGGCTATTTTAATTAATTAATTGAAATGGAAAAAAATCATGGACATAAAAACTACATAAAAACCATGTTCCTTAAGTATTGTAATAGATTTATAATAATATATTGAATTTTTTATTATAAATAAATTAAATATATTTTTCGAAAAAAATATCACAATTCACTTCAATAAAAAATAAAAAAATTATTCATACATTAAATTACTTGATATAATGAAAAGATATGATAGTTTTACAAAAACAAAATTCACTATATATTGGAAAAACATGCTTTTTGGAAAATCCTTAAATTAGACCATAAAATAATTCTGATATGATGAATTCAAAATCTATATAATATTCATCAAATAGTGTTTATATGTGTTTGTAGAATGATTTATAATATTTTCTCATGAAAATTAACCAAATCCATTTTTGAAGAATAAAATTACTTTCTGCAAATTTAAGTGATTACTTATTAAGAATTATTCAATATAGTTATATAGATTATTACCAAGAAATATATTTCATAACAAAGATAATCTTATTTATATCTCAAAATTTATTGGTTATGTTATAATAGTTTTACATAAATAATTTATTTTGATGGTCATTTTATCCCAGGGGTGCATGTCTTATACGTAATTGAAAATTATTTTAATCTTTTAAAATCTACTTATGTTATAAAGGTTATCACAACGTGATTAACTACTTATTTCCACACACCCCACTATTTTTAACTAGTTTTTTTATTGAAAAGTAATATTACAATAACAAATTGACAATCAATATTTATTAAATTATTTTGTTATTTTCTCTTTTAAAATGGAAATTAAACTTTTTTTGATGATTCTATTGATGGTGGATATGATTTGGAGAGCCCATGATGTAGTAGAATGAAAAATGGGCCGAACTTCATGGAATCCCATGAAAGCATGTCCACTATTTTAGCCGCTTTTGAGAAATATGTGCATCAAAATGGGATATAATTTGGTATTCCAATCCATAACTCCGTAGGTTAGAAATTCTATGGAGGAACTAAATCACAATTAGTCCATTAGAAATACCAAACGAACCAATACATCTAATAAAATGAATCTTAATATAGTTAAATTTATTACTTTATATTTTAGAAATATATCTTATTACATGCATTAACTAGCCTGTAAATTTTATAAGAAGATATAAAGGAGTTCCACCAACATGTTATTAGTTTTGTTAAAAATGTGATAAATTTTTATATTTTTCCAAAAAATATGGTCTTATTGGTTTCTCTAAATTAGTGTATTCTAATCAATATTATAAGTTCTTAAGGCCATGGGAGGTGATAATTCATCCTCATTTTCATTCTCTCCTCTCATAGAGTTCTAATTTCCTTGTGATCTCTAGGGGCGGGGGGCATGATGTCATCCCAAGATTCATTAATGTAATATTTGAATGATATTTTAATTTCCATGTTGGGATGTTATTTTTCATCATCCTATATGCTTATTTCAATATCCCTCATCCCATTTAATTATTTTTATTTTTTAATTTGATTTTCAATCTATATTTTTTCTTATCTCTATCTCTTCATCTCTATCTATAATTATACAGTATGAAATTATTGTTTTTTTTAATTAAACATTATTATTTGATGTTATTTTACCCATATTAAATAATAAAAATGAAAAAAATCCAAAAAACCAAAAAACCAACACAACTTATTTGTATCACCCAATTAGAAAATGAAAAACTCAATCAATTTGACCCAAAAATTGAAAAGACACATCACTAAAAAATTATGTCATATAGAGTTTGACAGAATTATTTCATTGAAGAAACCATTTCAGAGCCTCAAGTGACCCCAAACCAATCAACAATTAAACTAAATTAATCCCTAGAAACCATGGCTACAAATAATGGGACATTAAAAGAACCGACGACCACAGATGATTAATACCAACCTACGTACAAAAAAACTTAAAGAATCATACAACATTCATCTGAGATCATGAAGAATCTACCTTTTTTCTAAATTCTGTCGTCTTCCAAGGAAGGACCCTCACAAACATCTCTACAAGATTCACATAGTATAGTACACCATGAAACCCCAACATTTTTCAATGGAACACATTATGTTTTTGGCCTTTCCTTTCTCCCTGGATGGTGTATCCAAAGACTAGATATACTAACTACTTACAACAATAGGGCGATTTAAAAACCATAAATTAATTTCTCTAAAAAATATCTTCCCTTCCTATTGAACTACATAAATTAAAAAAGTAATTAATTGTATTATGAAATCACAAAGTGAGACCCTTCATGAATATTTAGAGAGACTCAAATGGAATTGATCATGTTTCCCGCAAACAAAATTATTTAAAAATTGCTAATGTGATAATTATATGACAGGTATTATACCCATGTAACATTGTATGATAGATCATGCAGACAGTGGTTTGCTGGTTGGTAAAACTCCTTCTGTCACTTGTGACATAATATACATCGTGGTACTAAATGCACAACAATTTATTACACGAGCAATTGAACCAACATGATATTTTCGTAAGGTAATTGATTAATCCATAGAAAAAGGTAGATAACAAACATGATGAGATGCATACCCTGATAAAGAAGTTATCTCAAGAAAAGGTAACACACACTCTTCTTCCATTCCATTGAATTGGGGTATTTATTCTAATAACACTCATTTTTAAACATTTATTGCCACATCCAGATTCATCTAAGGCTTCTGTAACACCCCAGGTAAATAAACAATATAAAATTTTTATATTTATCCCTATTTGTAAAAAAATATTAATATTACTTTAAAGGGAACGCTATGCTCGATGGCGTACCCAAAACGCGACAACGAGTTCCTTTGAAATCTTTCGTTGCACTCTAATAATAAAATAATATTATTTTAAATGGTAGTTAATGTCTAGCCATTGTAATGGCGAGAAATAACAGAACTAACTAAAAAATGATTATGTATGTTTGTCAAATATTTTTACTCTTTACAATAAATGTTAGAGTATTGAAAATGCGAATGAATCCAATTTTTAAGCATAAACATTCTAATATACTTTAAAAGGTCGATTAACCGCCTTTTGACGGAGAACCTCTTTTAAATCCACTTTTTGACAATTTTATGTGTTATATTTGACAAAACAAAATTCGTCATTAGAATCGGGACATCAAAATTTACATTGTGTAAATTTTTGGTATTTTTCCGATAAAGTTCATGTTTTAATGAATAGTAAAAAATGTTGTATTTTAATTCAAAACCTCTTTTTAATCTAATTTATTTATATGATTAGATTATCTTTTGATTTTTTTTTAAAGTTCAATTAGAATATATTTTTACCATTTAATCCAATAGTGGTCATTGTAATTAATTTCATCTTGAAATTGGACTTAAACTAGAGTCAATCTTTTGATACTTATTGTTTCTTAAAAACAAGCTATTTGTTTTGACAGCGGGAATTAATTATTAAATTAATTAATGAAACTTATATGTTTTGAATATTTTTAAAATAGACTTCATTTTTGAATTCGTAATATCAAATATATCTTAGGGTGAATTTTTGGTATTTTTTTGGAAAACTTAAATTTTTGATGAATAGTGAAACCACTAAGTGGTAGTTAAAGAAACTGATTTTTCGTTTAAATGAAACATTGCCACCTCTATGTTTTGAATTTCAAAAATCTGACATACATGGTTTTCATTAAAAAGTAAAATGTGGTTCAATGGGATTAAAATAATTTTTTGGTGAATAGAAACTTATTAAGTTTTTAATCGCGATTAGAGGTAATTAGGGTAGTTTATGGTAAAAATAATGTTTTAATAATAAGAGATGAGCTTGAAACATGTCCTACCCTTATTGGAAGTGTCATAGCCTACCAAGACAGTCCATGGGTCAACTTGGGGACCCCATGGATCCACTTTGGTTGGGAAATGACATAAATAACTTTTTATTTAATGTAAAATTAAAAATGACATAAACATGAGTTATTTTACTAAAACAATTTTTACATGGGGTTATACAAGTCAGATTTTTGACTATAAATATTAATTGGAAATCTAAAACGATTTCCTACATCATGATATTTGTTTTATAATTTTTAGACATTAAATAAATTAAATTATTTATGACATCATGATGATGATGCGATTACCTCATTAATAAAGGATTTAAATAAAATGAAATGATAATGAAATATCTATGACCTAAAAATGTAAAAAACCTATTGGATGGGTGTATTTCTGACCCTTATCACCTTATCCACGAAAAAAATCAATTTTGGAACATTAAAATCCGAAACTCTTTCTAAAATAAAGTAACATTTCCTTACTTTCCAAAAGTGCCCCTCCTCTCCTCTTATAAAAGGCCCCCACCTCTACCTCCTTAATCACAATTCCAAAGCCTTTGGCTCGTCCAAACCCTGCCCATTTTGTCTCTCCACATCCCTATCTAACTCCTTGAAGCCTCACATTGGGAAGAAGTATTACCAAGGAAGCCCTTGAGCTTAAACCAAAGGGAGTTACCCGATTTTAAGGTAATGTCTTCACTTGAGTCCTTTTGTTTTATTTTGATTCTCCAACCCCCTAAACTCTTTTTATCCATTTAATTTGTAACAACTACAGTATCTTAAATATACTAGGATGTTTTTATAAGAATGATTCGATCTACACTTACACAAAACTACATCTAATGGTTAAAGAACATACTATTTCTGTGGATGGCGAATTTCTGCCTCACGAAACGATGATTGTTCAACACTCATATAACACCTTAAAAGGGCGTCATTAAGATGTCAATATATTTATATATGATATGTAATATGTTTATGTTTTACTTAAGCTTCTGTATTTTTCTTTTTTGGCATACCTTTATGGTTTTCATTGTGGGTAAACACGATAATTTCACTTTAGGAAGTGCGGACTACCTCCTCCTCCAAGTGATTTGATTCGTTAATGCCATATGTGGGATGTATAAAGGATGTATTTAACGTAATTATATCTGATTTATGTTACATATAAATTATGAATATAATTCTGTAATTAAAATATACATACCTTTCATTTAGTTTTAATTCCATTAATATGACATAGAAATGAAAGTAGCGTTCATGTGTACGTACGGCTTACCGTCTCCATGAACGGTCCATTTCATTTCTTAGCTCTAAATGATTATGTAGTATTATAAATACATGTATATTCTAGATATATATGATATATATGATATCCAAATCATGAATATCATTCTGGATATAATGAAACTTTGACCACACGAACAACATGTAATTGTAAGAAGTTCACTTTCGACTTATGAACCAAATATCGACAAAACTAACATTATTAACTTAAATGATTACATAATGTTTATAAAATGATAATAAGTGATATAAAAGGAATAATGAACTTGAAAAGGTTCTTAATCAAATATAAATTAACTCAAGTTTATTATTCAGGATGTTAAAGAACGACCGAGTCAAGTCGGACCCGAGGTAAGGGATCCTACCCCTCTCTTTCTTTTTAATTACACTCTTTTATGTCATTCCTTTTAAGCTCATCTTTATTATGATTGGTTTGTTCTTTTATATTAATACTACTGTAATTTTTATGTTCATATGATGAGAGACCCTATTTGAACTCATAAATCCATTTTTGGAAGCTTTAAGTGGCGTCATTAGGCTGCCGAGTTTTCGTAAGGGATTTTTCATCTCACATTTATTCCCGTGACATTTATGCTACATTTTCCACTATTTCCTTTGAGTGGTGTATGTACTGACCATTATTATACACTTTGTGTAGTATAATTTCATTTATGGGTATTTACATCTTCATTGTATGACCCTTCTTCCTTGGGGTGTACTTTTCAAAAGTTACCCACCTCGGTAAGGGGACCTTTCACCCTCCGTTTTTTAAAGGACTTATTTTGTTATGTCATTTAATTCAAATACTATTATGTTAGGATATGTTTATCTATATCCTTATTTATGTAAATTTTATGTCCAAGTGATGAGATCCCCTTTATCTCTCTCATCAACCCTTTTTGTAAAATTTTATGTGATGCCGTTAGGCTGTCGAATTTTACCAAGGGAACTTCTTAACCCAATTTAAATTTCTTTGGGTTCAACATGTAGTTATTGAATATGTCATCCTTAGAATATGTGTGAAAAAACATTTACTGTTTTACACTTAATATCCACTTTTATTGGGTTTGTTTATATTTGTCACACATAATTCTGAGATTGATTTATCCTTAATTTAAGGATACCTTCTTTATAATGGATTTCATCTCATTTAACATTTCTTTTGAGACATAATTGTTGTTATGCACCAATTCACTCTTATATGGTGTGTATACTGTCCTTTGACATATTATATCATGAATCCCTTTATTCTCATGATATTATAAAGTTCGGATTAAATGTTATTTCGCAGTTATTTGTATTCAAGAGTCTCTCATATTGTTAAAAACTCTTTAACAAAAGTATCATTTTAAATGTTTTAAAGATTTATTATTCTAAGTCATTATCTTTAATTTCCATGTTTTCAAAATGGTTTTCAGTATTTATTTATATGGACATTAATTTTTTAAAATTATAATTCCAATAAAAGCTTCAAAGTGGTATGGGACACTTTGATTCAAAAATCACTTGTAAATGGTTTTTGTAAATGGATTGATGTCTTGGAATTACTTATTGTGATTGAAAATGAAATGTTGTTATTGAAATGTTTATATTTTCAATATTTTATGTGTAATGTTGGTACTTGGACATTTTATGGGTGGTTACGTGATAAACCATATGACGGGTGGTGCCGTGAATACCAGGATGAGTGGTAACATTATAACCTCCAATGCATTGGGTATAGAAGTTGGCCGTATGGCTATTCCATTAAGTATGTGTGGAAGTAGACCGTATGGTTATTACATTTAAGTATGTTTATGTACCAAGTTACCTTTATATGTTATGTGTTATTTATATGGGTTTTATCGTAATATTTTGGTTACAACTGGGTAATTAATGATATTTTATTCAGTGAAGAGTTTTTACTACTTCCTAGAGGTGAAAGGTATTACATTGATAAAGTATACATGGTTTACTTGTTGATTTGAAAAACTAACAGTTTTCATTCTTTGTATATCCCTTGCTGAGATTTTTATGCTCACCCCTAGTTCTTTTTTGAAATTTTTTTCACAGGACTTAATGTGGAATAGGGTGAAGGATGGGGTCAAGGGAAAGTCATGCTATCTAAAACATGGAACTAGAAATGTTTCTTTTAAAGAGTTTTTATTTTATGGAAACTTAGTAGAAGTGTATACTTTGTAATCTTTTGAAATGTTATAGTTATGACCTAATTATCTAAAACTCTAAACCTAAAAAGATCGTCAATGTGAATTATTCATTTAATTCAATAATGAGTAAGGTTTAAGGCTGGGGCATTATAGTTGGTATCAAAGGTCGGTTTAAATAACTTTAGAGGTTAGGGTATCCTCTAAGCATAAGTGACAATACCATAATGCTTAGGATTTCAGAAAGAGTCCTAGTTTTAGATAAAGTTAATGAGTAAGTATATCTTAGTTTTTATCTTCCTCATTAGTACATGATGGTTTTGTTGATATACTCACACTGACCTTTTTGGTTTTAGTAAATGGCTGGATCTAGCAGACACCAAAGTAACAGTGGATGTGGAGGAAACTGTGATAGTTTTTTGAGCGAGCAACTGAATGATATGGGAGCTGTAATGAGAACTATTGTGTTTATCCTCAACCAACTATCTGGAGTCATGACTGACCACCTAAACCTTGGTGATTTCTATAAGGCATCATATATGCGAGAAACAAATACCTACGGAACTACAGGTAATAATCATAGAGGTAAGTGTGTTCAAAAACCTATGTGTCAAAGATGTGGAAAGAAACACCTAGGAAAATGTTTCAAGGGGACAGAAATATGCTATAGATGTGGAAATGAAGGTCATAAAGCAAGAACCTGCCATGGAAAAAGTAAGCTTCTTGTTGACTCGAGGAAAGGGAAAGATGTTATTTCTGAGGGACCAATTGAATGTTTTAAATGTGGTGTGCATGGTCATTATGCAAACACATGTCCTATGAAGAAGTTTCAGGAATGGGATCACTAAGATCGTACAAATATTCATTTACCAATACCTAATTCCATTCCGATTGAGGATGAAGAAACTGACAATGACCAATCAAAGGTATGGATTATTTCATAACTTTTGTTTTCCTATTTTGGAATCTTAGGATATGATTCATGATTTTGTTTGTAGGAAAGAAGTATTTCAGAATAAGTTGGAAATGAATGGTTAATGGATCATGAAGAATGTTGAATGAGTAAGAAGTCAACATAATAATTCTTCAAGAGTTATGGTGAAATTATTAAGAGTATTAATTCTCGTTTGATGATGGGGTTACATTAGAAGACTTTTTATAGTATGTGTAACCCTGATGTTTGATATATGAAAATTCTAATCAAGGAATATTTATCTGTTATTTTGTGGACATAGTTATAAAGAACCATTTGGGTTTATATGATCCTTACTTTTGAGGTAATTATGGGTTACTATATGTTATGATGGAAAGTGAAAGGCATGAGATAAACTTGAGGTTAAAATATGTTATGATTATTTTTGAAGATTTTATCTCGTTTTGGGGAATGTTTTAAGAATTATATAGTTTTGGAAAAGGGACAGCACGTAGACCATGTGACAACCTGTCGCGTCAGACAAAGCTGTGGGAATAAAACCCATAACCAAAGTGTGACTGGTATTTATCGCCTACCACTGGACTACCTGAAGTCCCTGGTTAGTTTGAATAATTATTTTAGTTAGATTATTTTAGGAATCAAGAGTATGTTTATTTTGGGTTATCTATGGAAATTATTAACCTATCATCGATGATATGTGATTAGGTTAATTACTTTTCAATACGAGACATTAATTGCAACTGATGTTGTTTGGAGATAAATGTTACGATTTAACTTGGAAGACTGTGTGACTAAATCCTTCAAATATTTGGGATTCAATCCAAGTTTCGTTTACTTTTATTAATTTTATGGAGAATAGTTTATCGAATGGTCTTCATTAAACATTGGGTTTTGTTGGACAAATTTTGGAGATTAAGAATAGATTTTCTTTTTATAAAGGGTTATCCTTTTTTGGATTATCTGATCTTGTATTATCCTTTTTGGTTTTTGTTTTGGTTAGAGTCTAAAGACATGGGAAGTATATAGTTCTCTTTTTTGGGTTAGGTGATTCTCTATAAGTTGATTATAGCTCTCTTAATGTAAACAAGTCATCCTAAATACTCATCTTTTGGAGAAAATATGAGTTCGTGTAAGAAATCTAGTAAAATTTGAAAGTCAACATGACAAGTAAGTATGTTTACTTATGTTTTAGTTAAGCTGAAAAATAAATTCCACAACGAAAAGTAATTAAATTTTTTTTTTGTCCATTAACTTTTCCTAATGGGGAATCCAATACCGTTTAACCCATCACAAGTTTGCGATTTTCTTATGGTTAACTTTATCCTAGACATGTTTACTATCACTCTCTATCAGAACATGACCCTTTGTTTTTTTCCTCCATGTCCATATTTTCATACTTGGAATCCTAGTATGGGATAACTCGGGTGACATTTGTACTTCTCTCCCATTATTTTAAAGTTATTTTTTTACTGACTCTTGTTCCGATGTGGGACTTTCAAGGATGTTTCCGAGCCCAATTTTGAAATTGCGAGGATGCAATTCCCAAAAGGGGGGAAGGATGTAACACCCCAGGTAAATAAACAATATGACATTTTTATATTTATCCCTATTTGTGAAAAAAAATATTAATATTACTTTAAAGGGAACACTATGCTCGATGGTGTACCCAATACGTGACAACGAGTTCCTTTGAAATCTTACGTTGCACTCTAATAATAAAATAATATTATTTTAAATGGTAGTTAACGCCTAGCCATTGTAATGGCGGGAAAGAACGGAACTAACTAAAAAATTATTATGTATGTTTGTCAAATATTTTTACTCTTTACAATAAACGTTAGAGGATTTAAAATGCGAATGAATCCAATTTTTAAGCATAAACATTCTAATATTCTTTAAAAGGTCGATTAACTGCCTTTTGATGGAGAACCACTTTTAAATCCACTTTTTGACAATTTTATGTGTTGTATTTGACAAAAAAATATTCTTATTTAGAATCGGGACATCAAAATTTACATTGTGTAAATTTTTGGTATTTTTCCGATAAAGTACATTTTTTAATGAATAGTGAAAATGTTGTATTTTAATTCAAAACCTCTTTTTAATCTAATTTATTTATATGATTATATTATCTTTTGAATTGGTTTTAAAGTTCAATTATAATATATTTTCACCATTTAATCCAATAGTGGTCGTTGGAATTAATTTCATCTTGAAATTGGACTTAAACTAGAGTCAATCTTTTGATACATACTGTTTCTTAAAAACACGCTATTTGTTTTGACAGTGGGAATAAATTATTAAATTAATTAATGAAAATTATATGTTTTTAATTTTTTAAAATAGACTTCATTTTTGAATTCGTAATATCAAATATATCTTTGGGTGAATATTTGGTATTTCTCTGGAAAACTTCAATTTTTGATGAATAGTGAAACCACTAAGTGGTAGTTAAAGAAACTGATTTTTCGTTTAAATGAAACTTTGTCACCTCTGTGTTTTAAATTTCAAAAATCCGACATACATGGTTGTAATTAAAAGTAAAATGTGGTTCAATAAGACTAAAATAATTTTTTTGGTGAATATTAACTTATTAAGTTTTTAATCACGATTAGAGGTAATTAGTGTAGTTTAAGGTAAAAATAATGTTTTAATAATATGAGATGAGATTGACACATGTCCTACCATTATTGGATGTGTCATGGATGACCAAGACAGTCCATGGGTCAACTTGGGGACCCCATGGAGCCACTTTGGTTCAGAAATGACATAAATAACTTTTTATTTAATGTAAAATTAAAAATGACACAAACATGAGTTATTTTACTAAAACAATTTTTACATGGGGTTATACAAGTCATATTTCTGAATATAATAGTCATTGGAAATATAAAAAGTTTTCCTACATCATGATATTTTTTTTATAATTTTTAGACATTAAATAATCTAAATTATTTATGACATCATGATGATGCAACGATTACCTCATTAATAAATGATTTAAATAAAATGAAATAATAATGTAAAATCTATGACATAAACATGTCCAAAACCTATTGTATGGGTGGAGTTAGAACCCTTATCACCTTATCCTTGAAATAAATCAATGTGGGAGCATTAAAATCTGAAAATCATTCTAAAATAAAGTAACATTTCCTTACTTTCCAAAAGTGCCCCTCCTCTCCTCTTATAAAAGGCCCCCACCTCTACCTCCTCACCCACACATCCAAAGCCTTTGGATTGGCCAACCCCTGCCCATTTTGTCTCTCCACGTACCTCTATAACTCCTTGAAGCCTCACATTGGGAAAACATCTTCCCAAGTAAGCCTTTGAGCTCAAACCAATGGGAGTTACCCGATTTTAAGGTAATGTCTTCACTTGAGTCCTTTTGTATTAGTTTGCTTCTCCAACCCCCTAAAATATTTTTATCCATTTAATTTGTAACAACTCCAGTATCTTCAATATACTAGGATTTTGTTATAAGAAGTATTCGAGCTACACCTACACACAACTACATCTAATGGTTAAATAACATACTATTTCTGTGGATGGTGAATTTCTGCCTCATGAAACGATGATTGTTCAACACTCATATAACACCTTAAAAAGTGGCCATTAAGATGTCACTATATTTATATATGATATATAATATGTTTATGTTTTACTTAAGCTTTTGTATTTTTCTTTTGTGGCATACCTTTATTGTTTTCATTGTGGGTAAACACGATAATTTCACTTTATGAAGTGCGGACTACCGCCCCCTCAAAGTGATTTGATTCGTTAATGCCATATGTGGGATGTGTAGAGGATGTATTTAAAGTAATTATATATGATTTATGTTACATATAAATAATGAATATAATTCTGGAATTAAAATATAGATACCTTTCATTTATTTTTAATTCCATTAATATGACATAGAAATGAAAGTAGCATTCATGCGTACGTACGACTTACCGTCTCCATGAACAGTGCTTTTCATATGTTATCTCTAAATGATTATATAGTATTATAAATAATGTATATTATGGATATATATGATATATATGATATCCAAATCATGAATATCATTCTGGATATAATGATCCTTTGACCACACGAACAACATGTAATTGTAAGAAGTTCACTTTCGACTTAAGAACCAAATATCGACAAAACAAACATTATTAACTTAAATGATTACATAATGTTTATAAAATGGAAATAAGTGATATAAAAGTAATAATTAACTTTAAAAGGTTCTTATGAAAATAGAAATTAACTCATGTTTATTATTCAGGACGTTAAAGAATGATCGAGTCAAGTCAGACCCGAGGTAAGGGATCCTACCCCTCTCTTTCTTTTTAAGTACACTCTTTATGTCATTCCTTTTAATCTAATCTTTCTTATGATTGGGATGTTATTTTATATTAATCCTAATTTAATTTTTATGTTCATATTATGAGAGACCCTATTTGATCTCATAAATCCATTTTTGGAAGCTTTAAGTGGCGTCGTTAGGCTGCCGAGTTTTCGTAAGGGATTTTTCATCTCACATTTATTCCCGTGACATTTATGCTACATTTGCAACTATTTTATTTGAGTGGTGTATGTACTGCCCATTATTATAAACTTTGTGTAGTATAATTTCATTTATGGGTATTTACATCTTCATTGTATGACCCTTCTTCCTTGGGGTGTACTTTTCGAAAGTTACCCACCTCGGTAAGGGGACCTTTCACCCTCCTTTTTTTAAAAGACTTTGTTTTGTTATGTCATTTAATTCAAATACAATTATGTTAGGATATGTTATTCTATATACTTATTTATGTAAATTTTATGTCCAAGTGATGAGATCCCCTTTATCTCTCTCATCAACCCTTTTTGTACAATTTTATGTGATGCCGTTAGGCTATCGAATTTTACCAAGGGAACTTCTTAACCCAATTTCAATTTCTTTGGGTTCAACATGTAGTTATTTAAAATGTCATCCTTAGAATATGTGTGAAAAAACATTTACTATTTTACACTTAATATCCACTTTTATTGGGTTTATTTATATTTGTCACACATAATTCTGAGATTGATTTATCCTTAATTTAAGGATACCTTCTTTATAATGGATTTCATCTCATTTAACATTTCTTTTGAGACATAATTGTTGTTATGCACCAATTCACTCTTATATGGTGTGTATACTGTCCTTTGACATATTATATCATGAATCCCTTTATTCTCATGATATTATAAAGTTCAGATTAAATGTTATTTCGTAGTTATTTTTATTCAAGAGTCTCTCATATTGTTAAAAACTCTTTAACAAAAGTATCATTTTAAATGTTTTAAAGATTTATTATTCTAAATCATTATCTTTAATTTCCATGTTTTCAAAATGGTTTTCAGTATTTATTTATATGGACATTAATTTTTTAAAATTATAATTCCAATAAAAGCTTCAAAGTGGTATGGGACACTTTGATTCAAAAATCACTTTTAAATGGTTTTTGTAAATGGATTGATGTCTTGGAATTACTTATTGTGATTGAAAATGAAATGTTGTTATTGAAATGTTATATTTTCAATATTTTGTGTGTAATGTTGGTACTTGGACATTTTACGGGTGGTTACGTGATAAACCATATGACGGGTGGTGCCGTGAATACCAGGACGAGTGGTAACATTATAACCTCCAATGCATTGGGTATAGAATTTGGCCGTATGGCTATTCCATTAAGTATGTGTGGAAGTCGACCGTATGGTTATTACATTTAAGTATGTTTATTTCCCAAGTTACCTTTATATGTTATGTGTTATTTATATGGGTTTTATGGTAATATTTTGGTTACAACTGGATAATTAATGATATTTTATTCAGTGAAGAGTTTTTACTACTTCCTAGAGGTGAAAGGTATTACATTGATAAAGTATACATGGTTTACTTGTTGATTTGAAAAACTAACAGTTTTCATTCTTTGTATATCCCTTGCTGAGCTTTTTATGCTCACCCGAAGTTTTTTTTTGAAATGTTTTTCACAGGACTTAATGTGGAATAGGGTGAAGGATGGGTTCAAGGGAAAGTCATGCTATCTAAAACATGGAACTAGAAATGTTTCTTTTAAAGAGTTCTTATTTTATGAAAACTTAGTAGAAGTGTATACATTGTAATCTTTTGAGATGTTATAGTTATGACCTAATTCTCTAAAACTCTAAACCTGAAAAGATCGTCAATGTGAATTATTCATTTAATTCAATAATGAGTAAGGTTTAAGGATGGGGCCTTATATCTTCTGCAAAAATATTCCCAAGGCATCCTTTTCAACATGCACCACCCTTCAAGCAAGAACAATTCTTGCCAAATCCAAACACTTGGGTGGAAATCAGAATCATTATACCAATAAAGAGGTTACTCGGGCTACCCTAAATAGAATAGGTATTAATAAGGGAAAGGTATAAAACCTTATTATCCATCAATATCATGAAACAATCATCCTAATCACAAATTTGAACTAATCCTTTATGATATTGTGAAGAAAATGAATACCCAGAACCTCTAGATTTAATAGACCACTCAATAACTTATTCATAACCTAAGAAGTCAAGAAGGATTACAGGAAAACACCACCAGTAAGATAAATATGAATGGTTCTGGAAAAGTACCATCCCCACCAATTTTAAATAAAAAAAAAATTAATGTATGTTCAATAAAACAACGTAGTGGTAAAGAATTTTATTCTTCAAATGATTCTAAAAAATTTTATTCACCCCTCTTGAAAACTCATTTTATCTACCCTCAAAAGATTATAATGAGGAAAAACCAAACAAAATTTCTAATAAAATATTCTTTGGGGGTTTCACTGAACAATCCATTCCTATTTTATTCCTCTAAAGACACTTTAAATTGATGAAACATTTTGATAATAAGATTATGAATGAGATGATTTGTATATTTAAAAAGTTAAAATTTATCATTCATTTATAATATCTAGTTAAAAAATCTCATGAAATGCAAAATTTCATGAAGATATTTCCACCCTCAGATGGTGACTCATGGGGATTATGATATTCAACCTGGGAAGGAATATCTCGACCTTGATTCAACCAACAATGCTAACCAAATCCACGGATTTGAGAAATTTTAGGATACATTCCATAAAATGGAAGACACACCTTTCAGATGTTCTAATAGATTTTGGTTCTTAAATTAATGTAATACCTTTCTTGATGAACACTTCTCGGTATATTGGAGAGATCCAAACCATAGGCATCAATGTTCGACATGCCAACTGGATCACAACATGCCAATCATGAGTGATTGAGGATGTCCTTGTAAGATTGAAGAATATCATCTTCACACAGATTTATACATTTTTGAGTTGGAAGATACTAGAAACCAAGAACATTTACTTCTCATACATGGGGGTCCATTCATTAAAACAACAAGGATGATCATCAATGTTAACAGTGGTAATCATTATTTGGAGTTTTGTGGATAAAATTTATGCTTTAAAAAAATTGAACCTATGAAACACCCCATTGATGAGATCTACACCCTTTATGTCTCTTCGATTGAAGTCCTCTCCAATGATACAGACACAAACAATTCACTCCTCAGAACATACTATGATTCAATTATATATTCTTTAGCCTTAGAGTATTTGAATTTTGATTCATGTTTTGAGTTTTGTTTGGGTTAAAAAAAGTGTAAATCCATCACTTTAACTGAATATTGTGTCCATTGTGATGTACCCATTACCATCAATGATTCATAAAATGTCCTTTCCAATGATTCTTTTACCTTAGAGAAAAGATATGACTATATATATAGTTTCATGATACTAACTCTAACTAAACCCCCACCTAAATCCAAAAACCACAGTGTTTGGAATTGAAACAACTTCCATATGATTTAATATATGTCTATCTTATGGTTAATGGACAATTTCATATCATTATCGCTAATAAACTCCGTCTATAGTAGGAATCAAAAATGATTGACCTTATGAGAGAGTGTAAAAAATTCAATAGGTTGAACATTTCATAATATTATCATGATTATCCCACATATGTTTCTATTTACTATATTCTTTTATGTGATGAGGCAATGCCTGTAAGGAATGATCAACATTGGTTGTATCCCACTCTCCTTGAAATGGATAAATTTTAATTCAGAAAATTACATACTATTGGAATTATTTTTCCTATATTTGGTAATAAATGGGTTAGCATAGTATAAATTGATCCTAAAAAACTAGAATTACAGTTGTTTCAATTGAAAGAAAAAAATTGGTTCCAACACATGTGAAAAATATTTAGTGAGTCTATATTAACTATAATAGACTAAATTAATTCACGTGGATGGAAAAAATTTCTCTATTTATAATTGATAAATTGAAATAAATATTGACTGGTAAGTTAACCTATTTTTTTGTTGAGTCTATTCAGGTTTTTTCAAATCCATATATCCCCTAAGGATAAATAAAAGAGAAAATTTACGATTCCATTCAGCAAATTTTGATACGGAAGGATGACTATTGGTTTCAAAGTCTATAGAACATCCTTTGATAACTGTATAAGACACTTAGGTTTTTCTCTCCACCGCTATATTGAAAATGATATCATATTAAATAAAGAGAAATTATATTTCATGGTAGAATTGGGGATATTACATTAGAATTTTATTTTAAAAGAGTAAATTCAAGTAGATAAATAAAAAATATAATTTATTTCATCACTTATATATTCAATATGTGTTTGTGAGGTGAAATATTTCTTTGGTCATGACGGTTTTTACTGCCAAATCATTAATGACATTATTAATATTACACATACCCTATATCGATTATTGCAAAAGGATTATAAATTTTTATTTGATAAAAAATGTGAGGATTAATTCAATTCACTAAAAATATGTCTCACATAAACTCCCATAATACAACAACCATAGTGGGATCTTACCATCAATCGTATCTACGATTTCTCAATCTTTACAGTTGGGAGGTTTTATCACAATTTGCTGAGAAGTCTCTATATATGATTTTGTATTCCTTGCATACCATTTACGATTCCTAAGAAAACTACACAACCACTAAAAAATAAATTCAATCTGTTATGTTTAACATGTAATATTTACATTCATATTTTATTGGGTCAAAAAACACTGTCTTTTTTGATAACATTTACAATTATTTTCTACTAAAGAAACATGAAGCTAATCCCCCCTTCATTTGGTGGATAACCATCCTCCATATTATTGAACTTGAGATTAGATATAATATAGGTGTGTAAAATTATTTATCTGACCCCATTAGTAGAAATTCCCTATCACTAGATGAACATGTTGACACATCCCTTCCCATTGGATAATTCTTCCCTCAAGATATCCTTTGTGATGTTGTGGACCTTACCCCATGGTATACAGACATTGTAAATTTTCTATCATCCTCATGGGTCCCTACTAATTTCATCACTTCACAATCTTGGAGACTTAACCATGATTCTCAATTGTACATTTTTGATGACCAAATTTTTTGGATAATTTTTAGGGACCAAGTAATTCTTCGGTGTGTCCCTAACCATGAGTTGACCTCTTTTTTTTAGCTTCATCTACAAATTGGGTTATAGGGTCCACTCTGTCTCTTAATGTACAAATCATAAAATCCATTACATGGGATATTATTGGCCAAAATTTTATAGATATTCCCATATTTTTTATGTATTATATGTCCCTTCATAGGGAATAGCTCCATGAGGAATAAAATTACCCAACAAACCATGTTATTTTTTGAGATCTTCGATGCATGGGAAATTCACTTCATATTTCATTTTAAAATTTTATTTGAATTTTTTTACATTTTATTGGATGTGGTCTATGAATCTAAATGGGTGAAAAAAAATTCTACTAGGACCAATGAATCATGAGTCATTTTTGATTTCATGTGGTCCCAGCTTTTAAACATGATGGTTTGGCGAAGACTCACCATTAGTGATTAGAGTTCACATTTTTTAATTGCAACATGAAAATTCTACTTCTTATGTATGGGGTTTTTCGTAATGTCTCCACATAATACCACACCAAAGATAACAGATAAGCAAAAATAATAATTTATGAAGTTAAGAGAATCGTGGAAAAAAGGTACGAACTAATAAGAAATATTAGAGTTTTCACTTGGATGATGGACATTGGGAGTACCATACCTCTTTTAATACCCCAATTAGAATGTAAACATATAGAATTGTGTTTTAAATTTAATTTCAGCTCCATGTAGAAGTATAGTTCCATATACAGGTGATCATAGGAAGTTTCAAATTTCGGAGTTAGATGAAATTTGGTGTGATGCATATGAGAACACCCAAAGCTATGAGGAGAAGACAAAGGCTACCCATGATGGGTTGATTCATAATTGGAATTTTGATATTGGTGATAAGGTTCTTATATACAGTTCATTTCTAATGGTCTGCCCAGGTAATCCTTTTCTTTAATGGCTTCATCCTTATATTGTAACTAATGTTTAACCTTTTGATGAAAAAATGATTTTTCATGAGAAGAGTTTCTGAATTACTTCCATCAACGGGTGAAGACAAAAACACTTAAATGAGGATTTTCAATGAATCATCTAGAGTAAATACACATTCAGGAAGGAACATACTAATATAGCCCACTAGATTTTATCCTTCCATCCCTCATTCTATTTTATTACAGAGAGGACAATGTATTCTCTTTTGGTGGGTGAATGGTAATATTTTTATGATATTTATTTTCTTTCATAATCATTATTATTTTTTTCATTTATTCATATCAGATTGAATATTCATAATTTTCCCTAAGTTTTCCCCCTCACATTTGGGATAGAATTTTAATTTATGATTCCATCATTATCATAGAAAATGATTCCCACATAATCATTGATGTTATTTAAAATGAATGCAGAATTTCAATATTTCATTTTCTTTTAACATTTAAAATTTTTTATTTTAGTGATAAAATAGGGATTATATAATTAATTTCACACAAGGGTGTGATTTTTATTAAATTGGTTTTTATGATATTAATGGATGTATCTCTTTATAACCGTTGTGAATAGTGGTGCCCATTATGTGAGTAGATTATGGGAAATTGTGTCACAAAATATCACTATACATCTTTTCAAAAAACCATGAAGTTATAATAATTCATTCTTAATAGATGGTAAATATTAGTTAGTTTAATATTTATCACCAATCTAGAATGATATTTCTATACGTTCACTCTTTGATCGATCTATTTCATTTATTTTTCGAATTAACCTATATGTGTATACCTATTACCCAACTATTGTTCAACCTCAAAAAAATATATCTAAATATAAAAAATGAAATAAAAAATAATAATATAAAATATTGTTTCTATCATTGGTAGTTCAAATACCAGTCTTCCTCAACCTTTAATCCTATTATAACTATTACAATTACTATCATGAGTATATCAAATGAGGTTTGATTGATGACTGTTAGTTTTGTTCCAAATACATATTTTGAATAAAATAATAATATATGAGTGGAGTGATGAATTGTAAAACATAGGCGGATAACTAGGTTGGAATTTTAAGGTTTAACTTTCAAGAATTCAAAAGAGAGTGTGTTTTAAAATTTTATTGTAAATGATTTAGGGTAGGTTCGGTGGAAAAATTTATTCAAGTATAAGAATGTTAAAATAAAAAATATTTACGTGATTGGATGTGGAAATAATAGCATTGAATGGTTTTAACACACACATGTGAAGAGTTAGTGTAATTATTAAATTTTTATTTCCATTATTATATTGGTATCATGCATCTCTTGGAATTTAATTTTTATACAGTTTATGAGACACCTTTTTTATGATCCCAAAGAATAACTTTGTGGTGTGATTTTTTTATCACATTTATTTCATCAACAAAAAATTCATTTAATATTAAATATTAATAAATTTTGGAATATATGCATGAAACCTTTTTGTAAATTAGAAATTTCCTCTGAGTGAAAATGTTCAGGTCTGGGTGTTTGATCACCATGATTCACTTTTCATTTCGACCCTTACACCCATATATTAAACTGGTTTTTTATTGAAAATAAAAAATTTAATTACAAATTGAAAATCAGGATTGATTAATTTTTTTTGTTATTTTCACATTTTAAAAGGCCTATTTAAATTGTTTTGATGCATTCATTGGATGTGAAGGTGATTCAGAGAGCCCACAATGATGCAAAAATAAAATGGGCCAAAATACATGGGAACCAATGAACACATGTCCATTTTTCCTTGTTATGTGAAATATGTGAATCCAAATAGGCTCAAATATTATGATCCACTCGTTAACTCTATGGGATACAACATTAAGGAAGGAACCCCATATCAATTATTCCATTAATAGTCCCAACATAACTGATATTCCCAATAAAATGAATCTTCATAGAGTCAAAAAAATACCTCTATATTTTTGGAATATCTCTTATTACATAAGTTATCAAGACAAAAAATTTGACATGGAGATATAAAGTTGGTTTTAAAAAATGTTTTTAGTTTTTTTGAAAGAAAGATAAAATTGTCTAGTGGATAAAAACGATTTTCTATGTGGTTTCTTGAAATAATGACGCCAAAAACAACCAAACATTTTTCTTATAAAAGAACACCATGGGAACCAAATTTGGGAGTTTGACCAATATTAAAGGTGTTTCCATTTTAGATTCCAAAAGGATTCTTCTACTCAATTCAATTTGTTCTGGAGTCCTTGGTAGGTTCTACTTGATTATCATTTTCTTCATCTCATCCAATTTAGTTATAAATGCCTTTTGATCACCATGGAGAACGAGATATAAATCCCAAGATTCATGATTTAATTTACTCAATACAATAAGTTATGGAGTCTATGGGAAGTTATACCACATCATCATTCACTTTCTCTCCTCCCATTGTGTTGTAATAGCCTTTTGATAACCTGAGGGAATGTGATGTAAACCCCGAGATTTATGTTTGTAATATTTGAATGATCTTTTTAATTATATGTTGTTATTTTGTTTTTCATCATCCTATTTTTTATTTAATTGAGTTATGTAATGTTATATTATGGGTAATTCATATAATCATGTTTGGGGTACCCATTCATGTGGTGTTTTTCACACTATTCACCACTTCTTCCCCCATACAATTATGGTGATTTTGTTGTTCATATTGGTCAATTTAAGACTTATAAACACTTTAATAACCATATATATTTATGTCATTAAATAAAAAATAAATACCATAATTATTGTGTCATTGTGTTCTAGGTGTTACAAACCAGGTAGAAAAATATTATAACCCAATATCTTGACGCAATTAAGTATGAGCATCATGAGATTTTATTGGGATGTTCATGCTTAGTTATTAGATTAAATTCCTACTTTTTTATCACATTGAATTTTCGTTTGGATTCGTAACTCACCAAACCTAATGTTTTCCAAAACCCCATTTCATTTTTCTTAATAAAAAAATTCTTCTAAAAGTATTGATATAATATTCCACTGAGATATGGGATTGGATTCCTTCTTTACTACATAAATTCTAGTAAAAATTAAATATCAAATTTTACGTGCTCGACAACATGATCATGAGGCCAACCATGTTTTGGTGACACACACCCCCCAATTAGTTAGGTATTTGATAGAGGTTATGGTTGGGTATTATGAATTTTTATGACCTATCTTGACTATATATTGGTTCATGAAGATAATGTTCTCCATGGATTAAGAGGATGTCAGCAGTGATTGGTAATCCAGATGCATGATTTGACAACACTTCAATAGACTAATCTAGAGTTCCTCTTATTGAAGGAATATATTCCAACAACTTTGTTATCAGTGCACATCCACGAAAAATTTAATCTATGGCAAGGAATCATGATAGTATATAAGAATCCATCAGGGGTTTCTGGACTCAAAATATACTATATTCACTTGGTTTGTGATGGGTTCTTCCAGACACAAAATATCATGTACGAACTTTATAAATACATTCAAGTTAGATTGTTGGGCCTTTTAATACCTACCAATATTATGGTGTTAGAGGGACACCTAGTGGTGAAAAAAATTCAAGTCAATGGTCTTAAAGTAGATGAATTATTTATAAACAATTAAAAGATAGATTAATCAGCCACCACTAAGATGCATTGGATGTTAAAGCCGTAAATAATTAGGGATTTTCATGTTCAATCTCAAAAAATAGTATCAATGGATTAGGGATTCAAAGGGGCTTCTGGTCATCCTGGATATAGGTGATGTTTCTACTATGATGGGCTATTTCATATTATACAAGAGTGCATAACCCATCATGTGGTAGATGTTGGGTAGGATGTATATGTGCCTCTAAAGTAGAGGATGATATCTACGTAGGTTTATCTTTAAGCTAGTTTTTAGGGTAGATGAGTTCGGAGGGTCACAAGAGGTGGTCAACATTATGATCTGATAAAACATCTACCACCTCAAGGAAGACCTTGATAGGCTCATAGGGTTATCATATAGGGGTGAGAATAGTGGTATGCAATTGAGTCTTAGGAACCAGAGGCTCCTAACATGATACAAGGTATTATCTATGTATTTTCCACATTTTTATTTGTTTTGGTAGACATAGGTGTGATTCATTATTTCATGGCCTTATCACTTTTTCAAGAAATGAAGATTATATTATATCATTTTCCATAACATTTATTAATATAGACTCTAATGAAATGGAATTCCATGTTCATTGCCTTTTTTTAGTTGTCTGAATTATTCCTTGGAAATGAAAATTTCTCATGGGATGTCTTTACAGTTTCTATGAGGTAATATATTTTAATCATTCTTATTGACCAGATATCCAACATCCATACCAAATATGATTATTTAATATGTAAGACAAGATGTGCCAAAATAGATGGGTTGATTTGTTATGTTTATTGTAGAGAAATAATTCTAGTCAGGTTAAGTTGCGATCATGTGCTGGATGTCACCTATGATTCTTTATTAGTTAGCTCGCTTGAATCTCAGAAAAATACACTCTATTGATATTCACTACCCTACAGTGGTAGAGGAGTACCTGATTGAATTACCTAAGGACATATCTTGTTTAACTCCACATCATGATGTTGAATTCAATATTAATTAAATCCCTATGATTGTGTTTGGATTACTATCTCTTAAACAGTAACAACCTGAATCCGGAGCGCCTCCACTAGTGCCCCGTACCCGGTTCACCACATGACCAAAGGCATGTTTCCCCGAACACCAGAGGTTGCCGACTAGCAGCGAGGGCCTTGGTGAGTCGGTGGGGAAACTATGCCCTAATTCGGTATGGTATACAGCGAAAAAAAACAATCAACAACGGAAGCAGTAACAACATGCATAACAGTAGAAACCAAAAAGAGGAAGCAATGAATACATATAGCAATGATGAAAATGATGCAGAAGGTATAAGTAACTATTGAAATCAGAAACACAACAACGTTCTGGATTACAACTGAAAACAAGTGAAAAATAAAAACAAATAAACTCCTCAGTATCGTGAGCCCCGGCTCGGTCCCATGTCTCTAGATCCAGCGCAATCAAGATCCTGAAGTAGAAGGGTGCTTGCCCTTATCTATACCTTCAGTAACATAGTCTTCTTGGGCCCAAATGAATGGCCCAAACAGGGTGTGAGATTCAATACCAGTAGGAAATCACCAAAATATTTGTGCCTAATAGTCAATGAATACAATGAAAGTGATAAAACAAGAGGTAGTAAATAGAAACACAAGCAGCTACAATCTACAGTTCTAAAAAAAGAAGAGCACATGTAAACAACCAATAAAAAAGGAAAAAGGTAACCCCTTAAGTATCTCTCACAGACTAACCCCTATGGATCAACCTATAAGTACTAGCAACCCTCTAGGTGGCACACACAATCCCACCCCTCTGGTTCAGTTATGAAATTAAGTATACTCTCTAGGGAAGCACCCACTATCAATTCCCCATATAGTCTCTTATCATGATAAAGGCTATCTGGGAATGCACTCAATGTCTATTCACCCTGTGGCCCACGTCGAGGAACTACATACTCTATGAGGAAGCACTCAACATCAATTCACCCTGTGGTATCATATCGTAATTAATAGACTCTATGGAGAAGCCCTTCCATCAATTCTCCATTTGGTCTACTACTCTCTGTTCTCACAGTCCTAAGTGAAACTAAACATGCTCATTGAGCATGCATTTTCCAAGTAAACCTCAAGAACTACTTCTCTATCAACTAAGGCTCAGCAGCAAAACAAGGCAGCAGTCCACAATCCTATAACTAGGCATGGCAACTGGAAAAACGCCAAACAGGAAGAACAAGAATAACAAACATTCAAGGTATAGTAATGCTAGCATAATAACAAGAAAAACTTCTACACTAGAAAATCAAGCAAAGAAGGAAATACAACTAGGGAAAAACAGGAACACACAATACCCCGTTCAAGGGTATTGGTGGAATTTGCACAAAATATTCATCAACATTCTAAGGAAAGGCACAAACCCCCTACCTCGATCCTAGGTGATCAATATACGTGAACCACAACGATAGATTCCCCTTAGAATGACATAGATCTAAGAAAACGCACAAAACGCTCAACCTACGATATCTTGAAAACAAGGAGGAATCAAGAAACAAGGCTCAAGCAGAAGGAATAACTCACCACTGCACTTCCAATGCAATCAACCGTGCTCGAATCGGAGAACGGATGACGAGGCAGATGCTTGGGGAAGATTCGGCCATAGGGGTCGCTTCGGACGAACGAAAACTGGAGAATAAGATGAAATTGGGGGTTAGGCGCGACCTCGGTCTGTTTAGTGAAAAAATAAAGTACACGGCGTGTACTTTTAGAGTACACGGCGGGTACTGGGTCCTTTCCATACTCCGCCAAAATTGGCCCCCACGTCACCCCTACACACCGTGTGTGTGGCCCGAGTACAGCCAGCACACGGCTTCGAGCCGGATCAGAGTACACGGCATGTACTCAGAAAGTACACACCGTGTACTTTAAAAATTTCCAGAAAATTCATTTTTCCTAAAAACTCCAGAAAAAAGTAAAAACATACCGGAACGAAGATCCGGGTTCATACAAACTTCCCCCATTAAAGAAATTCATCCCTATATTTCCCTAATGGGACGTAGAAGAAGAATCTCTGAACAGTTCCAGCCACTGCGATAGTACATCGGCCTCCTTCTCCCAGGTCTCGTCCTGTACTCGCTTGTGCTTCCATAGCAATCATATCAGAGGAACAGACCGCCCACGAAGAACCTTCATACTACGATCGAAAATCCAGATAGGATTCTCCTCGAATGACGCATCCGCTTCAAGATCAACTTCCTCGGGTTGAAAGGCAGGAGACGGGACTGAAAAGTAACGTGGGAGCTGAGAGACGTGGAAGACATCATGCATGGCCCGATACCTCTGAGGTAGCTGAAACCGATAGGCGACCGATCCCACTCTCTCCACGACCTCAAATGGTCTGACGTACCACGGTGAAAGCATACCTTGTCCTTGAATCCTCTTGTGTCCCAAACTTGGTGCGATGCGTAGGAAAACCTGATCCCCATCCTCGAACTCCAGAGGTCATCTCTGCTGATCAGCATAAGACTTCTGTCGAGACTGTGCCGTAGCCATCCTCTTCCAAATCCGATTTATTTATTCTGAGGTCTCTTGAATGATATGAGGTCCCGGCAAAGATTCCTCTCCTGCCTACAGCTAGCATAAGGGTGATTGGCATGGCCTATCATACAAAGCCTCATATGGTGCCATCTGAATGGTCACCTGGAAACTATTGTTGTAGGAGAACTCCACCAGAGGGATATGCTTCTCCCAAGAACTGCCAAAGTCTAGGATACAATCTCGGAGCGTATCTTCAAGCACCTGGATCGTGCGCTCGGACTGTCCATCAGTCTGGGGATGGTATGCTGTACTCAAAAGTACCTATATACCCAAGGCCTTCTGAAGTCCCTTCTAGAACCGATAGGTAAAGCGCACATCCCTGTCTGAAACAATGGAGTGTGGAAGTCCATGTAGACGAATGATCTCTCAGATGTAAAGTCGCCCCAGATCATCAACACTGAAGGTCTCCTTAATCGGCAAGAAGTGTGCAACATTCGTAAGCCTGTCAACGATAAACCAAACAACGTCATTCCCTCGAGGCGTCCTTGGTAACCCAGTCATGAATTCCATTGCGACATTGTTCCACTTCCACTCCGGAATGGGTAACTGTTGTCAAAGGCCTGCTGGTCGTTAATGCTATGCCTTCACCTCCTGACATGTAGAACATCTGTAACATCCCAGGTAAATAAAGAATAAAAAATTTTCATATTTATTAACATTTACAAATTAAATATTAATTTTATTTTAAAGGGGTTGCTATGTTCGATAGCGTACCCGACACGCAACGATGAGTTTCTTTGAAACTTACGTAGCACACTAGTAATAAAATAATATTATTTTAAATGTTAGTTAACGAGTAACTGTTGTACTGGCGGGAATGGATAGAAATAACTAAAATATTATTAGATATGTTTTTAAATGTTTATACATTTACCCAATAAAAGATAAAGGCTTAAAATACGGAAAGAGTTCAATTTTAGGGCATATATACTCTAATTTTCACTAAAGGTTCACTTATCACCTTTTAATGGTGAACCGTCATTAAATATAGTTTTGATCACTATTATACTTTATTTTGGACCAAATAAAACTCTTATTAAGAATCAGGACTTCAAATTTTACTTTGTGTAAATTTTTGGTACCTTTCTGATAAAGTTCATTTTTTTATGAATAGTGTAAAATGTTGTGTTTTAATTCAAAACCTCTTTTTAATCTAATTTATTTATATGATTAGATTATCTTTTTATTTGGTTTTAAAGTGAAATTAGAAAATATTTTTACCATTAAATCCAATAGTGGTCATTGGAATTAATTTCAATTTGAAATCGGACTTAAACTAGTGTCAATCTTTTGATACTTATTGTTTCATAAAAACACGCTATTTGCTCTGACAGCGGCAATTAATTATTAAATTAATTAATGTGAATTATATGTTTTGAATTTTGTAAAATAGACTTCATTTTTGAATTCGAAATATCAAATATAGCTTAGGGTGAATTTTTGGTAATTTTCTGAAAAACTTCAATTTTGGATGAATAGTGAAACCACTAAGTGGTACTTATAAAGGCTGATTTTCCGTTTAAATGAAATTTTGCCATCATTGTGTTTTGAATTTCAAACATCCGACATACATGGTTGTCATTAAGAATTAAAATGTGGTTCAATGAGATTAAAATAATTTTTTGGTGAATAGTGACTTTTTTTCATTAATCGCGATTAGAGGTAATTAGTGTAGTTTAAGGTAAAAATGGTATTATAATAATGTGAAAACACCATGAAACTTTTCCTACACCTATTGGGTGAGTCATGGCCGACCAAGACAATCCATGGGCCAACTTGGGGACCCCATGGAGCCACTTTAGTTGGAAAATGACATTAATATATTTTTATTTAATGTTAAAGTGAAAATGACACTAACATATATTCTTTTACTAAAATAATTTTTAAGTTGGGTTATACAAGTCCACATTTTGATTATAAATAGTCATTTGAAAGCCAAAACGATTTCCTATATCATAGTATTTTTTATATAATTTTTAGACATTAAATAAATTAAATTATTTATGACCTAATAATGATGCAGCGATGACATCATTATTTGACAATTTAAATAAAATGGAAAGATAATGAAAAATCTAAAACCTACACATGGCCAAAACCAATTTTATGGGTGTATTTCGAACCCTTATCACCTTATCCACGAATTATATCAATGTGGGACCTTTTAAAACCGAAACACATTTTAAAATAAAGTAATATTTCTTTACTTTCCAAAAGTGCCCCTCCTCTCCTCTTATAAAAGGCCCCCACCTCTACCCCATTTCACACACTTCTCAATCCTTTGGCTCGACCAACCCCTGCCCAATTACTCTCTCCACATCCCTCTCATCATCCTAGAGGATTTCCTTTGGGAAGAATCCTTTCAAAGGAAGCCTTTAGGCTCAAATCAAAAGGGAGTTACACTTTTAAAGGTAATTCATTCTCTCTTGTTCATTTGTTTTATTTTGCTTCTCCAACCCTCTAAACTCTTTTTATTTACTTCAATTGTAACAAAACCAGTATCTTAAATATACTAGGATGTTGTTATAATATTTATTTGAGCTACACTCTCACACAACTACATCAAATGGTTAAAGAAAATACGGTTTCCGTGGATGGCGAAATTCTGCCTCCCAAAACGATGATTGTTCAATACTCATTTAACACCTTCAAGGGTGGCCATTATGATGTCACTATTTTTATATATGATATATAATATGTTTATTTTTTCTTTAATATTCTGTATTTTTCATTTTGGGCATACCTTTATGGTTTCCATTATGGGTAAACACGATATCTTCATTTAAGGAAGTGCGGACTACCGCCCCCTCAAAGTGATGTGATTCGTTAATGCCATATGTGGGACGTGTAAAGGATGGATTTAAAGTTATTATATATGATATTATACTGGAATTATAATATACCTCTATATCATTATTATTTATTTCCATTAAAGTATTAGATAGAAATGAAAGTAGCGTTCATGCGTACGTACGGCTTACCATCTCCATGAACGGTGCATTTCATTTCTTATCCCCAAATGTAATGTACTATTAAAATTACATGTATATAATGTATATATATAATTAATGATATATCTAAGTGATGAATATAATTCTGGAATTAAAATATACATACCTCTCATTTAGTTTTAATTCCATTAATATGACAAAGAAATGAAAGTAGCGTTCATGCGTACGTACGGCTTACCGTCTCCATGAACGGTGCACTTCATTTCTTACATCTAAATGATTATGTAATATTATAAATACATGTATATGCTGGATATATATGATACATATTATATCCAAATCGGGAATTTCATTCTAGATATAAAGAACCTTTGACCACACGAACAAAATGTAATTGTAAGAAGTCCACTTTCGACATAAGAACCAAATATTGACAAAACAATCATTATTAACTCAAATGGTTACATAATGTTTATAACATGGAAATAAGTGATATAAAAGGAATAATGAACTTTAAAAAGTTTCTTAATCAAGTATAAATTAACTCAAGTTTATTATTCAGGACGTTAAAGAACGATCGAGTCAAGTCGGACCCGAGGTAAGGGAACTTCTTAACTCATCTTCCATTTTTGGCTTAATCTCCTACTTTAAAATTATGTCATGATATTATTATGTCCTATGTTGTATTTGTACTTTCTTTATGTGTACTTATAGTGAATACACAAAATAGATCTATTTTATTTTAAAAATGATCTTTGTAAGGGACTTCGTCTCAATCTCCTTTCATTGAGGCATATTTCATTTTATACACAACTTTCTTTTATACGGTGTATAAACTCCTTTGACTTTTACTTTTATAAAAAAGGAATATTTTTCTACGAATCATTTTACTAAACGACAAAAAGGAATGTTTTTTTAATGTACGTGGTGACAACGACCTTTTCCGCCACCGCGAGTATTATTTGATCTATGGCTTTCTCAACAAGCGGTAATGTTTTTAGAATAAAATAAATACCATATACTCTTTTATGTATTTTGGTATTGAAAATGGTTTTGAAAAAGGATTCTATTATGTCAATATATTTATGATACATTCTGATTGAAATATGGAAATGTTATCATTCCTTTATATTGTTTTTATGTTTTATGATTTTATACTGGTACTTGGACATTTTAACGGGTGGTTACGTTATAAACCATATGACGGGTGGTGCCGTGAATACCAGGACGGGTGGTTACGTTATAACCTCCAATGCATTGGGTATGGAAGTCGGCCGTATGGCTATTCCATTAAGTTTGTATGGAAATTGGCCGTATGGCTATTCCATTAAGTGATATGTGTGGAAGTCAACCATATGGTTATTCCACTTATGTATGTTTATGTCCCAAGTTACCTTTATATATTCTATGTGTTCTTTATATGGGTTTTATGGTAATCCTTTGGTTACAAAAAGGTAAGTAATGATACTTTATTCAGTGAAGATTTTTTTTACTACTTCATGAAGGTGAAGGTATTACTTTGATATAGTATACATGGTTTACTTGATGTTTGAAAAACAAACAGTTTTCATTCTTTTTGTATCCCTTACTGAGCTTTTTATGCTCACCCCAAGTTTTTCGAAATGTTTTTCACAGGACTTAAAGTGGAATAAGGTCAAGGATGGGATCAAGGGAATTTCATGCTATCTAAAACATGGAATCTAGACATCTTTCTTTTTAAGAGTTTTTGTTTTATGGAGACTTAATAGAAGTGTCTACTTTGTAATCTTTTAAGATGTAATAGTTATGTTCTAATTCTCTAAAACTCTAAACTTGAAAAGATCCTCAATTTGAATTATTCATTTAATTCAATATTAAGTAAGGTTTAAGGCTGGGGCCTTATAGTTGGTATCAGAGGTCGGTTTAGAAAACTTTAGGAGTTAGAAAATTATTAAATTATAAGTTAATTTATGATATGATTGAAATGATATAGCATTTACAGATTACCATGTTGCTTCGCCTAAGATATTTCTGTGTTCAGAATGGTTTTCCGTAGAGGAAACAAAGCATCTATGTTGGGACGACATCAGGAGGAAGACAACCTTCCAAATCAGCAACCTGAGATGGTCGGAATCAGAACCGAATAGTTTGTTGCAGTGATGGCACAGTTGACTCAGGCTATAAATGGTGGTGGTATCCATGCACGAGATCAGCCAGATCAACCGCAGAGGAACATGTCAGTGGTGGAACATTTCATGAGGCAACATCCCCCATCATTTAGAGGATCATCTGACCCTGTGCAAGCTGAAGGGTGGATTAAAGCACTGGAGAAGATTTTGGATGTCATGGGGTGTTCAGAACATCAAAAGGTTAGTCTTGCTGTTTACCGTTTTGAAGGTGAAGCTGATCAGTGGTGGTCGATGGTGAAAAATATAAGGGATAGTGATGAGATTGAGGATCTTCACTGGGACGAATTCAAAGGTATGTTTCTTGAGTAATATTTTCCTAAGGTGGTTCGTCTTAGGATGGAAAAACAGTTCCTAGAATTGAGGCAGGAGGATGATTTAGTGGCTACTTATGAAGAAAAGTTCACTCGATTGGCAAGGTATGCTCCAAACTTCATACGAGATCTTGATAGTAAAATAAACCGTTTTTACTCAGGGTTAAAGCCAAAGTATCGAAGGGCTTTAGCTTCTCGTGAATTCAAAAGTTATGAAAAACTTGTTCGATGTGCGGAGAAGGTGGAAATGGAGTTTGTCGATGATCAGGTGTTCTATGACAAACAACAGAATAAGAGATCTAGTTGGCAGGAAAAGGGGAAGAATTCATTAAAGAAGCAAGGAGGTAAGAAAACCAAATATCCATCCTGTGAGAAGTGTGGTAAAATTCATCTTGGAGAATGTTTATCCAAGTCTGGTAAGTGCTTTCGGTGTGGTAATTCTGGTCATATTGCTCGTAACTGTAAGGAAGATGATCAAGCAGACAATGAAAATCCAACGGTAAGATGTTTTAAGTGTAATGAAATGGGTCATTACGCAAACGAGTGTCCAACGATGAACTCAACTGGGGGAATGAAGCCAGACTACATGCAGAAAGGGGTGGCGAAATCCTTTGCAACAACTTCAGCAGATGTTGGGCCATCGAATGAAGTGGTATCAGCTCCAGGGAGCTTAGTATTTTTCGAAGATTGACTTGAGATCGGGGTACCATTAGTTGAAAGTAAAAGAAGCAGACATTCCGAAGACTGCGTTCCGTACTAGATATGGCCATTATGAATTTTTGGTTATGCCTTTTGGGTTAACCAATGCACCTGCTGTATTCATGGACCTTATGAATAAAATTTTCCATGAGTTCTTGGATAAGTTTGTGTTTGTGTTTTGAGGTTTGTGAAGAGGTTATGTGTGCCTTGTGATTCAAAGTTGAAGAATGAGTTGTTTTTTCATCCTGGCAGTACTAAGATGTACAGAGGTCTGCGGGAGTATTACTGGTGGGATGGAATGAAAGGAGACATTGCTGATTTTACTGTGAAGTGTTTGACATGTCAACAGGTTAAATCGGAGTAGCAGTTACCAAAAGGGATGCTTCAGCCTTTACCAGTGCCAGAGTGGAAATGGGAAAACATATCCATGGACTTTGTTGTTGGATTACCGAAGACATCTCGAGGTAATAATGCAATCTGGTTTATTGTTGATCGCTTGACCAAATATGCTCATTTCCTTGCTATACGAGATACTTTCTCTCTTGATCAACTTTCCCGTTTGTATCTTAAAGAGACAGTCAGGTTACATGGAGTTCCTCTCTCCATTGTATCTGATCGTGATCTCAGGTTCACGTCTAACTTTTGGAAAGGCCTTCAGAAGTCGTTGGGTACAGAATTAAATTTTAGTACAGCTTTTCATCCTCAATCAGATGGGCAGTCAGAACGAACAATTCATACATTGGAGGATATGCTACGAGCTTGTTCTATGGATTATCAGGGAAGTTGGGACCAAAATTTTTCTTTGGTTGAGTTTTCTTATAATAACAGTTTTCATTCCAGTATACAGATGGCACCATTTTAGGAATTATATGGGAAGCGGTGTCGAACTCCAGTATTTTGGGATGAAGTGGGTGAAAGGAAGCTGATGGGACCAGAATTGGTAGAAGAGATGGCCGAAAAAGTTCAGTTGATTCAGAAGCACATGAGAACAGCTCAGAGCAGGCAGAAGAGTTATGCGGATAACTGGAGAAAGGATCTATCTTTTGAGGTAGGTGATCATGTTTTTCTCAAGGTTTCTCCTTAGAAAAGTCTGATGAGATTTGGTAAGAAAGGAAAGCTGAGTCCAAGGTTTATTGGACCATATGAAATTCTGGAGAGAGTTGGATCAGTTGCATACCGGGTGGCTTTACCTCCGATTTTATCTCAGGTACACAATGTTTTTCATGTTTCGATGTTGAGGAAGTATATGCCAGATCCATCTCATGTTTTGAGTCCAGAGGTAGTTTAGCTGGAAGAGAACCTATCTTATGAGGAACAACCGATCTAGATTCTTGACCACAGGGAGCAAGTGTTACGGAATAAGGTGATTCATCAGGTAAAGGTTTTGTGGAAAAACCATGTGATTGAAGAGGCAACGTGGGAATCTGAAAATGCTATGAGGGATAAATACCCCCACTTATTTTGATAAGTGAATAAAATTGCGAGGACGCAATTCCCAAAAGGGGGGAAGGATGTAACATCCCAAGTAAATAAAGAATAAATTTTTTTCATATTTATTAATATTTACGAATTAAATATTAATTTTATTTTAAAGGGGTTGCTATGTTCGATAGCGTACCCGACACGCAACGATGAGTTTCTTTGAAACTTACGTAGCACACTAGTAATAAAATAATATTATTTTAAATGTTAGTTAACGAGTAACCGTTGTACTGGTGGGAATGGATAGAAATAACTAAAATATTATTAGATATGTTTTTAAATGTTTATACATTTACCCAATAAAAGATAAAGGCTTAAAATACGGAAAGAGTTCAATTTTAGGGCATATATACTCTAATTTTCACTAAAGGTTCACTTATCACCTTTTAATGGTGAACCGTCATTAAATATAGTTTTGATCACTCTTATACTTTATTTTGGACCAAATAAAACTCTTATTAAGAATCTGGACATCAAATTTTACTTTGTGTAAATTTTTGGTACCTTTCTGATAAAGTTCATTTTTTTATGAATAGTGTAAAATGTTGTGTTTTAATTCAAAACCTTTTTTTAATCTAATTTATTTATATGATTAGATTATCTTTTTATTTGGTTTTAAAGTGAAATTAGAAAATATTTTTACCATTAAATCCAATAGTGGTCGTTGGAATTAATTTCACTTTGAAATCGGACTTAAACTAGTGTCAATCTTTTGATACTTATTGTTTCATAAAAACACGCTATTTGCTCTGACAGCGGGAATTAATTATTAAATTAATTAATGTGACTTATATGTTTTGAATTTTGTAAAATAGACTTCATTTTTGAATTCGAAATATCAAATATAGCTTAGGGTGAATTTTTGGTAATTTTTTGAAAAACTTCAATTTTTGATGAATAGTGAAACCACTAAATGGTACTTATAAAGACTGATTTTCCGTTTAAATGAAATTTTGCCATCATTGTGTTTTGAATTTAAAAAATCCGACATACATGGTTTTAATTAAGAAGTAAAATGTGGTTCAATGAGATTAAAATAATTTTTTGGTGAATAGTGACTTTTTTTCATTAATCGCGATTAGAGGTAATTAGTGTAGTTTAAGGTAAAAATGGTATTATAATAATGTGAAAACACCATGAAACTTGTCCTACACCTATTGGGTGAGTCATGGCCGACCAAGACAAGCCATGGGCCAACTTGGGGACCCCATGGAGCCACTTTAGTTGGAAAATGACATTAATATATTTTTATTTAATGTTAAAGTGAAAATGACACTAACATAAATTCTTTTACTAAAATAATCTTTAAGTGGGGTTATACAAGTCCAAATTTTGATTATAAATAGTCATTGGAAATCCAAAAAGATTTCCTATATCATAGTATTTTTTATATAATTTTTAGACATTAAATAAATTAAATTATTTATGACCTAATAATGATGCAGCGATGACATCATTATTTGACAATTTAAATAAAATGGAAAGATAATGAAAAATATAAAACCTACACATGGCCAAAACCAATTGGATGAGTGGATTTCAAACCCTTATCACCTTATCCACGAATTATATCAATGTGGGACCTTTTAAAACCGAAACACATTTTCAAATAAAGTAATATTTCTTTACTTTCCAAAAGTGCCCCTCCTCTCCTCTTATAAAAGGCCCCCACCTCTACCCCATTTCACACACATATCAAGCCTTTGGCTCGACCAACCCCTGCCCAATTACTCTCTCCACATCCCTCTCCTCATCCTAGAGGATTCCCTTTGGGAATAATCCTTTCAAAGGAAGCCTTTAGGCTAAAATCAAAAGGGAGTTACACTTTTAAAGGTAATTCATTATCTCTTGTTCATTTGTTTTATTTTGCTTCTCCAACCCTCTAAACTCTTTTTATTTACTTCGATTGTAACAACACCAGTATCTTAAATATACTAGGATGTTGTTATAATATTTATTTGAGCTACACTCTCACACAACTACATCAAATGGTTAATGAACATACGGTTTCCGTGGATGGCGAAATTCTCCCTCCCGAAACGATGATTGTTCAATACTCATTTAACACCTTCAAGGGTGGCCATTATGATGTCACTATTTTTATATATGATATATAATATGTTTATTTTTTCTTTAAGATTCTGTATTTTTCATTTTGGGCATACCTTTATGGTTTCCATTATGGGTAAACACGATATCTTCATTTAAGGAAGTGCGGACTACCGCCCCCTCAAAGTGATGTGATTCGTTAATGCCATATGTGGGACGTGTAAAGGATGGATTTAAAGTTATTATATATGATGTTATACTGGAATTATAATATACCTCTATATCATTATTATTTACTTCCATTAAAGTATTAGATAGAAATGAAAGTAGCGTTCATGCGTACGTACGGCTTACCGTCTCCATGAACGGTGCATTTCATTTCTTATCCCCAAATGTAATGTACTATTAAAATTACATGTATATAATGTATATATATAATTAATGATATATCTAAGTGATTAATATAATTCTGGAATTAAAATATACATACCTCTCATTTAGTTTTAATTCCATTAATATGACAAAGAAATGAAAGTAGCGTTCATGCGTACGTACGGCTTACCGTCTCCATGAACGGTGCACTTCATTTCCTACCTCTAAATGATTATGTAATATTATAAATACATGTATATGCTGGATATATATGATACATATTATATCCAAATCGGGAATTTCATTCTAGATATAAAGAACCTTTGACCACACGAACAACATGTAATTGTAAGAAGTCCACTTTCGACATAAGAACCAAATATTGACAAAACAAACATTATTAACTCAAATGGTTACATAATGTTTATAACATGGAAATAAGTGATATAAAAGGAATAATGAACTTTAAAAAGTTTCTTAATCAAGTATAAATTAACTCAAGTTTATTATTCAGGACGTTAAAGAACGATCGAGTCAAGTCGGACCCGAGGTAAGGGAACTTCTTAACCCATCTTCCATTTTTGGGTTAATCTCCTACTTTAAAATTATGTCATGATATTATAATGTCCAATGTTGTATTTGTACTTTCTTTATGTGTACTTATAGTGAATACACAAAATAGATATATTTTATTTTAAAAATGATCTTTGTAAGGGACTTCGTCTCAATCTCCTTTCATTGAGGCATATTTCGTTTTATACACAACTTTCTTTTATACGGTGTATAAACTCCTTTGACTTTTACTTTTATACAAAAGGAATCTTTTTCTGCGAATCGTTTTACTAAACAACAAAAAGGAATGTTTTTTTAACGTACGCGGTGACAACGACCTTTTCCGCCGCCGCGAGTATTATTTGATCTATGGCTTTCTCAACAAGCCGTAATGTTTTTAGAATAAAATAAATACCATATACTCTTTTATGTATTTTGGTATTGAAAATGGTTTTGAAAAAGGATTCTATTATGTCAATATATTTATGATATATTGTGATTGAAATGTGGAAATGTTATCATTCCTTTATATTGGTTTTATGTTTTATGATTTTATACTGGTACTTGGACATTTTAATGGATGGTTACGTTATAAACCATATGACGGGTGGTGCCGTGAATACCAGGATGGGTGGTTATGTTATAACCTCCAATGCATTGGGTATGGAAGTCGGCCGTATGGCTATTCCATTAAGTATGTATGGAAATTGGCCGTATGGCTATTCCATTAAGTGATATGTGTGGAAGTCAACCGTATGGTTATTCCACTTAAGTATGTTTATGTCCCAAGTTACCTTTATATATTCTATGTGTTCTTTATATGGGTTTTATGGTAATCCTTTGGTTACAAAAAGGTAAGTAGTGATACTTTATTCAGTGAATATTTTTTTTACTACTTCATGAAGGTGAAGGTATTACTTTGATATAGTATACATGGTTTACTTGATGTTTGAAAAACTAACAGTTTTCATTCTTTTTGTATCCCTTACTGAGCTTTTTATGCTCACCCCAAGTTTTTCGAAATGTTTTTCACAGGACTTAAAGTGGAATAAGGTCAAGGATGGGATCAAGGGAATTTCATGCTATCTAAAACATGGAATCTAGACATCTTTCTTTTTAAGAGTTTTTGTTTTATGGAGACTTGGTAGAATTGTCTACTTTATAATCTTTTAAGATGTAATAGTTATGTTCTAATTCTCTAAAACTCTAAACCTGAAAAGATCCTCAATGTGAATTATTCATTTAATTCAATATTAAGTAAGGTTTAAGGCTGGGGCCTTATAACATCTCATGATGAAACCGGCAACATCCTTCTTCATACCTAGCCACCAGTACTGGCGATGGAGATTCAGATACATCTTGGTGACGCCAGGATGAACTGCCCAAACTGAGGAATGAAAATCATACATCATCTCCTCGCGTATGTTTTCTGGCACCCGTACACGTCCCTGGAAACGAAAGATCTCATCCTCGCCCACTGCCCATCTGGGAAGAGGGTGCACTCCTGACACACTCTCACGCTGGACTAAGCCTTTAGAGTCTAATAGTTGCCTCATCCGTACTTGATAAAGAAGTGTAGAGGTAAAAACTACAAAATATTGGAAAGTTTGTCCCTGTCTGTCGTGAACCTCCAGATGCATCTCAGAGAACATATCCATCAGCTGTCACTCACTGATGGCCTCCTGAATAGCCTGAAACTATGTTCTCCTACTAAACGCATCTGCCACTGCGTCGCCTTTCCCTAGAGTATAGGCAAGCTCGAAATCAAATGACTGAAGGTACTCGACCCACCTGCGCTGTCTCAGGATCAGATCCCACTGAGTGAAAATACACTTGAGACTGTTGTGGTCAGTGATGACCATAAAGTGTTATCTCGGTAGATAGTGTCTCCAATAATGTAAGGCATGAACATCACCTGCCAACTCCAGATCGTCTGTAGGGTAGTTCCTCTCAAGTGGCCTCAACTCCCGAGACATGTACGCAACGACTCCATCCCCTGGAATAAGCACAGCTCCCAGCCCGATACCTGAAGCATCACAGTAAACAGTGTAGTTCTTGCCTGGCTCCAGCAAGACTAGTATCGGTGCTGACGTCAACCTCCCTTTCAGCTTCTAAAAGGCTTAATCACAAGAATCTGACCATAATAACTTTGCCCCCTTCTTGGTTAGACCTTTCAAAGGCACTTCTAGACGAGAAAAGTTCTGAATGAAGCATTTGTAGTACCCATCCATCCCTAGGAAACTCCATACCTCAAAGACGTTCTTCGACTTCTCCCAGGAAACTACAGCTCTCACTTTCTCTGGGTCCACTGATACTCCCGCCTCTGAGATGACGTGACCCAAGAAGTGAATCTGATCCATCTAGAAGTTGAACTTCGAGAGTTTAGAATAAAGTCGATGCTCTCTCAGTGTACTCAGAATGATCTCAAGATGTGTGGCATGGTCGTGTCGAGTGTGAGAGTAAACCAAGATATCGTCCATGAAGACCACGACAAAGGAGTCCAAGTAATGATGGAACACTCGGTTCATCAGTGCCATGAAAACTGTAGGTGCATTCGTGAGACCGAACGGAATGAATGTATACTCGTATAGACCATACCTGCTCCTAAAGGCTGTCAGAGGTATATCTGATGGTCAAACGCGCAAGTGATGATAATCGGACCTCAAGTCGATCTTCGAGAACACTCAGGCTCCTTGAAGATGATTGAAAATGTCTTTAATTCTCGGAAAAGGAGATCGGTTCTTGACCTTCAACTGGTTCAGCTTCTGATAACCCACACAAAGCCGAAGGGTACTATCTGCCTTCTTTGCAAACAGGACAGTCGAACCCCAAGGAGAAGTATTGGGTCGGATAAAACCCTTAGCATGTAGCTCCTCCAACTGCTTCTTGAGCTCTTGCAACTCAGGTGTCGCCATCTTATAGGGAGGAATGGACACTGGTGCCACTCCTGGTACGAGCTCAATAGAGACGTCTACCTCACGCTCCAGAGACAACCCTGAAAAGTCATCTGGAAAGACGTCCCTGAAGCAATCCACCTCTTGAGGAAAATCAAACTGTGGAATCCCCTAATCATCTAGTTAATGACTAGAAATCTGGGCCGTCACCCTTCCTAGCACATGATGCTCGATGATAGTCAGCATGACTTCCAGCCATGACTCTGCAGCCTGAGATCCTCCTTCCCCCGAGAAAGTAGGAGGATGCTGCTGCTGGAAAACCCACGTCAAGTCTGCCATAGATGTGGAAGGAGGCGGTGCTCCCAGGATGGCATACATCATCATCATGAAACCTTTCCAAAACTGCACATCAGCACCTACAACTAGTATAACAGCCAGTGCCAAGGCTGGCCCGACTGGAGGATCGGCAGGAAGTCCCTGATCTGCCCTACCTGGCGTCTGATCACTGCCCAACGACATATGTACAACCGGAGGATGTCTCAGAGGCATAGCTCTGAAAGATCAAAAGCACACCTTAGAGCAGGAAAACAACGACATAGAACACAAGAGTACAAAAAGGAAACAGGGGAAGAAAAACACACAAGTTTACAGAACTTGACTAAATGGTGTGTATAAAACTACACGGTGTGTATTCTTAACCCACTACCATGGGAGTGTACTCCTTCCCAACAAGTCTTGTAAACTTCAAACTACACGGCGTGATGAACCCACACACGGCGTGTACTTGAAAACTGTCCCCCTGCCTAAGTCTCCTTACATGGCTAACCCACACGGTTTTTCTTAAACTGAGACTACACGGCGTATTTAATATGGACACGGCGTGTAGTGGACAAGGCTTCGGTGGCCCGTGTTGTTAAACACATAGCCGTCTACATGGCTGAACCTTACAGGGCGTGTTCCGAACAAACACGACGTGTATAGGAAAGGTAACCCCGTCCTGTGTTGTTCGTGACACTGACCGGTACCTAGACAAGACTACACAACGTGTTCCGAACAAACATGGCGTGTTGAAAAAAAGGTAACGTTGTCTCATCTTGTTCTTGGCATGACCGGGTACCTGCACATGACTACATGGCATGTTACCTAAGGACACAACATGTTCTACCCGTGCTTCCCCGGCCCGTGTTGTTAGTGACACGACTAGGTACACGACTCTGAACATACATGGCATGTATCAATCATACATGAAGCATTCCCGAAGTTACTCCCACGACACCATGTTCTGCTCACACAGTCAGTGACACAGCCTGAAAACTACACAGCATGTATCCAAAAAGTACACACCGTGTATTCTGGGTGTTTCTGGGAAGTAGCTCAGAAACTACTCAGACTCCCAGAACCACTAAAAACAAGGAAAAGAGGTTCCAAATTCCAATTCGTGAGGGCCCATACTCCCCGCGAATCAAATATTGTAACCTCCGGTAGTCACATAAAAGGGAAAACAACATCTCACTAACATAACAGTAGGGATTCTATCAACATCTATCACAACAACATGCATAATCTAGACAAAGCCTATCACAACAGCATGCAATCACTAATGCACCCTAGATGACATGACAAGAATGCATGGCATGTTATTTCTAAAAGTGTCTATATGATATATGAGATGGAATACCCTCATATCATCGGGTTGCGACAAAAATTGAACTGAAACTTCAAAACAATAACTGCACAAGTCATGCGAATCACTCTAGGTGAAAACATATCAAACATCAAACTCAAAACCAGCAAACTGTAATTAACGAGGTAGTTTGGTCTTTCCCTGTACATGGGTTAGCTACTCCCAAGCACAGATTAATACCATGTACTGAATGCATCCTATCCCGGGCTAAATTCTCCAAACGGTAAAGAAATAGAAAAGAACTGCCTCTGATACCACTTTGTAACGACCTGAATCCGAAGACCCTCCACTGGTGCCCCCTACCCAGTTCGCCACATGACCTCAAGCGCGTTTTCCCGAATGCCAGAGGCTGCCGACTAGCAGCGAGGGCCTTGGTGAGTCAGTGCGGAAACTATTCCATAATTCGGTAAGGTATACAGAAGAAAAACAATTGTCAACAATAGAAGTAGTAACAACTTGTATAACAGTAGAAACCAAAGAGCGGAAGCAATGAATACATATAGCAATGATGACAATGATTCAGAAGGTACAAGTATCTATGGAAAGCAGCAACACAACAATGTGCTGGAATACAACTGAAAACAAGTGCAAAAGAAAAACAAAATAAACTCCTCGGCATCGTGAGCCCCGGATTGGTCCCATGCTCTCCAGCTCCAGTGCAATCAAGATCATGAAGTAGAAGGGCGCTTTCCCTTATCTATACCTGTAGCAACATAGTCTGCTTGGGCCCAAAATCATGGCCCAAATAAGGTGTGAGATACAATCACAGTAGGCAATCACCCAAATATTTGTGTCTAACAGTCAATGAATACAAGGCAAGTGATAAAACAATAGGCAGTAAACAAAAACACAAGCAGCTACAATCTACAACTCTAACAAAAGAATAGAACAAGTAAACAACCAGTAACAAAGGAAAAAAGGTAACCCTCTGGGTATCTCTCATAGCCTAACCCCTATGGTTCAACCTATAAGTACTATCAACCCTCTAGGTGGCACACACAGTCTCACCCCTCTGGTTCTGTTATGAAATTAAACAGAGTCTATAGGGAAGCAGTCACCGTCAATTCCCCCTATAGTCTCATATCATGCTAAAGGCTCTCTGGGGAAGCACTCAACATCTATTACCCATGTGGCCCGCATCGAGGAACTACAGACTCTATAAGGAATCACTCAACGTCAATTCATCCCATGGTCTCGTATCGTAATTAAAAGACACTCTGGAGAAGCCCTGTAACAGCCCAAGATTTTATAAAAAAATATTCTTTTTAATTTTATTAATGTCTTGTGTTGTACGCTACACCAAAAGGATCTTGCACAACACGCATCCTTGTCTTGCCTTGAATTACACACAATCGCGACCTTCCTCGATAGCGTGTGTAATACGCAATACCGAGTTTCACTAAACAACGATGTGCTATTAAAATATTATTAAAACTAGCCGTTATGAATAGTAATAACCACTTTTTAAAATTCTGTAAATCTTATTTTTCAAAATGAACTTCATTTTTGGATTCGGAGTATCGAATTTAGCCTAAGGTGAAATTTTGGTACATTTCAGATAACTTCCATATTCTGATGAATAGTGAAAATTACAAAATTAAAATTAAAAACAACTTTTTTAATCGAAATAATTAATAGTGATAAATTATTAATTTGAGTGGTTTTAAAGTATATTTAGAATATATTTTTACAATTTAATACAATGTTGGTCATTGGTTGTAATTTCACATTTAAACCAGACATAATCAAGTGTCAATCTTTTGATATATATTGTTTCCTAAAAACACGCTATTTATTTTAACAGCAGGATTTAATTATAAAATTAATTAATGCAACTTCTATGTTATGAATTTGGTAAAATAGATTTCATTTTTGAATTCGGAATATGAAATATAGCTTAGGATGAAATTTTGGCATTGTTCTGAAAAACATCAATTTTTGATGAATAGTGAAACTACTAAGTTGTAGTTAAAAAAACTGAATTTTTCATAAAACATAATTTTTCCGCTTCTGTGAATGGAATTTCGAAAATCCGAGAGACACGGTTAATATCAAGGACTAAAATGTGGTTCAATGAGATGAAAATAATTTTTTGGTGAATAGTAACTTTTTACTTTTTTACCGCGGTTAATAGTAAATAGGGTAACTAAGGGTAAATATGATATTACTATTACCCTAACACATGTCCTAATTCTATTGAACAAGTGTAATTCGACCAAAAACAAACTTAGGAATAAAATATGACCATTTAGGCCCACTTGGATTAGATTAGGACATTTATTATTTATTTATTTAAAGAAAGGTTAAAATAGTTAAAATCAAAGTTTAATAAGTAAATCATTTTCAATATGGGGTTATACATAAGATAAATTCGATTGTAAATATTAATTAGAAATCTAAAAAGATTTCCTACATGATGGTATTTTATTTGTAATTTTTAGACATCAAATAATTTGATTTATTTATGACACAACGATGATGCAGTAATTATCTTATTAATGAAATATTGACATAATTGATGTTATAAACACCAAAATAAATGTAATTTGAGCTTTTTTATGAATTCCACTAATTTTCAAGGTTACTATGATATATTAATGTTGATTTAATCAACTTGGTTCGAACATTTAATTCTGTTATGACTTTCACAAAAATCATATATCAAATAGTGTCAAAATTGACACAAAATAGTTTTTAAATCAAATATTATATTATTAATTGTTATTGTATTCCTAAAAATCTAAGGTTCGGCCAAATGACTTAGATAAGTTTATATATATTAATAATAAACAATTTGGGGTTCGTTTGGCATGTTATAGTAAGTGTATTAACCATATAGTGAAAGAAAACAAAAAGACATGGTAAAAGTTAAATTATTTAACTTAGAGTTAAATCTAATTGATAAGGTTAAAATAATATCCTAAACTTGTCTAAATTCTATTGGTTGATAGGATTTAGACCCATCCCCACTTTAGCTTCGAAATAAGACCCTTTGGAACCATTATAAACCGATTTTGACTTTAATATAAAATAATATTTTGAGATATTCCTAAGGTGCCCCTCTCCTCCCCTATAAAAGGACACCTCCTCCCCCTCCTCCTCACACCAATTTGAGCACTCAAGCTCCGCCAACCCCTGCCAAAATCTCTTCTCCACTTCCCTAGCAACATCCTAGAGGTTCTGGTCTTCCTCAAAGACAAATTTTAGTGCCCTAAGAGGAGGTCTCAAAGAGGCACTTCAAAGAAGAGGTAATTACCGTTACCAATTCATTCATCTTTATTTCTTCTTCCACTTCTTCTTCTTAGGTTGTTTCATTATGAAGTAATAACATCAGTATCACTCATATACTGATATGTTATTATAAGTATGAAACAACCCTATTTCACCATCTATCCATCCTACGGAAAAAGAAATCACCGCGCGTGCGTACGTACGGAATACCGTCTCCACGCCGTGGTGTAATCTATTTTCCACCACCACCTTACATGGATGGGTATAATGGTGTAAAGAATAACTATACATAGTTATTACAACATCATATTGATTCTGATACATTGTATAATCCACTCCAATTCAATTCAATTTTTATAGAAATGATATCATCGCTCGTGCGTACGTACGGACTACCGTCTCCACGACGCGATGAGATTCATTCTCCATGTTAACCATTTAAGAATGATTATAAAGTATATATAAGAAATAATAATGAAATATATGAAATTATAAAGCTACTGGATTTATGTATATATATACATATTTATGTCATCTACTTACTTCCATTTCAAGACAATAAGGAAAGGAAAACAGCGTTCATGCGTACGTACGGACTACCGTCTCCATGAACGGTGTTTTTCATTTTATTTATCTACCTATTATATATATATATACTGAATATATATGATATATAAATCATATTTTATATTCTGGAAGTAAGTAAATCATGATATAAGTAATAACGATGTCAAGAATAACAAGTCAAAACACCTACGATAAATGAAACGATTTTACCCAAAACGCTTCTTTAACATGGAATTTACAAAAGAACGGGTAATATAATGCCATAAGTGAACCATATATGATATCATAACAATGAATATGATTCTGTAATAAGTCAATAACATGATTTAAATCATTATACAGGAGGTTCGGACACTTACAAAGCAAGTCGGACCTAAGGTAAGGGAAATATCACAATCTCATTTTTATCCGAGATTGTTTATTCGTAAGTATTTACTGGGGTGTATTTTATCATCCACATCCATGTTCCCTCGATATGTAATATTATTTCCTTCCTTCTACAATAGTTTATATCCAATTTTACCCTTCGGTAAGTTTTTTGTAAAAGATATGAAAGGAATATTTTGTCGTTTTTCGTACGAGGTACTTTTTGACTTTTCCGACAAAAGTTAGAAGAATGTTTTTTTTAACTTATACGGCATGATTGGATTTTTAAAACATTATTTCCAAGAAACTTCCTTTACAAGTTTTCATGTTTATTTTTAATGAACTTCTTTTGTTTTAAAGTTGTATGACATGTTATGAAAGGAAAAATGTTTTTGAAGTAGAAAGGATATTTTCCTCAAGAATGGAGTTCAAGTATTTTATCAAAATTATTTTCCATCTAAAATAATGAAAGGGTTCTGTTTTTATCCCTATTATTACATTGGTTTGATTATGTTGTGATGGAAATATTTTTATGAATTCCTTTATCTTATATGAATTATTTTATGATGTCATGTTGTTTAAGAATTCCATTTTTATTACATGGGTTATGCTATGATGTATGGTTTATGATTATGTGGCACACATAAGAAAGGATTCATTATAAGATGGGTGGGACCTATATCTCCCTCCAATGCATTGGGTAAAGATTTTATATCTCATGAGATAGACAGGGCTGGAATGGTAGGTTATACCGGTTCAGTGAAACAGGACTGAAACGAGGGTTACTCGATTCAGAAAGGGACTTTGTCCACTAAGATAGTCTTGGCAATGAGTCATGACTAACAAGAAATGATTTTACATGATTATGTGTGCATGCCACAAAGTTTCAAGTTTCATGTTATGATTATGGTGATCTCATTTTCACTTCTATGATTTGTTCCATGTTAAGATATTATGATCTCTTTTGCAGGTTATGATTTTCAAAAAGATATGATATGATTTTTATTTCTTTTGTATACACTTACTGAGCATTTGAGCTCACCCTTTTATGTTTTCTTTTCCCCAGGATATAAAGAAAGGTTTTAGGTAAAAAAAAAATGGAAGATTTTTATGGGAGATATTGAAGATCTTTCACCAGGATTAGAAGATTATGTTCCGAGTTTCCAAAGACACTAAACTATTACGATCCTTGTGTGTGTGTTTTTGTTATGTACTAAGTATTCCGCAAATGTAATGTAATGTCAATGTACGATAAGCTTCGGGTCTCTACAAGCCCTTCCATCAATTCTCCCTTTGGTATACTACTCTAGGTTCTCACAGTCCTGAGTGAAACTAAACATGCTCAGCATGCGTGAATTGTCCAAGTAAACCTCAAGAACTACTTGGCTATCAACTAAGGCTCAGCAGTAGGACAAGGTAGCAGTCCACAATCCTACAACTAGACATGACAACTGGAAAAACACCAAACAGGCAGAACAAGAATAATAAACATTCAAGGTACAATAAAACTACCGTAATCATAGGAAAAAAATATACTCTATCAATCAAGCAAATTAGGAAATACAAAAAGGGAAAAATAGGAACACACAATACCCCGTTCAAGGGTATTGGTGGAATTTGCTCAAAATATTCATCAACATTCAACGGAAAGGCACAAACCACCTATCTCGATCATAGGTGATTGATATATGTGAACCATGATGACAGATTCCCCTTAAAATGACGTAGATCTGAGAAAACACACAAAATGATCAACTTATGATATCTTGAAAACAAGGAGGAATCAAGAAACAAGGCTCAAAAAGAAGGAAGAACTTATCACTGCGCTTCCAACGTAACCGACCATGCTCGAATCGGAGAACGGATGGTGAGGCGGAAGCTCGAGGAAGATTCAGCCATATAGTTCGCTTCGGATGGACAAAAACAATAAAAGAAGATGAAATTGGGGGTTAGGCGCGACCCCGGTCCGTTTAGTGAAAAAAAGAAAGTACACGACATGTACTTTTAGAGTACACGGCGTGTACTGGGTCCTTTCCGTACTCCGCCAAAATCGGCCTCCATGTCACCCTTACACACAATGTGTGTGGCCCAGGTACGGCCAACACACAGCTTCGAGCCGGATCAGAGTACATGGCATGTACTAAGAAAGTACACGGCGTGTACTTTAAAAATTTCCAGAAAATTCATTTTTCATAGAAACGCCACAGAAAAGGAAAAACATACCTGAACGAAGATCTGGGTTCTTACATAAACCAAGTTACATTCAATCATATTTATTCACTACCGAGAATCAAGGACCCCATGGATCTGTTAAAAGAAGAAAAGTTGTTGTTGAATATAGACCTAGGTAAAGATATCACCAGTTGTGGTTATGTGAAAAGGATATAAAAAATATTGAATCATGATGTCTATATAGACATTATTATTATTTTTGGATTCCCTCTTGTGTGACGAATACCCCTGCTATGTTTATGGGACTCATGAGATAGATCATTCAACTGTCCCTATACTATTTTGTTATGTTCTTCATTGATGTCATTATCATTTAATAAGCATTGTAGGGTAACCATACAAAGCATTCGAGTATATTCCTAGAAAATTTTTAGAGAATCCGCATTATTTAAAACTCTATAATTTATACTTATGTATTAGAGAGGCCCAATTTCTAGTACATGTAATCTAATTAGAGGGTGTAGTTATGGACCTATTTAATATTGACTTACTGATTGTTTAGAATCATCCCAATATAAGTATTGAGGTGCATAACATCCATTGGTTTGCGTGTTATTACAAAATATTCCTTCCATAATTCTCTAGGGTTTTGAATCCCTTGATTTCATTGAATAGAATAGGGTATCCTTAATTAAGTCAGAAAATATCCAAAATGCCTTTTAGGTGTAGCGTTAGAGGATGAATATAACATCTTTATTATGGTTCAAAAAATATGATGTTGATTACTTAGTATTCTATGATTACTCTAGATAAAAATATGGACATATATTTATTTAGAGGAATGTGGTAATGAAGTATGGGTTTAGAAAGGATATATTTCATGAGAATAACTTCTCATCCAACGATTTTGATCAAGCAATCATTGTGTTATCCCTAAATACATGGTGATACAACCTTCTTGGTGAGTGATTTTTTTAATTACCACCATTATATAAATAGTTATATCATCACCTAAATAGATTTAAAAATTATATAGAGGCAATTGATTGATAGGAATTTAACTTCGAGATAGACTATACTCATGAGAAATTGAACATAGTAGATGAAACACTTAGTAGGAATTCACACTGCCAATTGCTAATAATATTGATAGAACAATAAAACCCAGTTCATATATCCATGGTGGATAAGGGAGTAACGGAATTTTTCTAATCGATGGTTATGACCCCTCCTCTCCATTAGTTCATGAGGAAATCATAGTTGATGGGTGTTGATTGACAGGACCTTCATAACTAGATATTCATGATACATGTTTAAAATTGATTTTTTATTTTGGTCATACTATACTCTTCCAAGGATGGATGATATTTCCATTTTTTCTTTGAGAGGAGGTAATGAAATAGTTCCACACTACTCCCATAGAGTTATATCATGGAGTGTAAAAGATGAAATATGATATTTCCGGAATGTTTTGGTTTCTAGGGATGAAGAAAACTATAGGAAATTTAATCTCTCAATTAATAATCTATTATTAAGTGAAGTCCATGCACCACATTCTAGAGGTGTTATAATAAGACCATGAGGTACTAGAATGTAAGTGTGCTAGTATTTCAATAGATTTCATAATTGGAATTTTGTTGATGGTGAGAGTTCTTGATTCTATCTGGGTGACCATAGATCAGCTCACTAAGATATATCAATTCCTCTCCATCAAAGATATTATTGTAGTGTATTGTTTTGGATTCTTGTATGTGAAAGAGATAATTTTACAATATTTTTTTCGTGATTATTATCTCAGGACATGACTATCATTTTATATCTCAGTTTTGTATATGTTTTTTGGTGGATTTAGGGAATCAGTTTTAGATGACCACATAAATCTATCCACATGCATAAAGCCAGAATGAGTGGATCAATTAGGTCCAAGATGACATGTTACAATATTTAATGATGTAATTGGCCAAATAATTGTTTACAACATATGCATAATTGATTTTTTAATGAAACAACAAAAATCTCTATACTATTGGTATGGAAACATTCAAATCCCCTAATGGGAGACCACACTGCTCACCAATATGATTGTCGTAGTTGGTAGACTCAGTAGTAATGTGGATAGAGTTAGTTAAAGATGTAGAGGAGAAAGTGAAGAACATCCAAGAGTGTATGAGGAGAGATAAGTGACATCATAATTACTATGTGTATCAATAATATATTTCTTAAGAATTTATTTAGTTCGGCCATGTATTTCTATTCGTCATTCCATGGTTAGGATTATAGAGATTTGGATGTGGTAAAAGATATATTTCAGGTTCAACAATCCATTTTTTATTATATGTAGGGTTGGGGTCATTTCATATCACATAAATATACATCGATTATTGGACCATGTTCATTATACCTTCATTCCTTGTATCTAGGATGGCTATGAATGGTCCATCACATGTTTCTGACTGGGGTGAGCTAGACATTGATGATAGAGCCCCATATTAAAAATAATTTGTGGTGATCGAGTATTGGTAGGACAAGATCCTTAATGGGTGAATTATTTCTATTATGCATGTTATATGGCAGCATTGGAATCTTCAAGAGATAACTTGAGAATGTAATAACCCAATATGAGCTTAATATTCTCACCTATTTGAGTAGTTCATGCTTTTTGGGTTTAAAATCATTGATTAAAGGGAGAGTGTAACATCCCTAGATTTTGAAAAACCACCACTTACAATATTATAAATAATAATTTCAATGAAAGTTGTGAAGTTGATGTGGTGTTTTATGTGTCGTCCATCCCCAATATTTATATATTAAAAATATTAAATATAGTATCAAATACAAAATATTATTTTTAAAAATGATTTATTTGCATCTAAATGGAGTAATGGATGGGGAAACTAGAACCTCAAATAAATCTGAAACATGCGTTTTACCCAAGTAATGACAAAAATATCATTCAAATTTGACCACCAATCGATGTAACACCCGATGCTTCTATGGTACGCTTCTCTTTGAATAATACATTCGCGTTTTTTGTATGCAACTTCAAGTTCTAACACACCATAACCAATCAAACTAGCCTTTATGAATAGTAATACTGACTTTTTGAACTTTTATAAATTTTATCTCTCAAAATGGACATCATTTTTGGAATGTGAATATCAAAATTTTCCTAGGGTTAAATTTTTCAACTTTTCGGATAACTTTTATATTTTGATGAATAGTGAAAATTACTAAATTTTAATTAAAAATAACTTTTTTAATAGAAATAATTAATAGTGGTAAATAATGAATTTGAGTGATTTTATAGTATATTTATAATATATTATTACCATTTAAAAAAAAAATTCATTGCACATAATTTCACAATTAAACCGGACATAAACAAGTGTCAATCTTTTGATAGTTATTATCTTTTAAAAACACGCTTTTTGTTTTAACCACGAGTATTAATTTTAAATTATTTTCCGCCACTTCCGTGTTTTGAATTTAGAAAAATGGATTACATATTTGTAATAAGGATGTCCAAATTTTGTAAATAGGTAACATTTATTTTTAGACATTTTGAATAATTATTTCGGTAAATATTTTATTTACCATGGTGAAAGGTTAAATCCGGTAAGTAAGGGTAAACATAATTATATAATAATAATAAATTACCCTAAAAAATGTCCTAACATTATTGGTTGATACATTTTTGACCATGGGAATCATTGGGTCGATTTTGGGACACATGGATCCACTTGTAGGTGATAAGGACAATTTATATTGATTAAGTTAAAGTAAATACAAAAATGACATAAGCATATAGCTTTTAGAAAAACAATTTTTACATATGTTTATATATATTATATTTTCAACTAAAAATATTCATTATAAATCTTAAATGATTTCCTATATAATTTTATTTTATTTATAACTTTTATAAATTTAATAATTAGATTTATTTGTGACACAATAATGATGCAATATTTTTCATATTAATGAAAGAATCAAAAAATTGGTATTATAAAAGTGAAAATAAATATAATTTAAACTTTTGATGCCATAAAAGAATTTTATTGGTTAATATTAGATGTTATGATTGCTTAAATGAATTTTATTCAAATTAATAATGTTTTTATAACTTTAACAAAAATCAATTATTGAATATTGTCAAAATAAACCTAAATGAGTTTTTTAAAAAAAATATTATATTATTAATTGATATTATATTCCTAAAAATATATGGATTGTCCAAAGAACTTATGTAATGATAGGTGTATCATTGGTGGACTCCTTGGGGGTCTCTTGGATTTATATAGTTTGTTTATTAACTATATAATATAAAAATACAAAATGACTTGGTAAATGAAAAACTAATTAACTATGAGTTAAAACTAAAAGATAAGGGTATTATAATGACCAAAACTTGTCTATAATCTATTGTATGAAATAATTTCGACCCATCCCAAACTTATACTTTGAATAATACACTTTGGATCCATTATAAAGAGAATATCAATTTATTATAAAATAATAATTTCTGTTTTTACTTAAGAGCCCCTCCTCCCCCTTATAAAAGGACACCACTTCTAACCAATTCATCACACCTCTAATGCCTTTTGGCTCGCACAACCTTGGCCCAGTTATGCTCCCTATATCCCTATCCTCTTCTTAGAAGACTTACCTTATGTATAAGGAAATTCAAGAGTCCTTTTTTGGTTCAAACCAAAGGGAGTTACCCAAATTTAAGGTAACGATTTCTCTTAGCTTCTTTTCTTTTATTTTACTTCTCCAACCCCCAAACTCTTCTTATTATTTTATTTTGTTACAAAACCAGTATCCTAAATATACTAGGATATTTTTATGATTAGTATTCAAACTACACTTACACAAACCTCCATATAATGGGTGAAGAGCATAATGTTTCTGTGGATGGAAACCAAACACCTCACGAAAATGATCATTGTTCAATTATCTCCTACCACCTCTCATAGTGGTCATTATGATGGAAATATAATTAAATATATTTATATTATATTTATGCTTCTGTCATTACATTTAATTTCATACCATTATTAATTTCATGTTGTATATATATATATATATATGATAATTTCATTTGAGGATGTGCAGACTGCCACCCCCTCAAAGTGATATGACTCTTTCATACCATACATGGAATGTATAATGGACGGTGTTAATGAAATTAAGAAACTCATATAAGATAATATATTATACTAGAATAATAATATACCTATGTATCATTTGATTTTGATTCCTTTTAAAATGAAAAATGAAATGGAAGTAGCGTTCATCCATATGTATGGATTACCGTCTCGATGAACGTGATGAGATTCATTTCCTCATCATATCCATTCAAGAATAATTCTAATTTGATGAATAAATGTAATGTTTAAGGACTTGAAATCATTCTGTATATGAATAAGAAACAACATATCCATAACAAACAGGTATTACGTAATGAATCATATAAAGAAAAACGAATCAGTTAACACCCAAAACTACGATAATACTAAAATATTATTAACAAAGAAATATTAAAAGATCATATATGATATAAAATTTATATATACGATTCTTGCATAATTTAATAACAATGATTTAACTATTATAAAAGAGTTTAACCTACACTCTATCATGGAAAAGTAAAAGGGAAGGGTTTCTTTCACAATCTCTTCATTATCCGAGGTTGTTTATACGTAATTATCTACTGGGACCTCTTTATCACCCACATCCATGTTTCATAAAAATATATTTCAAAAAATTCTTACTATTTTACTGAATACTGGTTAAAGTCATTTATACCCTTGTTTGACTTTTTATAATAAGTTTATAAAGAAATCTGTTCGTTGTTTTCAAAACAAGGCCCTTTTTAGCCTTTCGACAGAATTAATGTAAGAATGTCTTTATTAACTTAGATGGTGTGTGTGTCTATTTTCCACCGTAACCAAATCTTCAAAGCTTCCCTTACAAGCTGATTATAATATTTTGAAAATAAATTTTTTCTTTCATAATTATGTGACTTTTAAATGATTAAAAAAAAGTGATATTTCTCTGAAATAGTTTTTATTTCCACTATGTCAACATCCTTTGATAGATTTTATGCTTATTTTATGTTTATTTATTTATTAAATAAAATCCATATTGTATTGAAGGTTTTGTGATATGTTTGACCGTGGATGTGTTATTTTTCTTCCATTCATGGTTTATGGAGAGAGTATTGACCTTTCATATATTTGTTTTAATACGAATGTTTATGTTATGTTTAAACTAGTTCATATGAGGAATGTATTGGACTTAGAAAGTGACAAGTGGAGCCCACTATAGCTCCTCGATGCTTTGGTAGGTCTCATGAGACATACTAGTGTCTTCACACTAGGCCATGACAAAATCTTATTTGTAGTCTTGGAACGAGGACTTGACTACATGGTTATGATAGCCTGGCATTATGCATTCCATCATTATGAAAGTGGTTATTGATATTGCATGGGATTACTTGACTAGTAGAATATCCATGTGAAAAAGTAAATGGAATTATTTCAATTTATTAATACTATATTATGATGAAGTTCAAGTTTAAAAGGATTTTGTTTTAGTTATACATTGCCTTAAAAATTTACGATTATTTATGAAAGATTATGATATATTGTTATCCTTACTGGGCATTTGAGATCACCCCTTTCTATGTTTTTTCCCCTGGATGTGAAAAAATATTTTATGAATGACCTGAAGGGATAGTATAAGGGGATATGAGTGTGGAGACAAAATGTTGATGTGCTTCTAACTTTATGATGTAATTTAAGATTTATTAATGTATCTAGGGTTTCCAAGGCTAATGAACTAATAGGTCATTCGAGACTTGATATTTTATGATCACGCCAATATTATTTAATAATACACCAACTCTGGGTAACTTGGGTCATGACATTATAGATGGTATCAGATGATGTTTAGTATAAACCATGGGAGCTAGATTTAGCTAAACTCTAATTAGAGAACATATACCTAAGATGTACTTTGAGGATTAGTATAGAAGAAATTCCTAGAATTTTGGTATTTTAGAGATTTTTTAAGTTTTCCGAGCAATACATACATGTCTGGATACGAGCCAGTAGAGGCGGCTCTGGAATAGATGTACCTAGGGGTAAAACCTGAAAACACCGCTTTGAGCTAGACTCTAACGGGAACTGGTGCACAAAAATGGGTCATGCTACACTCTTGGTTACGACACTCCCAAGGGATATGCTTAGGATAATTCTCATTTTCTTCACAAAACATTATGAAGGGTTTATGAGTATATACTTCTTCAAAGAAATTTTTTATGGTTATGTATTATATACATAAACTGTTCAATTTATGTTAAGTGTTTTACAAGTTTGGATTTATATATTGAAATTCCTAAACTAATCTACATTATGCCATTGTTTAGAAATGTAGACTAGTGGAAGGAATGGAATATTTATCAATGCACACACTCCATGTTGGGATTTCCCTCATGTTCAAGATAATTATAGTGGATATGATGATGAAATTGGTGCTGATCAGCTAATCCCCATACCGGGAAAACTCACTCAGGTTATTAATAATAAACTTACCTGTATGGAGCACCCTGATTCGCAATGTGGAGGATCAATGTTAGAACTATTCATGAGGCAGCAACCACCAACATTCAATGGGAGTAAAAATCCATTATTAGTTGAGCAATTTATAAGATCCCTAGAGAAAATATTTCACGATTTGGGGAGTAGTGAAAGGTAAATAGTTGTCATGGATGTTTATCGCCTCACTGGAGATGCTGATAAATGGTGTTCATTGATAAAAAACACAATGGAAGATGATGAAGTATCAAATATGGAATGGAGGGAGTTCAAAGATATTTTCATAGAAAAATACTTTCCTCTTGACAATCGAGCAGATATGGAAAGACAATTTATGAGTCTGAGGAAAAAAGAGGATGAGAATGTCACAAAGTATGAGGATATCGTTACAAGGTTAGTGAGGAATGCATCAGATTATATACGTAACCCAAGAAATAATATTGATCATTTATTTGATGGGTTAAACCCGTTTTTCTATTGAACATTAGTCTCACAATCATTCTCTTCATATGAAGATATTGTCTCATGTGCTATCAAGAAAAAAAAGGAATTCGCTAAGTCTTATGACATTAAGGCAAAGAAAGAGAAGAAGATATCTGATGACCACTCTGTAAATGGAAATAAATTTAAGAACTGAAAATCTTACAATCCATCCTGTAGTAAATGTGGGAATAAACACCCCGATACTTGCCTGAAGGGAATGAGAGTCTGTTACAAGTGTGGTGAAAAAGTCCACCACGATCATGATTTCAAGGGAAAGAGAGTTGTTGCCAATGTGTAATGATATAATTGTATAGAGATGTGACATTATTCAAATGAATGTCCAAAGTGTCTGGGGAACATACCTCAGAAAAGGCCGAGGGATCAAGGCCAAACTTATGTTATCACTACTGCTGAAGTAGAAAATATGAAAAATGTGGTGGCAGGTAATTTAATGGTTTCCTCAAAATTATTAAATTCTTTATTTGATTCTGGATCATCGAATTGTTTCATATCTTCCCAGTTTTCTAAGAAAGTTAGATATTTACAATATGATTAAACAAGGGAGTTGTCATTTAAAACTCCGAAGGGAAGTATCAATGCAACAAATTTTTGGGAATTAGTCCCCATTAGAACACATAAATTTTCTTTATCCGCTGATCTAATCATCATACTTATGATAGAGTTTGATATAATCCTTGGTATGTATTGGCTTTCAGACCATGTTGTGAAGATTTATTGTAAGAAGAAGGAGGTTACGATTTTTGATGATGATGATAAGGAACACCTTATCTTTAGCAGACAATCGTCACCACTTAATTCTTATCTAGAGCTACCCCCAGGAGCTCAACTAAATTCAATTATTGGGGTGGAATAGAATGAAATGACTATGGGTAAGGAAATTAATGTTCAAATAGAGGTTTTTCCTATTGTGAACGAATATGTGGATGTGTTTCTGGAAGATTTACTTGGACATCCTCCAGAACGAGAAGTTAACTTTTCCATTGATTTAATTCCTCGATCAAGGCTTATATCGAAGACCACTTATTGAATGGCCACTGTGGAATTAGTTGAACTAAATAAACAACTAGTGGAATTGAGTAATAAGGGATTTATTCACCCTAGTGTTTCTCCATGGGTAGCCCTATTCTTTTTGTTAAAAAGAAAGATTGATCTATGAGGTTATGTATCCACTACAAGGAGATCAATGCTATAATAATAGAGAGAAAGTATCCTCTACCTTGCATTGATGATTTATTTGACCAAATGCATGTATCTCAATACTTTTCAAAGATTGACCATCGATATGGATATCATCAGTTGTGTACAAAGAAGGAAGACATTCCGAAGACATCATTTTGAACCAGGTATGAGCATTACGATTTTTCAGTAATGCCTTTTGGAATGAGTAATGCACCCTCTATTTTCATGGATCTAATGAAAAGAGTTTTCAAGGAATATCTCAATGATTTTGTAGTGTTATTTATTGACGATATCTTGGTATACTCAAAAAGCATCTAAGATCATGAAAATCACCTGCGCATTATCTGGAAGACTCTTAGAAGACATGAATTATATGGGAATTTTAGCAAGTGTGAATTCTAGCTTTAGGAGATGTCTTTTCGTGGCCATATTATCTCTAAGGATGGAATATCTATTGATACATATAAGACAAATGAAATCAAATAATGGCCAACACCAACGAGTATAACCGAGGTACACAGTTTTAATGGTTTAGCAGGTTATTATTGACGTTTAGTACAGAACTTTGCTCGATTGGCTAACCCATTAACGAAGCTCAAATGAAAAGGGGTTAAATTTAGTTAGAAAAAAGAGTGTGAAGAATGTTTTGAAGAAATGAATAAAAGATTATTCAATGCCCTTATATTGACACTGCCATTGGGGGATGATGGGTTTGTTATTTACAGTGATGCTTCGAAGAAAGGACTTGGTTGTGTCCTTATGCAGAATGATAGGGACATTGCCCATGCATCACGATAGCTAAAAATTCATGAGAAAAACTATCCTACTCATGATCTTGAGTTAGCAGATATAATTGTTTCTTTGAATATTTGGAGACAATATCTCTATGGTGAAAAATGTGAGATTTATACTGATCACAAGAGATTAAAGTATATTTTCTCATAAAAATAACTCAACATGAGGAAAAATAGATGGCTTGATGTAATCATGTATTATGATTTCACGATACACTACCACCATGGGAAATAAAATATGGTGGTAAATGCTTTGAGTAGAATGAATCATGAAGTTTTGAACAAGATGACAGTTGAATAGGTTTTTATATGCATGGATCTAGTAAATATGTATATGGGAATCACCATGGAAATTGAAACATCAATACTTTTTCAAATGGTTGCCAAACCATCTTTAATAGAACGGATAAAGAGTTTTCAGACCGCTGATGAAGAATTTGAAAAGAATATTAAAGCTGAGAATGATTAGAGATTTAATGACTTTGTGTGTGAAGATTTAATTTTGAAATTTAGGAAGAGACATTGTGTTACCGATATACCTAATATAAAAAGGGAATTGATGGAAAATTATCATAGTTCCAATTTCTCTATACACCATGGGAGCACCAAAATGTATAGAGACATGAAGGAACATTTTTGGTGGGGAAACATGAAGTGGGAGATTGATGATTTTGTGTCATGATGTATGGTTTGTCAACAAGTGAAAGCTGGAAGGAATCAACATGGATGAGTCATGCATACTCTTCCCATACCTGAGTGGAAATCGGATAATATCATGATGGACATTGTCATGGGATTACCAAAGACTCCTAGAAAGAATGATGCAATATGGGTAATTATTGATCATCTTTCTAAGTCAGTATATTCTCTTTCTATGAGGGAAGATTTACCACTTGAACGTATATCTAGACTATATATTAATGAAGTTGTGAGACTTTGTGGAGTACCCATATCGATTGTTTCTGATCTTGATCAACGTTTTACTTCAAGATTTTGGAAAATTATTCAGATGGCCTTGGATACTAAACTTCATTTGAGCACTTCCTACAACACTCAAATATATGGAAAATCAATATGGACTATTAAAACCTTAGATGACATGTTGAGATCTTGCTCACTTGATATTCAGGGTATGTGTGATCAATATTTTCCTCTGTTAGAATATTCCTATAACAATAGCTTCCATTCAAGTATTCAGATTGCACCATATAAAGCGTTATAAGGAAAGAGATGGCACACACCAACCTGTTGGGATGACATTGGTGAAAGAAATTTTGTAGGCCCAGAACCGGTGGAGGAAATGATAGAAAAGGTGAAGGTAATCCAAAACCACATCAAAGCATCTCAAAGTAGGCAGAAGAGCTATGCCTATAACTGAAGTATGGATTTGGAATTTCAGGTAGGAGATCATGTTTTCATGAAGGTATCTCCACGGAAGGGATTTATACATTTCATTGAGAAAGTTAAATTGAGTCCCAGGTATATAGGAATTTTGAAATTCTAGAACAAATTGGGGCTGTAGCAAATCATTTGGCAATGCCACCAAATCTATCCAAATTTCAAGGTTTGTTCCACATATCACTTTTGAGAAAATACATGCCTGACGCAACGCATGTACTCACCTATGAGGAATTAGAATTGAAACCTGATATGTCTTATTGCGAAGAGCATTTCAAGATTATTGATATGAGAGAACAAGTGATGAGAAATCAGACGACTCATCTGGTAAAAGTTATATGGAGAAACCATAAGATGGAAGAGGAAACGTGGGATCCAGAGAAACTTATGAAGAATAACCACCCGAGTATTTTCATGCGGTAGTATTCTATAAATTTTAAGGAAGAAATTATTTTAAGGAGGTTATAATGTATCACCTGAAGCTTCCACGATACGCTTCTCTTTGAATAATACAGTAGCGTGTGTTGTACGCAACATCGATTTCTAACACACCACAACCAATCAAACTAGCCGTTATGAATAGTAATACCCACTTTTTGAAATATAAAAAAAATTCTCTCAAAATTGACTTCATTTTTGGAATCGGAATATCGAATTCTTCCTAGGGTGAAATTTTGGTACTTTTCAGATAACTTTTATATTTTGATGAAAAGTGAAATTTTCTAAATTTTAATTAAAAACAACTTTTTTAATCAAAATAATTAATAGTGATAATTTATGAATTTGTGTGGTTTTAAATTATATTTAGAATATATTTTTACCATTTAATAAAATGTTGGTAATCTGACAAAATTTCACAATTAAACAGGACATAAATAAGTGTCAATCTTTTGATATTTATTATCTCTTAAAAACACACTTTTGTTTTAAAAATGGGAATTAATTTTAAATTAAATTCTTCCACTTATGTGTTTTGAATTTGGAAAAATGGATTTAATATTTGGAATCAGGATTTCCAAATTCTGTAAATATGAAACTTTTATTTTTAGAAATTTTGAATAATTATTTCGGTAAATATTTTATTTGCCATGGTTAAAGTGTAAATTTGGTAATTAAGGGTAAAAAATAATATTATAATAATAATAAATTACCTTAAAATGTGTCCTAACATTTTTGGATGACACATTTCTGACCATTTTCATCTTTGGGTCGATTTTGTGACCCCATGGAGGCACTTGTAGTTGATAAGGACACTTTATATTAATTAAGTTAAAGTAAATACAAAAATGATATAAGCATATATCTTTTAGAAAAAAAAATTTATGTAGGGTTATATATGTTATAATTTTGACTATAATTATTCATTATAAATATAAAACAATTTCCTACATAATGGTATTTTATTTATATTTTTTTGACATTTTATTACTAGAATTATTTATGACACAATAATGATGCCGTATTTTCCTTATTAATGAAAGAATAAAATAATTTGTATTATAAAAGATAAAATAAATATAATTTAGAAGTTTTGATGCCATACAAGATTTTTATTCATTAATATTACATGTTAGGATTTCTCAAATGTATTTAATTCAAATTAATAATGTTTTTAATACTTTAACAAAAACAATTATTGAATAGTGTCAAAATTGACATAAATGAGTTTATAAAACAAATATTATATTATTAATTGATATTCTATTCCTAAATATCCATGTTTCGACCAAAGGAGTTATAACATGATAGGTGTATCATTAATGGACCAGTTGGGGGTCGCTTGGATGTATATAGTATATTTATTAACTATATAATATAAAAATAGAAAGTGACATGGTAAATGTCAAACTAATTAACTAAGACATAAAACTAAATGATAAGGTTAATATAATGGCCCAAACCTATAAAAAATCTATTGTTTGAAATTATTTCAACCAATCCCCACCTTATACTTTGAAAAATACACTATGGATCCATTAAAAACCGAATATGAATTTATTATAAAATAATACATTATGTTTTTCCTAAAAATCCCCTCCTCCCCCTTATAAAAGGAAACAACTTCTAACCAATTACACACACCTATCTATCCTATTAAATAGTCCAAAATCTTCCCAATTAATCTCCCTACATCCCTCTCCTCCTTCTAGAAGCCTTACCTTAGGCATAAGGCACATCAAGTTCCCTTTTTGGTTCAAACCAAAGGGAGTTACCCAAATTAAAGGTACCGAATTCTCTTAGATTCTTTTCTTTTATTTTACTTATCCAACCCCAAAAATCTCGTTATTATTTTATTTTTTAACAAAACCAGTATTCTAAATATATGAGGATATTTTTATGAGAAATATTCAAACTAAACTTACGCACACCCCTATCTAATGGGTGAATAATATAATGTTTCTGTGGATGGAAACCAAATGCCTCATAAAACGATGATTGTTCAATTATCTCCTACCACCTCTCATGGTGTCCATTATGATGGAAATATAATTAAATATATTTATTTCATATATAATCTTCTTTAATTCATTTTCAGAGCATACCATTATTTGTTTCATGCTATATATATATATACGATATTTTCATTTGAGGAAATACAGACTACTACCCTCTCAAAGTTATATGACTCGTTCATACCATACATGGAACGTATTAAGTCTGGTGTTAATGAACCTAAGTAACACATATAAGATATTATATTATACTGGAATAATAATTTACCTATTTATCATTTGGTTTTTATTACTTTTAGAATGAAAAATGAAATGGAATTAGCGTTCGTGCGTATGTACGGATTACTGTCTCCACGAACGTGATGAGATTCATTTACCCATCATATCCATTCAAGAATAATTATCACTTGATGATCAAACGTAATTTTTAAGGAATTGATATCATTTTGGATATGAATAAGATACAACCTATCCATAACAAACATGGCTTATGTAACGAAGCAAATAATGGAAAACGAATCAGTTAACAACCAGAACGACGATAATACTTATATATTATTAACAATGCAATATTAAAAGATCATCTATGATATCATATTTATGTATACGATTATTGTATAATTTAATAACAATGATTTAACTATTATACAGGACATTAACATACACTCTATCAAGGAAAAGTACAAGGTAAGAGTTTATTTCACAATCTCTTCTTTATCTGAGGTTGTTTATACGTAATTATATACTGGGACCTTTTTATCATCCACATCCATGTTACATAAAAATGTATTTCAAAAAATTCTTACTATTTTACAAAATATTTTTTAAAGTCATTTATACCCATGTTTGACATTTTATATAATGTTTATAAACGAATATTTTTTTCGTTTTCCAAACAAGGTCCTTTTTAACCTTTAGAGAGAATTAAGGTAAAAATATATTTTTTAACTTATACAGTGGGTGCAGCTATTTTCCGCCATTATAAAATCTTCTAAAATTCCCTTATAATCTTATAAGAATACTTTAAAATTAAATTCTTTCTTTTATATTTATGTGACTTTTAAATGATTTAAAAAGGGATATTCTTCTCAAATAGTTTTGATTTCATCTATGTCAACATCCTTTGATGGATTTTAAGCTTATTTGATGTTTATTTATTATGATACAAAACATACATATTGTATTGAAGGTTTTGTAATATGTTTGGCTGTGGATGTGTTATTTTTATACCATTCATTGATTATGGAGAAAGTATTGACTTTTCCTATGCCAGTTTTAATACGATTACTTATGTTATGTTTAAAACTGTTCATATGTGGAATGAATTGGACGTAGTAAGTGATGGGTGGAGCCTGCTATAGCTCCTCAATGCATCGATAGATATAATGTAATGGCATGTACCTCTCCGGCCCATTCCTTTGTCAAAAATAGGTTCACGAAGTGTTCTGGAGGGTAAAATGGACTTTTCCCACACTTTTGTAAGTACACGCCGTGTAGTGTGAGTACACGCCATGTACCCCCTTTCCGGGTATAACCCGTGTTGAAGGCTATGTCCTTGCCATGTGAAATAAATGGCTACACGCCCTGTACCCAATACTACACGCCGTGTAGTGTCTCCCCACATATGCATTACCTTCAAACCATGTGTTGACCAGTCAACAGCCATGTGCCGCATTGAAGGCCGTGTTGGAAGTCACGTGGTGGCCGTGTGAAATGGCCAAGTGCAAGCTGTGTACCATAATGTACATGCCATGTAATTTTTTTTCACACTTATAAAATGAGGGGTCCCCTCCTCCTTTTCAACACCCCCTCTCCTCCCCTTTCCACTGAGCAGAGCTCTCCCAAGAGACTCGAAGACTCCTTTTTCTTCCATAACTTCTTCTTCCGAGCTCTGATTTACGATCCGTCAGCAGCCACATGATCATAATGACGAGGAAGAACTTCTTGATCATGGATTCGTTGTCCTTTCCTACCCAGATTCCACCCGAGGAGGTTTTTCCGAGTTTTTCTAGAAGCAATGGACGCCGACGGACGTTTTCTAAAGTTGATATGGTGGAGCATTGTGATCAGAACATGTTGAGGTAGGTATCTTACCTTGGTCTCTCTAAATTGTGCATCATGTGAGGTGGGTTTACTCTTATTTATGTGAAACACATTTGAACCATTTTAATAAAGATAATAACTAGCTTATAAAACGAGGATGTGAATTTTGTGAATGCAGTTGCATTATTTTATATCCTGTGTTTTTATGTTGTGAATTGAATAGGATTATGCCTACTGAAGATCACGGTCGTTGGGGGCCTTTGCTTGCGCAATTAAATCTTTACCTATCTTTCTAGACCATTTTTGAGGATGGAAACTTCAAGGAATGTGGAAATTGGTTAATCACGTAAAGTTGGATGATTAAATGAAAATCTGGAACCCTTGTGGGATCCCCCCGGTTGAACTAAATTGGAATAATAAACATGCGGGTGCTGTTGGGGTTTGATTATGTGAAGGGGGTGTTTTTGTGGGTTGTTGTGGATTGGATGAGAAGTGGGGCCACGGTCGGCTTGTTTGTGGGTTGGTGTGAATGATATATTAGTGATGGGCAGCGGGGCTGTGATGAAAGGTATCAAGGGATGATGATGTACGGTGTGGTTGTGGTTATGGTGGTTGGCAGCGGGGCTGCAGGGATGGGTTTGAATGTAAACTAACTATGGGTTGTGTTTAATAAATAAAAGTGGAAAAGTTAATGAATTGTGGGGCATGATAGTGGAATGGGAATAATAATTAATGGGATTGGATGGTTAATAAGAAGGAATTGGTTGTGTTGCTTGTGTTTTCCTAACTTGATTTGTGGATGGTAGGGATATGTTTTACAAATGATCGATGTTGTTGGTTCAGGATAGTTTACCAGTAGTTAAGGAACTAATAAACTGATTCTGTTGAAACATGAGAACGTAAATGGGGTTGGGGTTGTTTGTTGTATGCATGCTTCGTTGTATCAGTGCCGAGGAACGTGCTCAGTTCTCTAATTAAAAGCCATAGGTTGGGCAGAGTATTTCATATATATATATATATATATCTGTATCTTTGTGTTTTATCGCACCCCACCCATGTTGAGCACTTAGTGCTGAACACTCCCATTTCATGGGAGAGGGTGTCTTCCCCTTAGTTACTAGCTCCTTCCTGCTCCTTATTCCCTAGGTTGTGATGGATTGAGGTGACCTTACACCCAAGACTCTTCGGGTAGGTTTCGATTGAGGTGGTTTATCCCAAGACTCTTCGGGCATGTTTTACTATTTTTCCAAGAACCTTCGGGATGAGGCCTAGGTGTGTGCGGGCAGGATACGTGGTTGTGAGGCCCAGGTGTGTGGGGGCGGGATACGTGGTTGTGAGGCCCAGGTGTGTGCTGGAGGGATACGTGGTTGTGAGGCCCAGGTGTGTGCGGGAGGGATATGTGGTTGTGAGGCCCAGGTGTGTGCGGCGGGATTCGTGGTTGTGAGGCCCAGGTGTGTGCGGGCGGGAAGAGTGTGGTAGCATCAGGACATTCGCCATTAATAAGAGCACCTAACTAGTGGGGGAAATGGTGTAGGGTGCCCAATACTCTTTTTCTTATATACTACTACCTGTTGTGATTGTGTTTTGGTGAGTGTGGCTAGTGAGGTTGGGTGGATATAATTCCTTGCTAGGTTTCTTCTATTGTTCTCACAGGACATTAGGATGTCTCCCCACTTGTGCACAAGAGCTTTAGGTCTCCCTACTTAGTATACATGTATGCTCACCCTATGTTTACTTTCAGGTTTCGAGGAGGACTACCAGGGCCATGCGGGATCCTACAAGTCCGGACAGTTGGAGTTGCTGCAGTTTGTTGTACTTGTTTATTTTGGTATTGTACTTTTTGAGCATTCTTATACTTGTACCTTGTTTCAGAACTTTTTAAACATGCATCTGGGATTGGTTTGGGTTTGTTTCTATACACTCCATTCTTTTCTTTTTGGTGGTTGACTTGTCCTATTTCCGGATCTTAAATAAAAAAAGGGTAATGCATCCCATATTTGTGAAAACTCATACTCTTGGTGCTAGTCGCTACCCTGGGGCCTACTGGAGGTGGGACTCGGGGGTCATTATCTCCCATTCACCATTTCTAGCTCAGGAGGGGCATCTTTGGTGGGAGGGGGTCATGATAGAATGGTATCAGAGCGGATGGTTTAGAGATAAGATGGAGTCTGGAGTTAGGCACATTGAGGATTGCATGGGATGGTAGGGCAATAATGTTGGTTAATCATGGTGCGTGACATAGGCCAGGGATGACCGGATAGGACATGGGATTTTAGGGCCCCCCTTGATCCGATGCAAGGAATATGAGCCTACCAAATGACCATGTGGGACCACAATGAATGCAGGGTAGAGACCCTAGGTAAGGTACATGAATCATCATGATTGTGTTTTACTTGATTTGGGCATTATGAGAAAGAATTTGAAATAATATTATAAAATAAAACCTTGAGAAATTTCATTACTAATTGGGCATAGGCGATCTTTGTTTCCATACAACTATGGCACCTAGACATCAACAGAACGACAGGGGAGTGGGACGCGGACGGTTGCTCATAACAGAAGCAACAACCCAATCAAGGCCAGAGATCAAGAGGGATGTTTTCAATTTTACTTAAATGCTCACTTTTATGTTTTTTTTTCTAAATTTGGGAGTTTCACACTCCTTTGTTGCACCCAGTCTAGCCCATGATTTGGGTCTAGATGTAGAGAAGCGTTCTATACCACTGGTGCTGATTACACCAGTTGGAGGCCATACTAGCATATCTTGTGTTTTTTGGGGATGTGGGATGACGTTGGGATCACATCGATCTAGTGGGGATCTTCTTCTAGTAAAGATGCATCCATACGATGTCATCCTAGGCATCGACTGGTTGTTTTCTGTTAGTGCCATTATCGACTGCTTCTGGAGAAGAGTCTTGTTCTCCGACATGGACAGGCATCATGTAGCTTTTGTTGGTGAGAGGATCTATTAGGTGGGAAGCCAGCGTGTGGATCCTCTCCTTTCTTTGTTAGGCGGGTTATCAGTGGTTCCAGCTGATGAAGAGATGATGGATGTCCCAGAGGTTGTTGGGGAGTTCCTCGATGTTTTTCCCATGGAGGTTGTGACTCTACCCCCCCGACGTGATGTTGAGTTCAAGATAGACTTACAGCCTGGTGCCCGTCCGATTTCAATGGCACCTTATCAGATAGAACCTTCAGAGTTGCTGGAGTTGCGAATTCAGATTGACGATCTGATGGAGAAGGGTTTTTTCGACCCAGCGTGTCGTCGTGGGGTGCTCCAGTTTTGTTCATAAAGAAGGCAGATGGTGGTCTCAGGGTATGCATAGACTACCGAAGGTTGAACTAGGTAACAATCAAGAACTGTTACCCCCTTCCAAGGATAGATGATCTCTTCGACCAGCTGAGGGGAGTAGGTTGGTTTTCTAAGATTGATATGCGATCAGGATATCATCAGCTGAGGGTGAAGGATAGTGACATCTCGAAGACGACTTTCATATGTTGGTATGGTCCCTTCTAGTTTCTAGTGATGCCATTTGGAGTTATGAATACACCAGCTGTGTTCATGGGAATTATGAACATTGTATTCTGAGAGTTTCTAGAACGGTTCGTCGTTGTGTTTATCGAGGACATCCTGATCTACTCAAGAACAGAGGAGGAGCACGTTGAGTATCTTAGGACAGTCTTGGAAGTCCTTCGACACCACCATCTTTAAGGTAAATTGTCAAAGTGTAAGTTCTTGACATAAGAAGTACACTTCCTTAGGCACGTGGTGTCTCAGCATGGAGTGTCAGTGGACCCGTCTAAATTGGAGGCAGTTTTTTCTTGGGCAGCACCCAAGAGCGTGGTAGAAGTTCGTAGTTTCCTAGGGTTATCAGGTTACTATCAGAGGTTCGTTCCGGACTTCTATCGAGTTTCTGCTCCATTGACAACTTTGACTAGGAAGAACCAGGTCTTCCTATGGAGAGAGCAGTGCTAGAAAGCTTTTGACTACCTGAAGGATAAGTTGGTAAGTGCTCCAGTACTCTGGTTTCCAGAGGAAGGGTTGTTGTATAAGGTTTTTTATGATGCTCCTGACCTTGGTTTGGGGTGCATACTGATGCAGAAAAAGGGTGTGATCTGTTATGGGTCAAGGAAATCGCGCCCTATGAGTGTATCTATGGCACCCATGACCTGGAGCTTGCAGGATTAGTGTTCTCACTAAAGATGTGGTGACATTACCTCTTTGGGGAGCGCTTTGTGATCTTCTCATATCAAAAAAGCTTAAGTTATATCTTCTCCCAGTGTGACCTGAACTTGCGGCAGCAAAGATTAGTCGAGTTTCTCCAAGACTATGACATCGATTTCTCTTACACAGAAGGTAAGGGAAAATTTGTGGATGATGCCCTGAGAAGGAAGTCACATAGGGAAGTGGTTCGGGAATCCACTGATGCTTGGAATGTGATGGGAGAGTTGGATGCCTTGCACTTGGATATAAGGGTAGAGGGGGTTAGAGGCTGTTTGTTTCAGATGATGGTGCAGTCCTCCTTATCACAGCAAGTTGAAGAGTCTCAGTGGGGGTACTCTGAGGGGGAAGTGATTCTGGATCGTGTCGAATAGGGAAACTCTCCATAAGGATGGTCAGAGGACAGCTGACATTTGATGGTTTTCAATAGAAGGTTGTTTGTTCAGGAGGCGATGCGTCAGGAAGTTCTCCGTGAGTTCCATAGCTCAGACTTGGAATTACATCTGGGAGTTTCAAAAATGTACCAAGGCCTAAGGGAATAGTTTTGGTAGCCTGGGGTGAAATGGGCACTGGCGGAGTTTTTGGAAAAATGCCTAGTGTTTCATCAAGTAAAGGTTGAACACTGTGTTCCCAGTGGTTTGTTTCATCCTTTAGATGTTCTCGAGTAGAAGTGGGATGAAATCTCGATGGACTTCATCATAGGACTACCCAGAGCTCATGGAGGTTATGATGCTATCTGGGTAGTGGCAGATCACTTAATGAAATCAACTCACATCATAGCAATTAAGGAGTCAGACCCAGTGAGTACCTTAGCACAGAGGTATGTAGACGAGGTAGTGTGTTTTCATGGAGTTCCGAAGGCTGTCGTCTCAAACATGGATACTCGGTTTACCTAACAATTCTCGAGGGGGTTACAACATGCTTTTGGCACCCAGCTATGCCTTAGCACTACTTTCCACCCCAGACCGATGGGCAGACCAAGCGTACTAACCAGATGTTGGAGGACATGCTGCGAACATGCATTCTGGATTTCGGAGGATCATGGGTACGACACTTGCCTTTAGTAGAGTTTTCTTACAACAACAGCTTCCACTCTACTATTGGAATAAAACCATTTGAGGCTTTGTATGGATGACTATGTCATTCACCCATTTGCTGGGCAGAGGTTGGTGAGACAGATGGTCTTGGGCCAGAGGTAGTGCAGAGCACCACAGAGAAAGTCCAGCTTGTACGTGAGAGGATGAAAGTTGATTAGGACCGACAAAAGTCTTATGTTGATCGTCAGAGGAGGCCCTTGGAGTTCGACATGGGAGATCATGTGTTCTTGAAGGTTTACCCATGACGGGGGTAGAGGAGGTTTGGGATTGGGAGCAAGCTCTCACCTAGGTTCATCGGACCTTTTGAGGTGCTAAGGCGAGTCAGCGAGGTGGCATATCGGCTAGCCTTGCCACCTCAGTTGGAGAAGGTTCATGACGTCTTCCACGTCTCCCAACTACGTCGATACTTACACGACGACTGTAACGTTATCAACTGGGTAGAGTTAAATATTGGAGATGACGAGACCGTCGAGGAACGACCAGTCAGAATCGAGGATCGTAAAGAGAAGGTGCTCCGTGGACGAACCATTCCCTTGGTTCATGTGTTGTGGAGGCATGGCGGCCTTGAGGAGAGCACTTGTGAGTGGGACACCTAGATTCACGCTCAGTACCCGGAGTTGTTTTGACCTGTGTTTTTCCTTGCTCTTCTGAGCTTTTTTTGATATTATACTCTGTACCATTGATATATGGAATGCTTGGCTTGTCGGTTATGAGACCCTTTTGTTTAATTCTTCTATGGAAGTGTGTAGAATGTCCGAATGTGTGGGGAAAAGGGAAAAACCTGATCCTTAATCGAGATGCATTAATGCAGATGCGATTGAACCCGTGCGGGCAAGTCAGTGCCGCCTAAAGTGGATAATATCTTGACATAGGAAATTTTTTTCCCTAAACCACATGTTCGATCAGTGTATTGGTTGTGTGGTGATGGGGGTAGTGAAAGTTGACAAATCCTAATGTATGAAAGTGGGAAGACCCAATTCTTAATTGAGACGCATTAATGAGGATGCGATTAAACCCATGCAAGTGAGTTAGTGCCGCCTAAAGTGGATAATATCTCGACATAGGAGAAGAAAATCCTAACAACTATAATTAGGGTTTATGGTTGGGTTCCTGTTATAACAAGGGCCCTAAGAGGTATCTTGTTGGGTTCATCTAGGTTGGATTTTGAATTCTCGTGGACGAGAATGTTTTAAGAGGTATCTGATGTAATGGACCAGACCTCTTCGGCCCATTACATTGTCAAAAAGAGGGTGAAAAAGTGTTCTGGAGGGTAAAATGTACTTTTCCCACAGTTTTTAGAATTTTGTAAGTACACGCCTTGTAGTGTGAGTACACACCGTGTACCCCCTCACCGGGTATACCCCATGTTGAAGGCAGTGTCCTTGCCGTGTGAAATAAATGGGTACATGCCATGTACCAAATACTACACGGCGTGTAGTGTCTCCCCGTGTATTGTTACCTTCAAACCGTGTGTTGACCAGTCAACGGTCGTGTACCGCATTGAAGGCTGTGTTGGAAGCTGTGTGGTGGCCGTGTGAAATGGCCTAGTACACGCCATGTAAAATAATGTTCACGCTATTTACTTTTTTTTTCACGCCTATAATAGGATGGGTCCCCTCCTCCTTTTCAACACACACCTCTCCTCCACTTTCCTCTGAGCAGAGCTCTCCCAAGAGACTCGAAGGCTCCTTTTTCTTCCATAACTTCTTCATATGAGCTCCGATTTATGATATATCAACAACCATGAGATCTTATTGAAGAGGCAGAACTTCTGATCTTGGATCTGTTGTCCTTTCCTACCCAGCTTCCACCCAAGAATGTTTTTCTGGGTTTTTCCAGAAGCGATGGACGCCGATGGACGTTTTCTAAAGTTGATACGGGGGAGCGTTGTGATCAGAACCTATTGAGGTAGGGATATTACCTTCGTCTCTTTAAATTGTGCATCATGCGGGGTGGGTGTCCTCTTATTTACTTGAAACACATTTGAACTGTTTTAATAAAGATAATGACTGGCTTGTATAACGGGGATGATAAGTTTGTTAATGCATTTACATTATTTAAAATCCTATTTTTTATGTTGTGAATTGAATAGGATTATTCTTACTGAAAATCACGGTCTTTGGGGGCCTTTTATTGCACAATTAAATGCTATACTATCTTTCTAGACCATTTTTGTGGATGGAATCTTAATGGAATGTTGAAATTGGTAAATCACGTAAATTTGGATGATTAAATAAAAATATGAAACCCATGTGTGATCACCCCGGATGAACTAAATTGGAGTAATAAACATGTGGGTGCTGTTGGGGTTTGTTTATGTTAATGGGGTGTTTTTGTGGGTTGTTGTGGATCGGGTGAGCAGCGGGGCTGCGGTTGGCTTGTTTGTGGGTTGGTGTGAATGATATGTTAGTGATGGGCAGTGGGGATGCCATGAACGGTATTAAGGGATGATGATGTATGGTGTGGTTGTGGTTATGGTGGTTGGTAGCGGGGCTGCAGGGATGGGTCTGAATGTAAACGAACTATGGGTTGTGTTTAATAATAAAATTGGAAGAGTTAATGAATGGTGGGGCATGATAGTGGAATGGGAATAATAATTAATTGGGTTGGTTGGTTAATAAGAATGTTTTGGTTGTGTTTCTTGTGTTTTCCTAACTTGATTTGTGGATGGTAGGGATATGTTTTACAAAAGATCAATGTTGTTGGTTGTGGATAGATTCCCAATAGTTAAGGAACTAATAAACTGATTCTGTTGAAACATGAAAGCCTATATGGGGTTGGGGTTGTTTGTTGTATCCATGCTTCGTAGTAGCAGTGTCGAGGCATGTGCTCAGTTCTCCGATTAGAAGACATAGGTTGGGATAATTGTTTGATATATATATATATATATCTTTGTGTTTTATCGCATCCCACCCATGTTGAGAACTTAGTTTTGAACACTCCCATTTCATGGGAGAGGGTGTCTTCCCCTTAGTTACTATCTCCTTCATGCTCCTTTTTCCAAAGGCTGTGATGGCTTGAGGCGACCTTACACCAAAGACTCTTCGGATAGGTTTCGATTGGGGTGGTTTAGCCCAAGACTCTTTGGGCAGGTTTTACTATTTTCCCAAGAACCTTTGGGATGAGGCCCAGGTGTGTGCGGGCAGGATACGTGGTAATGAGGCCCAGGTGTGTGCGGGCGGGAGACGTGGTTGTGAGGCCCAGGTCTGTGCGGGTGGGATAGGTGGAAGTGAGGCCCATGTGTGTGCGGGCGGGATACGTGGTTGTGAGGCCCAGGTGGGTGCGGGCGGGATACGTGGTTGTGAGGCCGAGGTGTGTGCGGGCGGGATACGTGGTTGTGAGGCCTAGGTGTGTGCGGGATGGAAGAGTGTGGTAGAGTCAGGACGTTCTCCATTAGGAATAGTAGCTAACTAGTGGGGTAAAATGGTGTGGGTTACCCAATAATCTTGTTCTTATATAATACTACCAGTTGTGATTGTGTTTTGGTGAGTGTGACTGGTGAGGTTGGATGGATATAATTGCTTGCTAGATTTCTTCTATTGTTCTCACGGGACATTAGGATGTATCCCCACTTGTGCACGAGAGCATTATTTTTCCCTACTAAGTATACTTTATGCTCACCCTACGTTTACTTTCAGGTTTCCAGGAGGACTACCAGGGCCGTGCATGACCCTACTAGTCGGGACAGTTGGAGTTGCTGCAGTTTGTTGTACTTGTTTCTTTTGGTATTGTACTTTTTGAGATTTCTTGTACTTGTACCTTGTTTCAGAAGTATTTAAACATGCATGTTAGATTGGTTTGGGTTTATTTTTATACAATCCATTCTTTTCTTTTTGGTGGTTGACTTGTCCTATTTACCGATCTTAAAAAATTAAAAGGGCAATGCCTCCCATATTTGTGAAAAATCATACCCTTGGTGCTAGTTGCCACCCCGGGGCCTACTGGAGGCGGGACTCGGGGGTCATTATATCCCTTTCACCATTGCCAGCTCAGGAGGGGCATCTTTTGTGGGATGGGGTCTTGACATCTCAAGAGACAAACTAGTGTCTTGTAATGAGGCCTTGACAAAATCTTATTTGTAGTCTTGGCACGAGGCCTTGGCTACATGGTTATGATAGTTTGGCAGTATGCATTCCATCATTATGAAAGTGGTTATTGATATTGCATGTGATTATTAGATTAGTAGAATATCCATGAGAATAAGTAAATGGCATTATTTCATTTTATTTCTTTCATATTATGCTGAAGTTCATGTTTAAATGGATTTTGTTTTAGTTATACACTGCCTTAAATTTTTATACTTATTTATGAATGTTTTTTCTATATTGTTATCCTTACTGGGCATTTGAGCTCACCCCTTTCTACGTTTTATTTTTTTTAGGATGTGAATAAGTATTCTATGAATTACCATGAGGGATAGTATAAGGGGATATGTGTAGATACCAAAATCTTGACGTACATGGTCATTACATTACTTTTGCGGAATACTTAATACATAAGGAAAACAGACACACAAGGACCGTAATAGTTTAGTGACTTTGAAAACTCGAAAAATAATCTTCTAATCACGGTGAAAGATCTTCAACATCTCATATAAAGATCTACCCCTTTTTGTTTTCTTACCTAAAACCTTTCTTTAAATCCTGGGGAAAAGAAAACATATAAAGGGTTACATCAAATGCTCAGTAAGGTTAAGAATAGATAACATAAATCAATCCATAATCATTCGAATGCAAAAACTTGAACATAAAATCTAAACATCAAAATCATGTGCAACGACATAGATCTTGGAAGTTCACAAAGCATAGATCATAAAGGAACATTAGTCATGATAAAATAGCGTGGTAATAAAACATGTAATTGTGGCATCCATTAAACACTTGTTATGATTTCCATAGTATCCAAGGCATTGCTGCCAAGACTATCTTAGTGGACAAAGTCCCATTCTGAATCGAGTTCACTCCTCATTCCAGTCCTGTAACACTAAACCAGATTAACTAACCATTCCAGCCATGTCTATCTCTTGAGATATAAATCATTAACCAATGCATTGGAGGGTGATATAGGTCCCACCCATCTCATAATTAAATCATTCTTACTTGTGCCACAAAATAAACTTAAAACATTCATCATAACTGAAATAATAAAATGGGTTTCATAAAAATTATCCCATCATCACATAATCCATATAAAACAAATGGATATTTCATCATAATAATAGTTAAATTATGTAAATAATATAGACATTATACTTAAAAAATACACATATAAAATAATGTCATCTTAGATAGAAAATGGTTTTGATAAAACACTTGAAATTAATTCATGAGGAAAATATTCATTATTCTTCAAAATCATTTTGTTTTCACAAAATTACATGCGATTTTAAAAGAAAAGTATTTTTTTGAAAATATTCTTAAAATATTTTAGAGTAAGCTTCATGAAAATGAGGTGTTATGAAACCGTAAAAATCTGTTCACTCCGTATAAGTTAAAAATAACATTCTTCTCGTACTTTTGTCGGAAAAGTCAAAAAGTTCCCCGTGTGGTAAACAGAAGTAATATTCCTTTCATAACATGTGGTAAATATAAACAATGGGTAAATATTACTTTAAAAGTACAAGTAATATTTTTTAGAAAACATGGGCATGGATGATAACAGTAACCCCAGTAAATACTTACGAATAACAATCTCGGATAAGAACGAGATTGGAATAGTTATCCCTTACCTTATGTCTGATATGCTTTGTATTTATCCAAACCTCATATATAATGATTTAAATAATGTCATTGAATTATTACAGATTCATATTCATTGTTATTATATCATATATGGTTCACTTAGGTATTTATATTACCCGTTCATTTGTCAGTTCCATGTTATTGTAGCATTTTGGGTAAAATTGTTTCATTTATCGTACGTGTTTGGACTTGTTGTTATTGATATTATTATTACATATATAATGATTTACTTATTTCCAGAATGTAAAAAATGATTTATATATCATATATATTCAGTATATATATATAATAGATAGAAAAATAAATTAAACACACCGTTCATGGAGACGGTAGGTTGTACGTATGCATGAACGCAATTTTCCATTCCTTATTGACTTGAATGGAAGTAAGTAGATGAAATATATATATATATATATAAATCCACTAGTTTCATTATGTCATATATTTCATTATTATTCATTATATATACTTTATAATCATTCTTGAATGGTTAACATAGATAATAAATCTCATCACGTCGTAGAGACGGTAGTCCGTACGTACGCATGAGCGATGATATCATTCCCATGATCGTGGAATTGTATTGAAGTGTATAATATTTAAGAATCAATATCAATTTACAATAATCATATATAGTTATTTATTTACACCATTATACCCATCCAAGTTAGGAGGTGGTCGAAAACAGATTACACCACGGCGTGGAGACGGTATTCTGTACGTACGCATGCGCGATGATTTATTTTTCCGTAGGATTGATTGAAGGTGAAATAGGGTTGTTTCATATTTATAGTAACATATCAGTATATGAGTGATACTAATTTTATTATTTTATGATGAAACAAATAATGAAGAAGAAGTAGAAGAACAAATAAACTTCAGAGAATCGAAAGAAGAGATCACCTCTTCTTCGACGCACCTTCTTTGAGCCTTCTCTTAAGGAAGTAGACTTGGTCTATTAAGAAGACCAGAAACTCCAGAATGTTTCTAGGGATGTGGAGAAGATATATGGGAAGTGGTAGGACGAGATTATAGGCTCAAAAGGGTGTGAAGAGAAGAGGGAAGGGGTACCCTTTTTATAAGGGAGGAGAGGGGCACCTTTGGAAAAACTCAAAATATTAATTTATAATAATGTCATATTCGGTTTATAATAGCACCAAATTGAATTATATAAAATATAAAGTGGGTATGGGTCGAAATACACTCAAAAAATAGATATTAGTAATGTTTAGGTTACAATTTTAACATTATCATTTAGATTTAACTTTATGATAAATAATTTTACTATTACTGTGTCTTCTTGTTTTCCTACACTATAAGGGTAATAAACATACTATAACAAGATAAACTAAAACCAAGTTGTTTATTATTAATATATATAACCTTATTTAAGTAATTTGTTCGAAACTTATATTTTTAGGAATAAAATAACAATTAATAATAAAATATGTTTTTAAAAACTATTCTATGTCAACTTTGACACTATTTGGTAATTGATTTTTGTGAAAATCATAACAGAATGATTAGTTCAAAAAAAGTTAATTAATTCAATACTAACATGTCATAGTAACCTAGAAAATTATTTTAATTTATAAAAAGTCTCAAATTACATTTATTTGGGTGTTTATAACATCAATTATGTCAATAATTGATTAATAAGATAATTATTGCATCATCAATGTGTCATAACTAAATTAAATTATTTAATGTATAATAATTATAAAAAAATATCATTATGTAGGAAATATTTTTATCTTTATAATTAATATTTATAGTAGAATTTATCTTATTTATAACCATATATTAAAAATTATTTAGTTATTAATCAATGATTTTAACTATTTTAACTATTCTTTAAATCAATTAATATTAAATGTCCTAATCTAATCCAACTGGACCTAAATGGTCATATTTTATTCCTAAGGTATTGTTCAGTAGAATTACACTTATCCAATAGAATTAGGACATGTGTTAGGGTAATAATAATATCATTTTTACCCTTAATTACCCTATTTACTTTTAACTGTGGTAAATAAAAGTAAAAAGTTACTATTCACCAAAAAATATTTTCATCTCATTGAACCACAGTTTAGTCCTTGATATTAACCGTGCCTCTTGGATTTTTCAAATTCCACTCACAGAAGCGGTAAAATTATGTTTTATAGAAATTTCCAAAATTCTCCTAGGAGGTGGGTAAAAGACGGTGAAGAGTTCAATAAAATTTTTATATATCTAAAATTATTATAAATTGACTCCAATGACTTAAATTGAACTTATATAGGTATTATGTATTAGTTTTCACCTGAAATAAATTTATATAAAATAAATAATTATTTAAATAAAAAATCAGTTTTTAAATAGTAACCTAGTGTTTTCACTATTCATCAAAAATTGAATGTTTTTAGAAAAATACCTAAAATTCACCCTAGGATAATTTCGATATTCCAAATCCAAAAATGAAATCCATTTTAAAAAATATAATTTCAAAAAGTAGGTATTACTGTTCATAACGGCTAGTTTATATAACATATCGTTGTTTAGTAAAACTCTGTATTGCGTACAACATATGCTATCGTGGAAGGTCGCGATTCCGTGTAATGTAAGCCTGTCAGGGATGCATGTAGCACAAGCTTCTTTTGGTGTAGCATACAACACAAGACATCAATGATATTAAAAAAAATATTTTTTATAAAATCTTAGGTGTTTTACATTCTACCCCCCTTAAAATGAATTTCCCCCTCGAAATTCGTCGGGGTTATAAATGGTTTACTATTCAAAATTTTATTTAATAGAAACCCACATCATAAAATGGAATACCGAAACCAGTCTTTAAAAACTAAAGTATGAAACATAACGGTTACCCAAATTAACTAATCACTGGGTTTCAACATAGGAGAACATAGGTGAAAATATGGATATAGATGAGAAATGTAACCATCATTCGTGAAGTGTTAGCAGATCATGTGATAGAATGATGTGTCATTCCATCTGTCTTAATCAAATGTGTAAAGCCCCGTAAATTTCAAGGGAAAAATTTTTTTTTCTTATTTTTTTTTGGATTTTACGAGTACGCAGTTTCTAACGGCACCGGATTCCAAGGCCTGGTGTGCCCGAAATCAATTTCCGAAGTTTAGCTCGGGTACGCTCATTGAACGAACAAGTAGGTTATCCTAACTTCTAAACTGGTGCTCGGAATCCAAATCTGAGGGCACCGATGAAACCACATCGCCGGTATTTTCTTAGGAACACCTCTTCTAGAGTTGTGTTTGCTCGGGTGAGGTTATTAAATAAATGGGTTAACTGAAGAGTGAAATAAAAATTTGTTCTACAAATTTTTTCTATTCTAATCAGTTACAACCTATGCATGGAAGTTGAGTTGGGACCCACTTCATCCTAACTCCATATGGTTGGATAATAGTGAGGTGGGGCCCACACGAGCCCCACCACTTCAAATCCCTTAAAACCACTCTCGTGCATTTATTTTTGTAGCACACCCGCACCTCCCCCGTTTTAATGTCAAGTCAACTCGTGCAGTTTTTCTTCCACATTAAATACATGCCAATAAAACTCCTAATTAATTGGATAACGTGCGTTAATTAATTTGATGAATTCATTTTGAATTTCAAATTAATGATGTCTTGTGTGGGTATAAATTAAATAAGACACCGTCTTATTTTATTGGGGGTGATATGCTGTGTGGAGGGGAGAACCCTCGAAGATTTCCTTCTTCCATCTTGAAGAATGCGAAACACACCGAAGCTTCAACGAAGAAAGCCATCACATCTTTGTATCTTCTTCCCGTGTTGAAGGAAGCGAGACGCCGCATCCTTCATCAGGCGAACACCGATGACGTACATAGCCTCTTTCCGCAACGTCGTCTTCCACGACGCCATTTCACCATGACGATCCTCATTTGACGACTTTTTCCAGGTCGGGGGTTTTCGTATTAAGGGAATATGTGAATTATCCTGTCGTGCATCCGTATTTTAATTTCAGGGTGTTTGAATAATTTACCTTGGATAAATTATACCATTTTCTAAAGAATTTCTTTTAAAGATTTCCATTTGAGAAACACCTAATGCGGAGGGTGCGGGCTGAACAAACACGGCCTGACAACCCTCCACAGTATGTTTATTGTTTTGTGGATCGACAGTCAATGACGAAGCAGACCCCAAAGGCATTTTGAACCCTTCGCAGTAATCTACAGGTCTCGAGAGATCCAAAGGCGCAGACGGCGGGAAAAACGGACCACCGGAGCATGTCCGGTGGTCCGCGAAAGGCGATGCCGGTGCGCGACGATGGGGCGGCTGAAGCCGTGGCGACGGTGTGAAGACCGGATCCCACGGCCACGTGGGATCCGGGGAAGACATGGAGCACAGCGCCGCATCCTATGGCAAAAGGGGGGGACTGTGTCCTCCCCCCCACCCCAGCTCGGCCCACTGGCCGAGCCAGCGTGCCCCCCCTGCCGGGCCGGGCCGCACGGGGCCGGGCCGGACCCAGCCCCAGTCCGGACTGGCCCCGATGGGGGTTGGGCCGGGATGGACCGGGCCCCAACCCCCATTTTGGACCATTTTCATCCATTGTCTCATATCTTGAGCTTTAGACCTCCGATCGAAACACCTTCAGTTGCGTTGGGATCCTTGGATCGGGACGATCGTTTTGTTATATTACACTCAAGGTTTCAGAGAACTTCGGGTACGACCGGGTTGGTTCGAACACAAAGCCAACTGAGCCCTCGGAGGAAAAACACTTGTAACTTGAGCTCCAGACGTCCGATTGACATGCCGTCGACATTGTTGGATTCCTCTTAGTGAGATGGACCATTTTTCTTACTCTGCTCGATGTTTGGACGTAGTTGGAGAACGGTGGGTTGGTTTTGACTTAAAAACCAACCAGGCCTCTAGGACGAAAAAGCCAATAACTCTCAGATCAGGCGTCCGATTGACACGTCGTCTATCATGTTGAGTACCTATAGAAGAGACAGAACATTGGGATACATCAAATCCGGACTACATGTTAGTTGATGTATCAAACCCTTGGCTCATGGAGCGGACCCTCCCGGAAACGAGCATTCTATGTGATGGAACCCTAGAGTTGGCTACGACTGCGACGATGATGACGACTGCACTGAAATCCTCCGTGGGTTCGTCAACGACGACGACTGCACTGAAATACTCTGTGGGTTCGGCAGCGATGACGACTGTACTGAAATCCTCCGTGGGTTCAACGGTGATAACTACTGTTCTTGTATCCTACTTGGGTCTGGTGGTACTACTGTTCTTGTAGCCTACGTGGGTCCGGCAGTATTTGACTCTATACATGTATCCTATGTGGGTCTGGAAGAGTAGTTGGTCTTGTATCCTACGTGGGTCCGATAGCTTAGCTGGTTTAGTATCCTACGTGGGCCCCATCGTAGATGAATCAGTGGCTACATCTGATCATCTCTATCAACTTACGAAGAAGTATACCTGTGTTAGCTGAGTCTTGACTATTCAATCAATATCTACGATGTGATTGTCTTGATTTCCTATGTGGATTGGGTTGTGTTATCCTATGTGTGATGGTTGTGCTATCCTGTGCGGACTAGGTCAAACTTGGGCTCGGATGTTGGAGCCGAACTAGAATTGATGACTTAGGTATTTGTATGGGCATATACCTAAGTAGTGTTGGTTGTTACTTCGTGATTGTATCTTTCTTTTGTGGTCTATCTTTTGTGGATTCTGGGAGACCATTAGGCATCTCGGGGTCCCTACTGAGTAGCGTATACTCACCCCTGCACGGGCTTTGCCCACACATTGTTGTGTTGGATGCAGAAGACAGACAGTGTTGATCGAGGTAGAAGCTCGTAGAGCTGGACCCTACCTGGAGGTGGACCACTAGACGAGACGTGCTCGGAGCGGACAACTGTAGCTGAGTAGTAGTGGAGAAGATCTATACCCACCCTTCATGTGGGATTTCCGGAGGACAGATTGGACTTGCTGCTTACTTTTCTACTGCTACACTCTCTTTCAGTTGTACTTTACTTTCCGTTGTACTGAACTTTTCAGTTTGGGTTTGTATTCTGGCCCACTAACTTTTCCGCACTTACTTTTGTACCCAGTTTTACTTAGTATTAACTTATTCTTGCTTACTCAGTGGTGATTGTTTACTTTATAAAGTCAATGCCTTCCCTTTTTATCGGGATTTACACCTTTGGTGCTAGTCACCAGCCCCTAACCTATGGAAGGCGGGCATGGGGTAGTCATGGCACGGGTCCCGAGGAAGGATTGTGAAAAATTGGTATCATAGGAGTTCGGTTCTACCGTAGAACTCAGGACTTCGATCTTTCTTCTTTGTGAAGAAATAGTGTTAAGGGTATTGAGTGTGGGTATCAGTCCAGGGAGTCCAGTGTTGGTGCGGCGGCCGACGTATCCATACACCAGGACCCTGACTTCGGATTTCTAACTCAGTGCACGAAAACATTGATTGCATGTGTGTTTCAAAAGTTTTATTTGTGATTACTTTGTGTCAGCTCACCATGTATACTGTATTGAACGTGGCACACCTGTTTCTTTTCAGGATGGAACCACGATGGCAGCCAGATAGGGTTCAGTGCTTTGTGCGAGACGACAGCCCACCGAGCGACGAGGCCTTGGTGCATGGCCCTTTTTTAGTGGAGGCACCGGCAGTACCACTAACTGCTGAGCGACTAATACCACTAGCCCCGACCGCTGAGAGTGCATGTCACCTTGGTGCACTACACGAGTTCCAGATTCAGAGACCTCCTTGGTTCTGCAGGGAGATAGACCCTCAGGTAGCCGAGGATTGGCTGGAGGCTGTGGTTTGAGTTTTTAGGTTAGTGGGGACACCAGCTGACCTCATGGTGATCCTTGTCGTGAGCCTCCTACACGTGGCAGAAGGAAGATGGTGAAGCTTGATGTTCCAGGTACACGATGAGGCATCTCTTCTATGGATGGACTTTGAGACCCTCTTTCCCTTGGAGTTCGTCCCAGCCACCCTCAGTGCTGTGCGCATCCAAAAGATACTACAGCTGTGGCAGGGCATCATGACGGTAGCCCAGTACTCGAAGAGATTTACCGATCTCTTGCGCAATTCGACAGACATGGTACGAGACCCATTCTTCCAGGCCTGGACCTTCGAGCAGGGACTGAGGCATGATAGCAGAGCATCAATGATCTCCCTCAGCATTCCGACATAGGCAGGAGTACTGGAGCGAGCCCTTACCATAGAGAGATTTTATGTTGAGCCTACACGAGCATCGAGACCGACCGCAGGGCGACACGTAGAAGAGTCGTCTGCATCTAGCAGTAGACGGATGTCATAGGGGTCCAGGAAGACCAGAACATTAGGCGGATGACCTCAAGACACTGGCTAAGAGGTGTGGGGCACACGGCGCAGAGCCAACCTTCTGAGGAGTAGACAGTGCTACGCATGCAGCGGGCATGGCCACATGGCTCGTGACTGCCTGACCCGCCATTCAGAGGAGCAGCAGATGGTTGAGGGGCAACCTAGGCAGAGGCCGAGGGTCGACCGTGGCTGTATGCAGAGAGCAGGTGGACGAGGCAGATGAGCTGTCCGAGAAGCAGGTGGTGGGCTACGCTTTGAGGCTTTACCACCACCACCACCAGGAGGTCCACCCCAGCAACAGGGAGCTGGCGGACAGAGGTAGTCTCAGCTTCAGGCAGTGGAGGCCTACGACTACGGCGCACCAGAGATGATTCGAGGTACTATATGTGTATAATCCACCCTTTCTTTTAGTTCTTATAGGCATGGGAGCGAGTCATTCTTTTATTTTCACTGCCCTTGTTCGGGGCTTGGAGATTCCGACGGAATTGTTGGCTCGATCCTTATGGCTAGAGACTCCTACAGGAGCAGACTCGACGATTACGCACTCGTTCTGGCAGTGTGAGCTTACACTAGGAGGCGAGAGCTTCGGCTGGGATCTTCATGTAGCGGCGTCGAGGCCTTATGACATCATCTTGGGCATGTATTGGTTATCTACAGTCCATGATCATATTTACAGTATTAGGCGCAAAGTGCGGTGTGTTCGTACTAACGAGAGCAGGTTCACCTTCACCGGCGATAGGGGAACCTTTTCATCGCAGGATGAAATCACGCAGAGGAGAGGACATCCCATAAATCATCAGTTGTCTAGCCTCATCCTAGGAGCAGTTTACTTGCGGAGTCCGAGTTTTCCTATAGTGGTGGATCAGTATGCAGACGTTTTTCTTAACGACATTCCAGGACTACCTCCTCGCAGAGAGGTAGACTTTTATATTGACTTGTACCCTAGGACAACCCCGATATCCACTCCAGCATATTGGATGGATCCTGCTGAGCTATGAGAGCTATAGGTACAGTTGGAGGACTTGCAGGGCAAGGGATTCATCCGACCCAGTGTTTTACCCTGGGCTTCCCCGATTTTCTTCTCCAAGAAGGCGGACGTGAGCTTGTGACTTTGTGTCGACTATCGTTGCCTAAACCAGGTGACCACGAGGAACAATTATCTCCTAATAAGGATTTATGACATCTTCAATCAGCTCAATGGATCACGGTGGTTCTCGAAGATAGATCTTAGTTCAGGCTATCATCTTCTCAGAGTTCGGGACGAGGATGTGCAGAAGACATGCTTCAAATGTCGGTGATGCCACTATGTGTTCTTGGTGTTGAGTCAAAAGTCCTTTTTGACTTCTATATCATGTTTTGGAAATCACAAATGTATTCTATCATATTCTGGAAATTACAATTGTCTTCTATCTTGTTTATCATATCGTACAATGATGATCGTACTGACTATATCGTATCGTACGATACTGATCGAACTGATCGTACTAATCATACTGATCGTACCGATCATGCTGATCATACTGATCATGCTGATCGTACTGATCATGTTGATCGTACAAACCATATCGTATCGTACAATAATGATCGTACATACCATGCCAATCGTACAATACTGATCATACTGAATATGTAAATTGTATTGACTATGTTACTCATGACTTTATTACATGCATGTTACAACACTTAGTTAAAAACACTTATTGCATATGAATCGTACTCATGTTTTTCATTTCTATGTATATTTTGTTCTAACAAAAACGATGTCGTTGAGTTGGTTACAAACCAATCAAAACGATGTCGTGCTTTCTGTTTCAATATGACCGTTGGAGGCAATATGACCGTTGGAACCCAAGGCCTATAAATAGGAGGTCATTTGAAGCTGAGAGAATAACTATGATAGAGAAATGAATGAAGAGACTTCGTGAACTATCAAGATTCTAGAGAGAGACATGGTGACTTCTCTCATCTGCCTTGTGTGTCCGATCGTCGTATCAAGGGCTTTCAAGTGATTGAAAGACAGAGGTGTCGGTTACATATAAAATCGAGGGCTGTCGGGGATAGGTAGACAGACGTACCGATCATCGTATCGAGTGCTGTTGGGGATAGGCAGACAGACGTACCGATCATCATATCGAGGGCTACCAGGGATAGGCAGACAGACGTGCCGATCATCGTATCGAGGGCTCACCAAGGTGTTTGTGAGACATGAATTTTATCCTAGGTGAAAGGATAACCCTTCTCTTTGGGTTAAAAGGATTGTAATTCCTTTACATTTCCACAGTTACTTGTATTAGAAAGGAATATTTATTTTTTTCCTTTCTTCTTTAAATATTCAATTGTAATTGTTTGAATTACAATCATTCTATTACATATTGTATTGATTGATTCTATACGCTTTGAGGTAGAATCATTCATCTTTGTATTACTCTGATCATTGTGTTCATCTTGAATAAAATTTTTTTACATTAAATTAGTATTAAAATACTTCATACCTTTTTATATTCAATACAATTGTGGGTGTTTGTGTTTGTATTAGTTTAAGATCATTTAAACTAATCTCATGGTTGCTAAAACTCAAAGGTTTTTTAAACCTACAATTCACCCCCCTCTTGTATTGTTCCATATTATAGACATACATATCTATATATTCGATCCAAAAATTGGTATCAGAGGAGGTTTACACTGATTTATATTACTAGCTTTATTTCTTTCATATTACTATCTTAAATACTTACTACACTAATGTGTGGAGTGGAAAAGTTTTTGTTGTATAAGATGGCAGGAATGAATATTGGGTCAATAGACAATCTGAATCCTTCTATACCACCAATCTTTGATGGGAATGATTATGAGTATTGGAGAGATCGTATTAAGACTTTCGTTATCAATACTGGTGTAGAAAATTTTATAATGCTTACTGGAGGTTACAAAATTCCTGATAAAGAATTCAGTACTTTCACCATCCAAGAGAAGCAAGAATATCAACTGAATTACAAGGTACACAATAATCTATTATGCTCTATGACCAGGAATATATACAATCAAATATCTTCATGTGAAGCAGCCAATTGTATTTGGAAGAAATTAGAAGTCACTCATTTTGGTACATCCAAGGTTATAGAAACAAGGAGAGCAATGCTTTGAGCAGAGTATTATGGATTTGTTTTTCCTAATGGAGAGCCAGTATGTAAAGTGAAATAAAGTTTTATGACAATTGTCAATAGATTACAATATATGGGAGAAAAAGGTCTTGATTATGAAGCTCTAGTCGATAAAATTATAGATATAATGCCAAATGAATGGGAGTCAAAAAGGACAGCTATTGATGAAAATAGAAATGTTTCCCAGATTACTCTTAATGAACTCTTTGGAACTCTTCTACAGCATGAGACAAGAATGAAGAGAGATGCTGATTTAAACAAGAATAAGAATGCGAATGGAAGTGTAGCCTTTGAATCTAAAGCTAAAACACTTGAAAGGCTTACGAGGTCTAAATCCAAGAAAGTTGTTATATCTGATTCAAGTGATTGTAATCATTCGGATAATGAGTTAGCCAATCTTGCTCGAAGGATGAACAAGATTGTGGGAAAGTAAGATTTCCAATATAGATTCAAAAAGAAAGACAGGAAGGATAAGAAAGATTCAGAAGTAACTTGTTATGAATGTAAGAAAGCAGGACATATAAGGCCTGATTGTCCTTTACTGAAAAGGAAAGATAGAAAGGAGAAACACACTGAAAGAAACAAGAAAAGGTTTTATAAGACAATGAAAGTCTTGAAAGAAAATGATACGTGGAGTGCAAGTGGTAGTGATTCCTCAGATGATTCTTCAGAATATGAGACATCAGGACAAAGGAATATCGGACTCTTAGCCAGATTACCAATTGAAGATCATTGTCTCATGGCTAAGGTACATAATGCTGAAGCTATTACAAATGTCTCTTTGAATGCAAATTATAATGATAATAGATATTATGAATCTTCAAATGGTGAATCTTTATCATCAGAAGATGATACATTACCTTCTTTTGAAGAAGTCTCTAGATTCGCTAAATTACTTGAAAATGAAAATTCTAAACTGAAGAAGAAACTTGAAAAAGAAAATTCTAGAATTTCAATCGTGACTAAAGAAGTATCAGATCTTTCTAATGATCTTGATGTGAAAACTTCTGATTTTGAAAGTAGTTTAAAAACCCTTGAGAAAGTTAAATCTGATAAGGATAAACTTTCTAAGGATCTTGAAACTGTAATTTCAAAGAAAAATATTTTAGAGCCTAACTCTAGTTCAAATTCAAATGTTTTGGAAAATAAAAATTTGGTTTTAAAACTAAATTCAGAGATTTTATACTTGAAGAAATGTTTGTCAAACTTTACTCATGGAAAAGAAAACTTTGACAGGATGTATTCTCAAATTAGACCTTTGAGAAATCCTTCTGGTCTTGGTTATAATTATTCCAAACCTGTTTTTACCAATACTTTTTTGTTCCTCAAAAAACCATTTTCTGTTCTAAGTGTCAATGTGGTGGACACTGGAGAAGAGATTGTTCTCTTAACAAAACTCAATCTGTAGTGTTTCATAAAGCTCATTTTGCAAAACAAATGTGGATTCCTAAAATTCTTTTATCTAACCCTTCTGGATCCAAACAAATTTGGATTCCAAAAAACGAATTGTTTCTTTTTTAGGAAAATGAGAAGTGTACCAATAAGAACATTCGGTACATGGATAGTGGTTGTTCTCAACACATGACTGGAAACAAATATCTCTTTTAAAAGGTTTTCAAAACAAATGGTGGAAAAGTTACCTTCATAGATAATGCTCAAGGAAAGATTGTTGGTATAAGTAATATTATTTTTCTTGGAAAAGTTCTTATCTCAAATGTTTTGTTTGTTAAAGGTATTAGGCACAATCTCATCAGCATAAGTCAATTATGTGATGAAGGTTACCTTGTGAATTTTAGAAATGATAAGTGCCTTGTTTACAATTCCAAGGATGAGTTCATTCTATCTTCCCATAGGCAAGATAATGTTTACACTATTAACCTATAAGACCTTAGGAACCAAAAATTACCTTGCTTAAGTGAAATAGAAGACCAATCATGGTTATGGCATAGAAGACTAGGACACTGTAATCTAAGAAACCTTAGTAAACTCTCAAAGAAAAGACTTGTAAAGGGACTACCGGACCTTAGATATGATTCTTCAAAAATATGTGATCCTTGTCAATTTAGAAAGAAACATAAAACTAGCATTAAATCAATTAATGAAGTTTCAACTTCTAATTCATTACAGCTAGTGCATATGGATCTTTTTGGTCCTTCACAATCTGGAAGCATTGGAGGCAAATACTATGTATTTGTTTTAGTTGATGACTTTACTAGATTTACATGGGTTTACTTTCTCACAATGAAATCTGAAGCCTTTTCTTATTTCAAAACTTTTAGAGCCCAAGTTAAAAATGAGAAAAACCTACCATTGATAACTATTCATAGTGATCATGGTGGTGAATTTCAAAATTCATATTTTGAAACTTTTTGTAGTAAGAAAGGCATTACTCAAAATTTCTCAGCTCCAAGAACTCCTCAGCAAAATGGTGTTGTTGAAAGAAGAAATCGTATTCTTCAGGAAATGACTCAAACCATGTTGAGTGAATACTCAATTGCTAAGCACTTTTGGGCTGAAGCTGTTAGTACTGCCTGTTATACTATAAATCGTGTTTTAACTAGACCATTTCTTAACAAAACCCCTTATGAGTTATGGACTTGCTAAAAACCAAAAGTTTCATATTTCAAAGTTTTTGGATGAAAAGTATTCATTCTGAATACAAAAGATAATCTACAAAAATTTGCACCAAAACCTGATGAAGGAATCTTTCTAGGCTATTCTACAACCTCTAAGGCTTATAGAGTTTTCAATAAAAACACCTGTACTGTTGAAGAAACAGTACATGTAAAATTCGATGAAACTGATCCTTTTGTTTTCAACCAATTCAACCCTACATCATTGGATGTGTTTTCAAAAACTGATTATCAGTCTTTGATAGAAGATCCTTCTGATAAGGAAAATGTTCAATAAAGTATTCCTGAAACATTTACCACAGAATATTTTCAGTCATACGTTGATGAACAGGTTTTACAAAACCCAAATCAATTGTTTCTTAGGAATCATCCCAGTGATAACATCATTGGTGATGTAAATCAACCTATAAGGACCAGAAATTCCTTAAGAAATGAAATAGAACATCTTGCTTTTCTTTCCCAATTTTAACCTAAAAGCCCAAGTGAGGCCTTAGGTGATGATGATTGGATCAAATCAATGCAAGATGAACTAAATGAATTTGAAAGGAATCAAGTCTGTACATTAGTTGATATACCTAAAGAAACAACTGTAATTGGTGTAAAATGGGTTTTCAGAAACAAATGTGATGAAAATGGAATCATTGTAAGAAATAAAGCAAGACTTGTTGCCGAAGGGTATAATCAACAAGAGGAAATAGACTATGAAGAAACATATGCTCCTGTAGCTAGACCTGAATCTATTCGTATTCTATTATCCTTCGTAGCATTTTTCAATTTCAAACTATTTCAAATGGATGTCAAATGTGCTTTTCTAAATGGTTTTGTTCAAGAAGAATTTTTTGTCGAACAACCTCCTGGTTTTCAAGACCCAAAACATCCTGATCATGTTTACAAACTTACCAAGGCTCTATATGGTCTTAAACAAGCCCCTAGAGCATGGTATGATAGACTTACAAGATTTATTTTACAAAACAGTTATATAAAAGGTACAGCAGATCCAACCCTTTTTATAAAAATGGAAAAAAAATGTTTTGATTGTTCAAATCTATGTTGATGACATCATATTTGGATCAACTCAGAAATCCTTAACTGATTCTTTTGAAAATTTAATGAAATCTGAGTTTGAAATGAGTATGATGGGTGAGTTAACATTCTTTTTAGGTTTTCAAATTTCTCAAAAACCAGAAGGAACATATATATCTCAACATAAGTATATAAAAGATTTACTCAAAAAGTTTGGATATGACAAAACTAAAAGTATTATCACTCCAATTGGTACATAAAATACACTTGATCTTGATGAAACTGGGAAACCAGTAGATCAAACAATATTTAGAGGTATGATAGGAAGTTTGCTATACATGACAGCCAGTCGACCCAACTTAATGTTTTCTGTATGCTTATGCACAAGATACCAATATAATTCAAAAGAGTCTCATTTAAAAGCCGTAAGGGGAATCTTTCAGTATTTAAAAGGCACTATGGATTTAGGTCTTTTTTACTCTTCTCGGAATGATTTTGTTTTAAAAAGTTTTTCAGATGCTGACTTTGGTGGTTGTAGAATGGATAGAAAAAGTACATCTGGAACATGTCATTTCTTATGAGATTTTCTGGTTTCTTGGTCCTGCAAGAAACAACACTCAGTAGCACTCTCCACTGCTGAAGCTGAATATGTAGTAGCTGGAAGTTTCTATGCTCAAGTATTGTGGATGCAACACACACTCACTGACTATGGATTGAGTTTCTCCAAAACTCAAATTCTTTGTGATAATACAAGTGCCATAACTCTTAGTAAGAACCCAGCACATCACTCTCGTGAAAAACACATAGATGTTAGGCATCACTTTCTTAGGGATCACACACAAAAAGGAGATATTATTTTACAATTTATCGGAATGCAAGAACAACTTGCTGACATTTCTACAAAACCATTACCTTCTGATAGATTTGAATTTATAAAACAGAATCTAGGAATGATTACATTAAAATAATCATTCATATCTACTTCCTGTTTTACATCTCTCCTAATAGTAAGAAACTCCTTTTGAAAGGGGGAGGGCATCTTTTTTATTTATGTTTCATTTTATCTTATGTTCTTTAAACTATTTACTCTCTGGATATGTGTATTTTTTTCTGTTTATCGTATTGACAGTTTTGTCGTATCATTTAATTTTCTGTTTATTGAATCGACCGATGATGGTAATGAATTTCTTTTCCATCGTATTGACCGATGATGGTATTGAATTTTTTTTCCATCGTATCAATCAATCATGGTATTGAATCGATTGATGATGTTATTGAATTTCTCTTCCATCATATCGACCGATGATGGTATTGAATTTCTTTTCCATCGTATCAATCAATCATGTTATTGAATCGACCGATGATGGTATTGAATTTCTTTTCCATCGTATCAATCAATCATGGTATTGAATCGACCGATGATGGTATTAAATTTCTTTTCCATCGAATCAACCAATCATGGTCTTGAATCGACCGATGATGGTATTGAATTTGTTTTCCATCGGCTTGTCAGTTCATGGTAACAAGATTGTTTTCCATCGTACGGTCAGTCCATGGTAACGACTTTGTTTTCCATCGGCATGATGTTTTTTTTCTTATGATTGTATTTTCTTTGGATTTCTACTAAAACCAACAATCACCTTACGATATCCGACAGGTAATTTTTATTTCTTTTATTTTTTTCTTTCATTTTAAATCCTAACCATTGATCTTATTTCCTTTAATATTGACCGTAGAAGATCAAAGGTCACCCCTTCATCGCCTATAAATATCCCCCCCACTCCCCAAACCCACATTGGTTTTTCAGGATTTGAGGCGTAGCTCTGCTCCACCAGCTATAAATCATCATATGATCTTCTCATCGGAAGAAGCATTATGTCTCAATCCTCTGCTAATACTCCAGCCAAAATGTCTTCAAAGACCTTTACAGAGAAAGACTTTAACAGAGAAAGGTTAGTATCTCGATATTTTTTCGATATGTACGATTCCACAATCAGGAGGATCATTTTGTTTCAAGGGAGGGAACATCTGTGTGTTGAAAATCCCTATTCTCAAGATCCGGTTCTTTTTGATGAAGTTTGTCAATTTTATAAAACCGTATCTTTTCACAAAGACATGACTATAAACTTTGCTGTGTATGATAGAAAGATATCCATGTCTGTGAAACAAGCGGCTCATATTCTAAATGTCTCAACTAAAGGGGATTCTTTCTTTCCATCTCATAAACTACCAGAAGTAGTTGGTACGTTTAACAGAGAAAGTGCTGAAAATTCATTGATTGTTATTAATGAAGAAAAGAGAAAAGTGTCTCATCTTTCTCCGGATAATCGGTTTGTCACTTTATGGATGCAAGGTTTTATTATTCCAGGGAAAGGGTATAGAGAAACTCTCAAAGTTTCTGATATTTTCATGCTTGACTATCTTGTGAATATGAGAAAAGTGAATCTCATGGGGTATGTTTTTGAAACCATTAAGAATGTTAAGACATGAGGGATTAAGTCCCAAATGATTATGTATCCATCCATCCTTACGAAGTTCATTATTGAGAGTATGAAGTTTTGTAACATTCCTTTGAAAGGAAACCCCATAGATTTGAAGCCTTCTTGGATTAACAAAAGTACTATGAAGAAGTTGAATGCTTGTTTTGATCACAATTCAAAACTTTTTGTCAGAGATGTAGAAGCTGAATTGGCTTAGAATCAATCGGCACCTATGCCAGCCAAAGACATTCACTCTACTGGTGTTACTCAAAAGTCTGATCCGCAAACTAGTTCAAAGCCTAAGAAGAAGCCAAAGTACAGTAAGGAGGTTGTAGATAAATGGAGAAGGGATAAGGAACAGAGAAAGGAAGATGATCCAAAGTTTGGTCTTGACCCGGCTGAGGCTTTTGCAGAAAGAATAAGGGTAGAAGAAACCCTTAAGGCTGAAAAGAAAAAGAAAACTGATTTGAAAAGAAAGGCTCAAGACTTTTATATCTCTAATGACTTGAAAATGGTTGAGGATGCTAGTGCTCAACTGATGGAAGAAGTGCACCAAGAGCCTATCGTACAGAGCCTTCCTGAGAAAGAAAAAGGATGGAAGAAATAGAAGAAGTGGAAGAAGAAGAAGGAGATTTTCTTTTATAATTTCTTTAGGGTTTAAAGAAGAGTAAGGAGGAGTCCGTTCAAAATCTAAGTGAAGGTGTGCAACAAACTCCTCATGCCGATCAAGCACAAACTCCGGACAGAATGTCATCTCAAGAAAAGCAAGGTGCTCAATCCTCTCACAAAGATAAAGTTGTTTTCATTAGTGACAGAGTGGAAGAAGAAATAAAGCAGAAAGAAAAAGCAAAAGGAAAACAACCAGTTGCAGATTTGAGCCGATCAAATGAACTGGAATCGTATGATGAAGATACTAATTTAGAGCATACAATCTCTCTCAAGAAAAGTGATTATATTGTCCATGTTTTGAGAAGGGTTGAGAAGACAATTCCATATTTCCCGAGGCTGTAAGGGAAGATTGATTTTATTACTGAATATAAAAATAAGAAGTTTGGCTCTGTAAAAGAATTGAGGAAGAAAGTTTTGTCAGTTGAAGCCGATTTGAATGTTCTTTCAGAAAGTTCGGTTGCTCATAAGAAGGCCTGCAACAAGATGACCAAGTGGTCGTAAAAAATAGAGAGCTCAATCAATGATCATGAGATAACAATTGAAGATATAATAAGGTTGTAAAATGATCTTGCAGTTGCTTTCAATAAACTTGATAGAGAAATGGTTGAAAGGATGAATCTTTTGTCTTCTCAACGAGCCGATGTTCCTTCAGTGAAAGACTTGCAATAAAGAATGAATACTTTCCAATCTGAATTCTCGAAGGTTTCATCATTCAAGGATGAAATTGTTTTGTTGAAGAATCAAAACTCTGTGTTATCCAAATATAACAAGAATCTGCAAAACAGAATTTATACTCTTGATGAAGTAATCAGAGTCCAGGAAGAGACTATCAAGAATCAAGATCAGATTTTGGCGGATCAACAAGCGATTCTCAGAACTCAGAGTGAATCAATTTCTGAAGACAAGAAAGAGATCAAAAAGATGAAGGCAGTTCTTCATGAGTTAATCAAAAAGTAGAAGGAAAGAGAAAAAAAGTGATCTGTATTTGTTTTCAAGTCTAGAAATGTTTGTTATCGTAATGTTTGTTATCTCAATTTTGTTTCTATTGTCTTGTGTTTCTTTACTAACTCCTTTAGAAAATTCAAGTTTACCTCTTTCTTTTTGTAAATCACAAAGGGGGAGAAAGTTTACAAAGGGGGAGAATGTTTTATAAAGGGGATAATGCTTTACAACACTCTTAAGGAAAATATACGAATATAATCCTTAGGAAAATCCATACCTAAGGGGGAGTTAGTTGTATTAAATTTCTTATTCAGAAGAGTTTCCAATAACTCAGGGGGAGATAAGTATTTCTTGTTACATTTACTTTGTGTGTTGTGCTTTCCAAAAAGGGGGATATTGTTGGGTCAAAAGTCCTCTTTTGACTTCTATATCATGTTTTGGAAATCACAAATGTATTCTATCATATTCTGGAAATTACAATTGCCTTCTATCTTGTTTATAGTATCGTACAAAGATGATCGTACTGACTATATCGTATCGTACGATACTGATCGAACTAATCGTACTAATCATACTAATCGTACCGATCATGTTGATCATACTGATCATGCTGATCGTACTGATCATGCTGATCATACTAACCATATGTATCGTACAATACTGATCATACTTACCATGCCAATCGTACAATACTGATCATACTGATTATGTAAATTGTATTGACTATGTTACTCATAACTTTATTACATGCTTGTTACAATACTTAGTTAAAAACACTTATTGCATATGAATCGTACTCATGTTTTTCATTTCTATGTATATTTTGTTCTAACAAAAATCATGTCGTTGAGTTTGTTACAAACCAATCAAAACGATGTCGTGCTTTCTGTTTCAATATGACCGTTGGAGGCAATATGACCGTTAGAACCCAAGGCCTATAAATAAGAGGTCATTTGAAGCTGAGAGAATAACTATGATAGAGAAATGAATGAAGAGACTTCGTGAACTATCAAGATTCTAGAGAGAGACACTGTGACTTCTCTCATCTGCCTTGTGCGTCCAATCATCGTATCGAGGGCTTTCAAGTGATTGAAAGATAGAGGTGCCTATTACCTATAAAATCGAGGGCTTCCAGGGATAGGCAGACAGACGTACCGATAATCGTATCGAGGGCTGCCGGGGATTGGCAGACAGACGTACCGATCATCGTATCAAGGGCTGCCAGAGATAGGCAGACAGACATGCCGATCATCGTATCTAGGGCTCACCAAGGTGTTGGTGAGACAAACCTTTTATCCTAGGTGAAAGGATAACCCTTCACTTTGGGTCAAAATAATTTTAATTCTTTTACATTTCCACTATTACTTGTATTAGAAATGAATTTGTATTGTTTCCTTTCTTCATTACATATTCAATTGTAATTGTTTCAATTACAATCATTCTATTACATATTGTATTGATTGATTCTATACGCTTTAAGGTAGAATAATTCATCATTGTATTACTCTGATCATTGTGTTCATCTTGAATATAATTGTTTTACATTACTGTAGATGCCAGAAAAAGTCCGTTGTTCCCAAACGAAGCTCCGGATGCGGAAAGCGAAGTGATATTTGGAGTCAGAGGCACATTCTGGAGGGCCCGGAGGACTTGCGCGAAATTTCAGAGGTCCGCGCGCAAAGTTGAGTTGCGGCGCGCAATCCTCCCGGGATGCGCGCAATGCGACGGGCCGGCGCGCTATTTTGCGCGCCCGTGGCCCGCGTGGCTCCCTTGCGCGCCGGGTCCTGATTTCGCGCCCGCGAAGAGAATTCCGCGCCCGAAGCTGGATTCCGCGCCCGGGGTTGCCTATAAATATAAGGCGACCCCCGACGTTTTGAAGGTTGCTGGAAGTCGAACGGTCTCCCGCGCGCGCAATCCAACCCCTTCCGCGCGCAATGCCGATCTTCAGGTAACCTCCTTTCTTTCGCGCAATAGAGCCTTGGGGTTCGCCTTCGCGCGCAATCCCCTTGGCTCCTTTCCTTTGAATAAATTTCGACCCGAAGGCCTTTGCGCGCAAAAGAAGCCTCTTGCGCGCAATTGCCCCCCGGGTGCGCGCAATCCGACCCGATTGCGCGCACCCCCCATTTTCAAAGTGGCCATTAGTTAGAGAATGAGCCGTTGCCCCCGCACGCTACCCGAAGCCCGGTGCGCGCAATCCCAATCATCCGCGCGCGAAGCGCTGGCCCAATTGCGCGCCAGCCCGCCATTTTGCGCGCCGACCCGCGGTTTTGTGCGCAAAGCTTCTCTTTTGCGCGCAATCCGCCAGGGTCGCCTCCTTTGACCCCCTGAGGGTACCCGCCTGCGTGGCGCCCGATGATCCTCATCCTGGGTGCCCGCACCATGCGTTGTCTTCCCGTGCGGCCCTCCAGACTCGCGCAAAGTGACACGGGCCCATCGGCGGCACCATACGTCCAGCATGACGTTAAACTGCATATTCGTCCAGCATGACGTTAAACTGCATAATCGTCCCGCATGACGTTAAACTGCCCATACGTCCTACAAGACGTTAAACTGTACATCGTCCGAGCTACAAGACGTTAAACTGTTCAGCATACGTCCAAGTTGCACGACGTTAAACTGCCTAGCCCCCATCGTCCGCGCTGCAAGACGTTAAATTGCCAAGTGTTTCGTCCTCAACACACGACGTTAAACTGTACTTCGTCCGGCAAGACGTTAAACCGTCCGCAACCTGATCCCGTGCTCCGCACGCAGGGTCTCCCCCGGTTTGGATGTGGCCCCCACCTGCTCGTCTCTGCAGGGATGTCGGGATTGTCCCGCTTTTGGGACGATTTAATGGGAGCGGCTTTTCCCTACGGGGGCAGGGTATTACAAACCCCTAGTTTCTTGTGGGGGGCTGCACATGTGTATCTCCATTGCGCTCCCCCACTGCCGAAGCCAGTAGAGGGTGTGACTGGGATCGAGGTGTCTTCTGCTTTCGGTCCAAGTCCCTTCCAACTGAGTTTTGCCGCAATCCGGGCTGCCTCAAGTGCGTAAGTCCTGACAGAATGAACTACGTGGACTTTGCTCCCTGTCTTCTAAACAGGGTACGTAGGAAGCCTCCCTGAGGTCCAAGCCCACCACCTGGTCATCCCGGTCGTATTTACGTCGGTTCGTCCATCAGTGGACCCCTCCAGGGTTCACGCTTGCGTCGATTCACCTATGAATCCGCCCCTGTGGGAGACTGCCCGTGTGTATATCCACTGTGCCTCCCCACATCCCCTTTTCTCATTTCTCCTTTTATCGTCCAGCATGACGTGAAACTATGATCCACCCGGCCGTTCCATCCCCCTATGTGCGAGGTGGTTCGGTTCAATCCTCCGCCCGGCGGCCTCGACCTCTTCGTGAGTCGGCTTGCCGACGTCCAGCATGACGTTAAACTGTATATCCGAACTACGTTGACTTTGATCCCTATCTTCTACACAGGGTACGTAGGAAGCCCCTACGGGGTCCAAGCTCTTCACTCCATCATCCATCCTGATCCTTACCCGGGCCGCCACATCCCGGTGGGGTCATGCCACTTCACTCCACTCCATATCACTTGGGAAGCCGCCCATGTGCTGGCCCCAGCGTCGGAGGTTCCCCGCAAGGGGTTCTGTCATCTGATCCACTTTTCGTGTTGATCGGTCCGATGCCGTCCCCACTGGATGTTAAACTCGCGGCATACCCCGTGTTAAACATGGGAAGCTAAGGAAAACCTCAGGTGACACAGTTCCCCGCACCCAGTACGGGATGCCTCAGGCCATCATGCCTTCGAGAAGCCCTATTAGGGATGGAAGACAGACGTGCAGAGCCGAAGTGTTACGCCACGCCCCCAGCACCCAGAGCCACCCGGCCTTCTCACCGCAGGTTGCTGCCCCGACCGGACTCCTTGGAACGTCCGGGCGGAAGCAGCGTAATTAACCGGTGTCCATGAAGATATGGCGCCGGGAACGAGATTCACGAACATTCTTAAGTCTATGAGGGAGACCCGGATTAGGCGACGAGTTCCGAGGAGACGTCCAAGGAAGGAAGAGCCGACATCCCATCATCCCGGTTTCGATCAAGGAGCAGACGCCCATGAATAAGGGACGGATGCCACCCGCCCTTGGAAAGCGGCACTGCGGGACCACAAGCCGCGCGCCCATCCCCACGGGTCGACGGGTGCACGCGCGAACGCGTCCTGGCGGAACAGCGTAACCCGACGCACATCCGCACCGAAACAGAAAAATGGTGAACCCGACGTGAATCTCTTCTCCTCGATACGAAGACCGATGGCTATCAGAGGTGTTGGAAGACCGGCATGTTGCCCGGCCAAGCATTCAGTCTTACCCGCCAGGGGCTGGGGAAGTGAAATCGGGCACTCCGTCTCGCAACGTCGAGGGCCTGGGTTCCCCCCACGGAAGGCGTCACGGCGCTAATGGTTGGTTGTCGATTCCTTTTTTCCTGTCAGTGTTAATGGGTCTTTCTCCCTTCTTGCAGAAATCAGGTCGCCCAATCTAGTGCCCGATCGCCACCTGCCCACTGGCGCAGGAATAGGGGAAACACCGACGCGGCTACTCTGCGCGGTCCCGCCCGTTCCACAGTCTTCCCAGCAGCCGCAATTGCGGGGCGACCACGCCCTCTCTCCCCCTCGGAGGTCATCCAGAGAAGGGTGATCAACACCCTGGTGCGGAGATACGAGGAAGAGGGAGTCATCCCCACTAGGGAAATGGCTCGCCTAGACCTTGAGGAGGCTGCACCTCGCCACCACCGCCGCCCCCGAGGGCCGCGCAGGGAGGCACCGCTGCCTACCTCAACGTCCAACCGCTTCGGGAGCTTATCCTCGGAGCGCTCTGACAGTTCCCTTCCCTATGCGGATGAAGTGGAAGATGCCCGGGACTACCCTATCCGAGGTCCGCTCCAGGGATCTACGGTAAGGACTCCCGCCAGGCCACGGAGACACCGCCGCTAGGCCCCTCAAGTCGAGGAACATGCTCTCCACCTGCCCGCGCCGCTCATCCCGACTCGTCTGTCTCGACGCCAACGTCGGGCATGAGCGGAAGGGGATGCCCACCTTGGGGCTCTAGCAACAGCGGCCGCATTGGCCCAAGCCACTGCTGGCTCCAGTCGCCAGGCCCCTATGCATCCTGAGCGGGGGAACTCCTATGCCCGACCCGGATCGAGGCCCCGACCGCCCCAAAGGCAGGTTGGGTCGACTCTCCCGGTTGCTGGCACTGGCCGTAGCCACCGCGGACCACCCCGCGGTAGCGCTATTCACCGACAGGGTCTACTCTGTGTGGCCGATCCAGGAGGCATGGGTTATCCCACCTTCCGATCCCGGCCCGGGGGCCTGCCCGGACTCATCTCTCCCCGCGTCCCCTTTGATATCTTTCCCGGTGCCCCTCGCACCCTGGTTCCCAGTCCTCTTGGCCCCAGCACCAGTGCGGCCGGAGGACGCCAGGACAGAGATCAGCCCTGCCCCGGAGAACTGCCCAGGGGCAGGAAGGCAAGGCGTCGACGCCGAGGGAAGAATGTTACGGAATTCCGGACAGAGATCCGACCGGTTTGCTTCTCTGACTCAGAGGCGGAGTACGATTCGGCGACAGAGCCCCTTCCCCAATCCCGCCAGTCAAGGGCAGGGGCAGGAATGCGGCACGTCAGCCTCGTGCTCCCCGAGAGCGAGATCGATGTGATCCCCGCTTCTCTCCGAAGGTATATCCGGGGCAACGAGGGCCTGGTAGACCCCCAAGGATCAAACTTGCGGTTGGTACCAGCCCCTCCGGAAGTGCCTTCGGTCTCGGTCGGAGAAGCCGGAGACTTTTTCTGGGGACCGACGGTCGAACCACGATCTGGTGCACCCTCGGCGAGCACCGATGCTACGGCAGGATGTTCGCTCGCCGGCCCGTCCTATCGTGATGTGGTAGCCAGGGCACCGCCACCCTCAGAGGGCGGCCCGGGATATGGAGGCCAATCGGCCTGCTCGCCGTATTCACCGTCGGCCAGCCCGTCGGCCCGACGGCCCGCCTCGGCGCCACTGCCGGTTCCCCGTCCGTTCCCAGCCATTGAAGAGGACCAAGGAGATCTGGGTCACGAGTTTGAGTCGTGGAGCTTCTGGACCTTTCTTGCAGAGGTCCACTTCCCTGAGAAGTTTTGGCCAGTCGCAGGACCGGGCTTTGATGCACCCGAATCGCTCACCCCGGATGAGTTCGAATGCTTCCGCCGAACTCTCCGGGAGACTCGATCCTGTCTTCACCGCCTACAAATGCCATACCCCGGGAGTCAAATGCACCTGGAGGATATTGGTGAGCAGTGCCGTCAAATTGACCTGGCCATGCTCCCCGCGGTTCGGCACCCCGGGTCATTTGGGCACCACGAGGCCCTCCAACAACGATGCGTCGAGTGTTTTCAGGTACTCCGCAAAGTTATCGAGGAAGCCACTCCCCACGTGCATATCCGTGGATGGGGGTAGTACGCTGCCCTACGCTTCCGTGTGATTCGCCGACAGCCCGATTCGCTGGGTGGCCCTGAGGGTATATCCCCAGGGACAGAAACGGTCAATATGGCTGACCTGTCGGGAGAGGGGAACGACTTGGAACTTCTCGACGGGGGCTTCCCCCCCGAAGACAATCCGTCGTCAGATCCATCGGTGAGAGTTACTCGTCATCAGAGGAACCTCCTGGGGCTCCCCGCACCCACTGAAGCACTGTCGTTGAGCCGAAACGTCAGCAAAGGAAAAGAGCACAGCGAGGCTATAAAGCCCGCCGACCCATCTGCCTCCATGCAGAGGGCAGAGGAGGATCCCGAGAAGGCTACGCTACGTCAGCAGCTCGCCGAACAGAAGAGGCTGGTTGACCAGCTCCTCGCCGAGCGCGCTGCAGAATGGCGGCCTGACTACGGTGATCCCAGGCCAGGACAGCAGGGACCGGAACAACCGCTCCTCGATGAGACTCTCCCGGGCAACCGTGATCACGCCGTGTTCGCCGACAGGAGAGAGGCCATTGCCTATGGCAAGAGGGCGCGGTATGTTTCGCCACACCCTCCTGAGCGGCGTGACTACCTGAGAGATCCCGCTCGGATTCCTCCCGCTGCCCCAAGGGCCGCTCCGCCCGCCATCCCACGAGCCGCCGAGTTCGACGACCCGGTCGACGACCCGATTGAAGGGTCGTGCAATGCGCTCGTGGTTAGAGATCCTCGCCAGGACTGGAACCCATGTCCGGACGATCCGATGGCGGCGCTCATTGCCCGCTTGGAAGCCTTGGAGACTCGGCAGGTGGCGATCGCACCGGACGGCAAGCCCTACCCAGCATGGGTGGATGACATGCCAGCGCCTCCGGGGTTTGGGAATCCCACTTTAGCCCCCTTCAACGGAACTGGAGATCCGCCACAGCATTTAGCCCACTTCAACTCGAGGTGCGGGCCTATGTTGGGGACTCCGGCGCAGCAAGAGGCCGCTAAGCTTCGCTGCTTTGTTCAGACATTGGAAGGGCCAGCATTAGTCTGGTACAGCCAGCTCCCCGTCGGGTCGGTGACCAGCTGGGAGGACCTCCGTAGACAGTTCCTCTACCAGTTCAGTTCCACAACCCGGAAGACAAGTATCGCAGACCTCTTCAAGTGCAAGCAGAGGCCTGATGAGCGAGTCGCGGACTTCGTCGCCCGATGGAAGGGTCTCACGTATTCCCTTGACATGCCATTGACTCAGGAGCAGTTGCTGACAATGTGCATCGGGAACGTCAAGACCGAGCTGGTCCCTTCCCTGATCACTCAGAATTACCCCGGAGGGTTCAGGGACTTCTCAGACAAAGCTCAACGTCTTGAGGAAGCCCTGCAACAGGCCAGCCAGGCACACCCGCTGCCTCCTATGATTCCTGCAAGGAGAGTCAGTAGGGCTGAGCCCGCTGCTGTGGCCCAGATAGAGGCTCCCAGGCCGTTGGAGCTGCTACCGGCGAGACCAGCTCCACAGCCTCACAGGAATCCGCCTCCACGGGCTCAGTTCCCGGCCCAGCAGCGGCAGCCTCAGAACCGGCCGGCCCCTCCGCGTAATGTACCGCCGCAACCCAGGCGAGATAATCAGGGTCCACCTCCTCGGCAGGCCCCTCCAGCCCCTCGTCAAGACCGTGCTCCCAGGGGCCCGCGACACCTGACTTACTCATTTCATGAGGATCAGGTCCCCGGTTATTTCCGGAGTGCCCTGGAGCAGAGGATTGTGCGACTGCCTGAGTGTTGGAAGCCAGAGGAGGCACATCTCGCAGATAACCCCCGCTACTGCCCCTACCATTGGGCCCTAGGGCACACCATCCAGCGGTGTTATGTGTTTAAGGATTGGCTCCAAGACCAGATTAACAACAATGTAATCAGGTTGGGCCCAGCTCCAGCACAGGTAGCGGGCGTGTTCGTGGGATCAGATGACGATTGTGGCGATGAGGAAGAATGGCAGCTGGTCTCCGACCGCGGGTCCCAGAAGTATAAAAACTGGATGGCCCTCAAGACGACCATTCGCGCCCATGGAATCATCCGTGCGCGCTTGAATCGGCCTGAGCCCCCAGAAGCTGCGGGTGCTGCTTCGGCATCGTCGTCCCAGCCTGCCTCTTCCAAGAGGAGCAAACGGCGGCAGCGCAAGAAGGAAGAGCGCGCCCCGCCGGTTCCGCCACTATCCCGCACTCTCGGCGATTTCATGCCCCCGGAGATGGGGGTCCCTCCTTGGATCCGCCCGGTGATGGATGATTCGTCCGATGACGGTATTGGGTACGCTTCGGTTAATACCGTCGAGCTGGTAAATCCCTTTTCGGTTCCCGGCGTTGAAGAACACCAGGTGGACCTCCCTAGTGTCCCCGGTCGTCGCCACCGTCGGAAGAACCGCAGCAGCAGGAGTCGCCGGGGCACAGCCATTGGTGCCTCCAGCCAGGCCGTGCACGCCACTGAGACTAGGCAGCAGGATCAAAACCGAGCTCAGCGCACGCAGCCCCCCCGTCCGGGGATGACGGATTCGCCTCCACCACTGTTTGTGGTGTGGGACCAGGCAGAACCGCCTCAGCCGCGTCGCGACCAGCTCCGCCCTGCCACGAGTCCATCCCGGCCTCCTGACTCCAGTACGGTGACCATTTCCCGGACTGCGACCGGTGAACAGTGGGATGCGCCAAGCACCAGTCGGCCGCCGATCCAACCGGCAAGGCCCGTCATGCCACCAACCGCAGGGCAACCTCCTGCAACTAGGGGCTCGCGCTTGGCCAAAAAGTATGACGTCCTGAAGCACTTGGCCGACATCCCAGCAAGGCTCTCCATCCTTGAGGCTCTGCGCATGTCATCTGAGATGCGCGAGGCACTCGCTGAAGCCCTGAAAAGCCCCCTCCAGTTTGAGACCGAGGTTGCGGCTGCAGAGGCCTTTCACGCCGAAACGATCGAGGACGCTGAATTTCAGGCAGTTATCTCGTTCTCTGGTAAGGATGAAGACCCTCCTATACAGGGACACATTCGTCTGCTGTATGTCACTGGCCGGTTCAATGGCCTCGAAGTCCAGCGCTGTCTTGTCGACACGGGGTCCGGGATTAACCTGATTCCAACTCGGACGCTCCGGAGATTGGGGTTGTCTGAGGATGACTTGATTCCCTCCGACCTCAGGATCCAGGGGTATGACCGCACCGAGCAAACTCCGGTCGGCAAGATACGTTTCAAGACCCAGTTCGGTGACTTGGTTGCCAACACCGAATTCATGGTGGTCTCTCAGGACACGGCGTATAACGCATTGATGGGCAGGCCATGGCTCCACCTTCACGCGGCGGTTCCCTCATCATACCACCAATGCCTCAAATACTCCCTTAATGGTCGAGTAGGCGTGCTTCAAGGAGATGCCTCTCCTTTTGCCTCATGTGAAGCCCGTTATCTGGACGCGGACTATTACAAGATCAAGGATAAGCAGATCCTGGCTGGTGAGGTTGAGCCTGTCGCTGTTGCGGGTGATCCCTGGGCAAGTCTGGATGACGCCTACGTCCTCCCTGTTCAACGGTTGGACTTGGCCATGGTCTCTACGGCCCGCGAGTCTCCTGATGAGATGACCGCGACCGCCCGCGCCAGCACCAGTGGCCCAGCAGGATCTGGTAGCCCCAATGCAGTTGCTAACGCAGTCTCTCCCGTGGACGATCCCTCCCCGAGTGGAGAGGATATGGAAGACGCACCCCCAGCCTTTGAGGAGGGCGTCCCCGCCACGGTCGATGAGTTAATACAGGTGAACCTTGGAACCGAGGCCGATCCAAGACCCACATTGGTTAGTGCCGCCATGCCCTCTGAGGAGCGGCAGCAGTACGTGGACTTTCTCAGGCAGCACCGTGATGTGTTCGCTTGGGGCTATGACGAGATGCCGGGGCTAGATCCTCAGGTGGCCGTCCACCGCCTTGGTCTCCCGGCGAACCATCGCGGGTTCAAGCAGCCTCCCAGGAAGATGCATCCGTCCCACGGTGCCATGGTTGAGGCCGAAGTTGATAAGCTTATCAAAGCCAACTTCGTGAGGGAAGTTCATTACCCCAAATGGCTGGCCAACATTGTGCCGGTCAAGAAGAAGAACGGGCAGATTAGAGTCTGCATCGACTTCCGCGATCTCGACCGCCACTGTCCGAAGGATGATTTTCCCCTTCCAGTGACAGAGCTGTTGATTGATGCCACGGCAGGGTTCCAAGCCCTCTCCTTCATGGATGGATACTCCGGATACAACCAAATTCGGATGGCCCCTGAGGATGAGGAGTTCACTGCCTTCAGGGCCCCCCAAGGTACCTTTTGCTACCGGGTCATGCCCTTCGGCCTGAAGAATGCAGGTGCCACCTATCAACGGGCGATGCACCGCATATTCAAGCCAATCCTCGGCACACTGGTGGAATGCTACGTCGACGACTTGGTTGTCAAATCGCGCCAGCGTCGGGACCATCTCAAAGATCTTGAGAAAGTGTTCAGCTTCCTCCGGTCTCGCTGCCTGAAGATGAACCCGTTGAAGTGTGCCTTTGGGGTCACCTCCGGAAAGTTCCTTGGATTTGTGGTAAGATACCGGGGTATTGAGATCAACCCAGAGAAAATCAGGGCGATTAACCAGATGCCTCCCCCAGGTACCGTCCAGGAACTGCAAGGGTTCCAAGGCCACTTAGCCTATATACGCCGATTCATCGCGAATCTGGCCGGCAAGTGTAAGCCCTTTTCTCAGATCATGAAGAAAGGTGCCACCTATGTATGGGATAAAGAGTGTCAGACTGCTTTTGAGGAAATCAAGCAGTACCTGCTTCAACCTCCGGTCCTGATGCCGCCCGTATCCGGAAAGCCGCTGGTCCTTTATGTGACCGCCCTGGAACGGTCCCTGGGTGCCCTTCTCGCCCAGAAGAACAACGAGGGAACAGAGAATAGCCTCTACTACCTCAGTCGCATGCTCCTCGATGCGGAAGTCAGATATTCCCCCATTGAGAAGAGCTTCCTGGCGCTCGTATTTGCCGTACAGAAATTACGGCACTACTTGCAGCACCATGAGGTACAGTTGGTTTCTCGGGTAGACCCGTTGAAATATATCCTGAGCCGGCCTATGTTGACTGGCCGCCTAGCGCGGTGGGATGTGATTCTCCAGCAGTTCGACATCAGGTATGTGTCTCAGAAGGCCATCAAAGGGCAAGCATTGGCAGACTTTCTGGCTGCTCACCCAACCTCCGCGGATCAGCCGCTGGATCTAGGCTTTCCTGATGAGACCATTCTCTCGGTTGATCGAGCCGATCCATGCTGCCAGATGCACTTTGACGGTGCATCCCGGAGCCCCACCGGTAGAAGACTTGATAATCCTAAGCTCAACAGAGTGGGCTTGGGCATCGTCTTCATTACCCCGGAGCAAGCCGTGCTGCCATACTCTTTCCTGTTGTCAGAGGGCTGTACCAACAATGAGGCGGAATACCATGCCCTCATCACCGGCCTCGAGTTGGCTCTCGAGATCGACGTGCCCCGTCTGTGCGTGAAAGGGGACTCCGAGATGGTCGTTAAGCAGATCAATGGCGACTACGTTGTCAGGAAGCCGGAACTTGTGCCATTGTTGGAGTGCACCCTCCTTCTGATGGCCCGGTTCCCTTCTCGGCCGGAAATTGTCCATGTTCCCCGGTCGCAGAACGGTCGAGCAGATGCTTTGGCCAGCCTCGCTGCGTCACTTGCGGAGCCTGAACAGGACAACCTGATCGTCCGTGTGACGCGCCGCAGGCTCATCGCTCCCGTTATCCCGGAAGAAGACCGCGGCCCGTTGGTAAGTAACCTCACCACGGTTGCCCCTATGCCCGGAGCCACGAGTACCCCAGATATGACAGTCGGATCAGCCCCTGATTGGAGGACGCCTTTGGTTGAGTACCTCCAACATGGCATTCTTCCATCGGATCGGGCCGAGCGCGAGCGAGTTCGACGCCGCGCATCGCAGTTCGTCCTCCAGAGCAGTCCCGGCCTGGAGCAGATCCTCTACAAACACGGATTTGATGGTGTTCTCCTCCGTTGCCTTCAGGGAGTTGAGATCCCACAAGTCATGCAAGAGGTTCATGCTGGTTCATGCGGCGCCCACCAGACTGGGCCGAAGCTGTCCCACCAGATTCGGAGGTTGGGATACTTCTGGCCCTCTATGATCCATGACTGCATCGAGTATGCCAGGAGGTGCCATGCGTGCCAGGTTCATGCGAACTTTGTGCATCGGCCGCCGGAGCCTCTCCATACCACAAGGTATTCCTGGCCCTTTGCAGTCTGGGGACTGGACGTTGTGGGACCTTACCCGCCGGCGACAGCTCGCCAGTGCCGGTTCATTCTGACCGCCACGGATTTCTTCTCCAAATGGGCAGAAGCGATTCCGCTCAGAGAGGTCAAATCCTGCTCGATCGCTGACTTCGTGACCTCCAACATCATCTATCGATTTGGAGTGCCTCACGCTATCCTCACGGATAACGGAACCAATTTCCGAGCAGCCGAGTTGAAGAAGTTGTATGCCAAGTATAACATTCGCTCGAACCATACATCTCGCTATCATGCGCAGGCGAATGGACAGATCGAGCCGTTTAACAAAACCCTCTCTAACATTCTGCAAAAGATGGTTGGTCAGAACAAGAAGAGTTGGCCGGACAAGCTCCCCAACGCCCTCTGGGCTTATCGGACGACGACTCGCAATTCCCCCCAGATGACCCCTTATTCCCTGGTGTATGGAGCTGAGGCCGTCCTGCCCATCGAGATCCATTTGCCGTCCTTGCGCACTGCGGTCTACGACCAGAAAGCGCCGGACAGAGTTGCTGAAGCCCGTCTAGTCGAGTTGGAAGCACTGGATGAGAATAGACTTCGCGCTTTGCACAACTTGGAGAGGCATCAAAGCAGAATGGCTTGAGCTTTCAATAAGAAGGTTCGCCTCCGCTCCTTCTTGCAGGGTGATCTAGTGCTAGCCCTAAGAGCGCCGATGATCCCCGACAGGAAGCCGCCCAAGTTGGAGCCCAAGTGGGAGGAACCCTTTGTTGTCCACAAGTTCTATCCCAATGGCGCGTACTCCCTAGCGACTATGGATGGTGAGCGTGTCACTCCTCCCACCAACGCTAGGTTTCTTAAGCAGTACTTCGTCTGAGTGCTCTACGTCCTGCATGACGCTAAGCTGCACCACGTCCTGCACGACGTTAAACTGCATTCGTCCAGGCTACAAGACGTTAAACTGTTCGGAACACGTCCGCGCGACAAGACGTTAAACTACCAAGCATCATTCGTCCTGCACGACGTTAAACTGCATTTGTCCAAGCTACAAGACGTTAAACTGTTCAGCATTCGTCCTGCATGACGCTAAACTGCACTACGTCCGAGCTACAAGACGTTAAACTGTTCAGCATTCGTCCTGCATGACGCTAAACTGCACTACGTCTGAGCTACAAGACGTTAAACTGTTCAGCATTCGTCCTACATGACGTAAAACTGCCCCTCAAGAACTACGTGCGGCTTGATTCCCATCCTTATGGGATACGTAGGACCGCCTGAACATTCATGTTTCAGGCCCAGCCCCATCCTTCGGGAATTTCCATCCCATCCCGGGCCCTTGGCCCAGTTGCCCCCGGGTGTGCGGCGTATGGTGTGAGCGCGGGGCTATGCCCTCATTCACGTCGGTTTGCTCGTCACGCTGTACGCCCCCCCCCCCCCACGTTTGGGGATGCCTTCTGCTCCCCCCTTCCTTTTTTCTCTCTTTTCGTCCTGCATGACGTTAAACTGCACTTCAAGAACTACGTGCGGCTTGATTCCCATCCTTATGGGATACGTAGGACCGCCTGGACATTCATGTTTCAGGCCCAGCCCCATTTCCCGGGAATCTCTATCCCGCGTTGGGTCTCCGGCCCAAGTTCTCCTCCTTTTTGTGCGAGGCGTATCGCGTGAGCGGGGGATTATGTCCTCATTTGCGTTGGTCTACTGGCCACGCCGTACACCTCCCCTGTGTGTGAGACTATCTCACACCCCTCCACGTCCTGCATGACGTTAAACTGCACTCTTAAGAACTACGTATGGCTTGATTCCCATCCTTATGGGATACGTAGGACCGCCTGGATGCTTGTGTCTCAGGTCCAGCCCTGTCTCTTGGTTGATCACAGGGATCTGCCCTCATTTGGTTGCTCTCAGGGTGAGTCCTCCGACCCTTTCCGGTGATCTGTTAACATGTTTTGGGTACTTCGGCCTATGACTCGTGGTGTCAGATTCAATCCCGACAAGTCCTGTGTTACTTGTCAGGCCTCGCGCTTCCTCTTGTTTGAGCCTTCACTCAAAGGGATCCTCGTTAGCGTTTTGGGTACGATGCCTCAGTGCTCTCCCACCGCTCCGGGTCGATTTACCGGCGGGTCTTGGGCCGCAAATCGATATGAATCCTGCGATTAAGCGGTTGATGCTCGTTTGCTTGCCCCGTCTTAGGCTGACGCGATCGGATGTTGTGTTGCGAATGCGTCAGCAACATCCTTGATCGCCAGGTCAGCTCTTTCGGGCTCTGAACATTGGATTGCGCAGTCCTCATCACACTCCGCCTTTATGCGTTGTAGTGGAATCTCGACACCCTCTTCATACTGACCTCCAGTACACCTCTACACGTTAGGCAGACCAACCAAGGTAATGATGTCGTTCGAGGCTCCCATGATCTGAGCACCAGGGATATATGTGGATATCCTCTCTAAGGGCCGTGCGTAGCTGGACCCTCGTCCCCATAAGGAGGAAGGAGTCGCCCGAACAATTGCGTTCTGGGCCCAGTATATCTGGAGGCTAGCATCTCTGCCCCTCGGGTGATGGACATACGCAGGCCCCTATCCAAAGACTCTTCTCCTGGAATCGTGCGTGACCGCAGGGCTGGGTATGTTCCCACCTCCGCCGTGTCCGCCGTACCGCGATAAGCGGATTCCTCCATGGTCCGAACCACACGACCTTAAACTGTGTTGTCTGGTCCTACCACACGACCGTAAACTGTGATCGTCTTGGCCGCCCGACGAGAAACGGCACTGCATCGTGATGTTCTCCTCGGGGGACACTCATGTTGGGCGCTGGTTAATAACCACGCCATTCATCAATGCCTTCCATGGCTTGATTATTGTGGCGACGCCAGAGATTTCTCAATCACAGGCGTGTCGCCGCGCAAAGAAAAACCATTCATCTTTAAGGACAAACAAGAAATATCAAATGCCGCTCCTTCTGTGTGCGAGGGTCAGACCCGCACTCTTCCCCGCGCTGGTGCCCGATTGTGTTGCGCTGCGCTTCGAGAACTACGTGCGGCTTGATTCCCATCCTTAGGGGATACGTAGGAACGCCCGGATGTTTGAAACTTCGGGTCCAGCCCCCCACCTCTTAGAGATTCCCCCTTCTCTGGGGAACCCGCCGCCTTCAGGTCACCCTCAAGGCGTGTTCCCCGACCCCTTGCAGTGGTCCACCGGTGCCAAGAGTACTCTGGTTTATTTCCAGGAGGGTCAGGATCCGCTTGGTCAGGTTTCCTCCGCTTTTCAGGCTTCGTGCTCCCTTTCATTCGGACCCATCGTCTACGCCCTGGGTGGAGCCCCCGTGAACGGTTCGGATACAATGCCTCAGTGCTCTCCCACCGACTCGGGCCGGTACCCCCAATGGCCTCGGGCAGCAAATCGATATGAATCCTGCGATTAAGCGGTCGATGCTCGTTTGCTGCCTCATTCCACCAACGGTTAGTGCGATATTGATGCTGCTTTTCCGCCACGGTCGGCAGTACTCCCATATCGTTACTCCGGTGCCCCCAGTCCTTGAGTGAATGGCCGCATGACTCACATTTTCCACCTCCCATTCTGACCAGGCGAAACCTCGACACTCTTGACACTATCCCTCAGTGCATCTTCGCTTATCCAGGGGATATGACCACGATGCGGCGTGCTTTGAGCCTCATGGTCCGAGCTCTAAGACCTTAAACTAAGATCTCCCCTCATGGTCCGAGCTCTAAGACCTTAAACTAAGATCTCTCCTCATGGTCCGAGCTCTATGACCTTAAACTAAGATCTCCCCTCATGGTCCGAGCTCTAAGACCTTAAACTAAGATCTCTCCTTATGGTCCGAGCTCTAAGACCTTAAACTAAGATCCCCCCTCTTGGTCCGAGCTCTAAGACCTTAAACTAAGATCTCCCCTCATGGTCCGAGCTCTAAGACCTTAAACTAAGATCTCTCCTCATGGTCCGAGCTCTAAGACCTTAAACTAAGATCTAGCCCTTATGGGCCGAGCTCTAAGACCTTAAACTAAGATCCTCCACCCTTATGGTCCGAGCTCTAAGACCTTAAACTAAGATCCTCCAGCCCTATGGTCCGAGCTCTAAGACCTTAAACTAAGATCTAGCCCCATGGTCCGAGCTCTACGACCTTAAACTAAGATCTCCCCAAACGGGGTTCCACGTCCTGCATGACGTTAAACTGCACTCTCAGAACTACGTGTGGCTTGATCTCCAGCCTGATGGAGTACGTAGGAACGCCCGGGCATTCCGACTCAGGTCCAGCCTTAGGGATCGTTAAGTCCCGCCCCTCCTCGTCGCCGGCCGTCTGGCCTGACTTCGGGTAGAGTGGTGCAGTTGCGACATTCTCCCCGATTCAGCTCGGGATGCCCCATCGCAAGGATGGGAAGCGACGGTTTCCTCGTCAGAGAGGTGCTGTCTGAGAATTGAGGTGACTCACGGCCAGATTAGTGCATCCGCCTAATACGCTTTCTCCACGGTGGCGCAATTTTGAGAGCATTTGATTCTGCCCGAACAAATCGTCACTTCGCCCCACGCTTCGCATGCCCTGTTGATCTGGATTTCCACCCTTGTGTCTGAAGGAACCCCAAAGCGGTATTCATGATGACATGTGGTTCGCCTCCTGCGATATGAATGATGGCCTTTTTCGGTCCGTCTATTGCAGTTGTTAGGGTCGATCCACTGTCCGCCTACCATTTTGGGCATTTCCTGGAAGGCCGACCGTTGTGGATGTCCGGATTCGGGACACGCGATTCACCCTTTCTCATTTCCCTATGTTCGGATAAAATCTCAACGCCCCTAGCGTTGTCCCGCTCGTGTGTTGGAACAAGTTGGGGGGATGATATATTGATTAGGTCTGAGGTCTCCTTTCCTAGGAATGACCTCCCTCTTTCCTCCAGAAATCCAGGCCCGATTATGGATGCCTGATGCTTGGTTAACACTCCCGCAAGACAACGAATTGTGGTTGAGCATGTTAAACCAAAAGATGCAGATAAATATATTGATTCATACAGACGGATCAAAGTAGTGGAAGAAAATGTTTTGGGAATGGCAAAACAAAGCCCTTAGGGATTAGCGTGCTGAATGAGTCTTTCTAATGACACTACCCTTTGGCTGGTGGCCTCCAGAGCTGCTTCTCGCTCTCTGCGTGCCCTCTCTTCGTCGGCGGTCGCAGCGCGCAGTTCGTCGATTCTGGTCTGTGCACGCTCCCGCTCGACTTGAATTGTCACCATCTGTTGGCCCGCCTCCGTCAGCTGTACTTGGGCGTCAACCAGCTGGGCTGCTAGTTGCTCCACAAGCTCGGTGCACGTTGCGACGAGGGCCTCCTTCTCTGGTGCCTGCCCTTCGAGGCGCCGGACTTCCTGCTCCGCCGCGAGGAGCGCCCGCGTGTTCTCCGACACGTCCCGACTTTGTGTGACGTCGGCACGCCGGCAGCTCTCGCGCATCTTTTCGGCCATGAAATCACGGACCATTAGATGGAGGCGTTGAGCATCAGCTCCCCCGGCACACAGGAAGCGCAGCCAGGTTTGAAGTGATCCCATGCGCCCCAGCCACTCCGACGGGTCTCGCTTGAGGAAGCGCTGGATGCACTTCCACCCCCTTCGGCGCGCTATCCGGCTCTCCTCGACCGCCTCCGCGTCCGAGTCATCCATCTCCTCGGGGTCGGCAGGCCGGTAGGCAGGGAAGGCAGCCAGCAGGTCTGCTGCAGGGTCCGCCCCTGGGAGGTCCTCACGAGGGATAGGTTCCCCAACATCCGGGCGACCTTCTTCTCTCTCCCCAGCGGCGCTGGCACCCTCATCAGCCCCCGACACCTCTCCGACGGCAGCACCACCGACGTCCGTAGCCCCCTGATCAGCAGTTGGTGGGGCCGGCTCGGTTTGGGAAGTCTGTTCCGGAGCAGGTGGCATGTCTTCCACCAGTCCACTCGTGGATGGCCCGGGTCCGGCAACCCGATGAGCCTCCAGTGTTGAGATCACTGCGCAGGGCATGCCATGGTTAGTCATGGATCGTCAACGGCAAGCACCAGCAGTAGAGTAAGGAGACTTACGGGAGTTCAAAGCATCATCTTCCGCTATCCCGGTCGCCGCAGGAACAGTTGCAGCAGGGGACCCCTTAGCGCTTGTCAGTTCGATAATGGGTGCCTGGCCCCCGCCCTGTCCTGCTGGCGCCTCTCCTACTCCTGCTGAGGACGCCTGACCGACATCCGTGTGCTCCTGAGAAAGATGGAGAAATGGGTTAGAAGCTGCATAAGAGAATGGATGAAGCAGGTTGAGTAGGGATAGAAGCGGACCTCGAGGAGCTCAGTGACATCAACATTGTCAGAGCCGGCCACCTCGCCGCTCTCCCGTGGGCTCCCCCGATGGGACCTTCCCTCGGAGCCTTCATCCTCCCCCGTCTCCTCCTCCTCCTCGGAGTCGTTACTGTCATCTTCTCCCGGCGGCATCTGTTCCGGAGCGGGCTCGAGACCGAGCATCACCTTCACCAGAAGGGATGGCTCCGCGCGCTGACCACGTTGGCGCGCGTACTCGTCCATGGCCGTCAGATATGCGTACTGTCGGTTGAAGTCCACCCTGTCGGCGATCTGGAGGCGCCCGACCTCTGGCAGATAGATTCCTTCTCTGAGTATCTTTCGCCAGATGACATCGGTCCCCAGTGACTGCCGCAGGGTCATCCAGGCCGACCACAGCGCCGGAAAGACTGCATCGTGGGAGGGTTCGAGCAGACGCCTTACCTGCTTCCCGGGCCGCTCTTCGACCACCGCCCGCGCCCCCTCTCTGGGCGCCGAGGTCGTAGCGGCAGCCTGCGATGTACCCGCCGCCGAAGTCCCTGCCCGCGCCGGCTCCGCTGCTTGGCGCGCCTCCGTTCTCCCCCGTGTGGCGGCGCCTTGCCTCCTTCCTTGACGCCCGGTCTCCGCACGGGTAACCTCGAGCCGCCGAACTAGCTTCCGCAAAAGCCCCTCGGGGTACGCGATGGCCCAGTGTTCGGCGTACTCGGTTGCCAAGCCTGCGTCAACTCCGGTAGGAGGGAGAGTGATGACGTCGCCAGAGCCGAAAGCGGCAAACATCAGCCACATCTGACGAAGGACGCCAGGGTTCGTCTCCTCCCGGACAGCAGTGAATACCCTCTTCGGCATCCGTTGAAGGCACCCGAAATGCCTGGCGAATCGGGTCGGCACGTAAGGCACGCAGATCACCTTCCCGTCGATCCGAGCCACGAGCACCCCGCCCCGCATGTTCAGGAAGTATTCATGCTGCTCCAGCGGACCCTGCCCATTGTCGATCATCTGGCCGACGGGAGTGGGGAACGGACTGAAGTTGAAGTTGGCGTGATTGCCAATCCGGATCCGCACGCCCTCCTCACTTAGGGTCATCGGAGCGACCCCCGGGATGTTCAGCAGGGAGGGTCGCAGGCCGTTGCCCGGAGGAATGATGGCGTTCGGAAACGTGTACCCACCAAGGTGAGCAGCCACCCAGCCGTGGAAGAACTAAAAGGGCCCACAGATCCTTCGTGGCGACCCCCCTCGTGAGATGCGTCCCAGGATGGCATACAGCCTCGCCAGCACTGGGACCCCGAGGTTGTATCTCTTGTTGGCGGCCATAGCGCCTGCCATCGCCAGAGTCGCCGGGCGAACGCCCATTCTCGCGTCCCGCACTGGCAGGAGCCACCCACTCAGAAAGGCGGCCAGGAATGCCACATACCAGACATTTGGGTCCCGGGCCTCGATGACGCGGTACCCCCATGAGCGGTAGTCACCCGTCTCCAGGACCCGCCAGTACGACCCGTTCCAGCTCCTCTGAGCTGCGGTCGGGCACCGCTTCCCCCTGCCTGGCATCTTGACCGCCGGGTCATGCTCCAAGAACTGGCCGAACCATTCCTTGTAGGCTATGTCCTTCTGGAAGTCTTTGATCCCGAGCCGCTGCGTAGCCAGGTCAAGAAGATGCCAGGTCAGGATGGGAGTCCGTGACCTGTCCTCCCAGGTGTTCTTCGGTGGCAGGAACTCATCGTATTGGTAGCCCTCCAGCAGGATACCTCCGATGCAGTGGATGTCCCAGAGACCGATGCCGACCTCCCCATGGTGAAGATGGAAGGTGTTGGTATCCGGAGACCATCGGGTGAACAGCTCCGGCCCGAGCTCGGACTGCTGGTAGAAGTGGAACTGCGATGTCCACACCGCCTCGAACAGGCCGATGTACCGCAGCTCCTCTGCGAAGTGATCGCAAGTGTGGCGTACCCAGAACGCCCAGGCCCACTCGCTGGTAAAGTTGCCCCGAGACCGCAAGTCCCAGTCCTTCAGCCAGCCCTTGGTGTCGTCCGTGACGCTCTGGCGATATATGCTCGAGTAGAGGGCTGGAGAATTCTCCGCAGTAGGCTCACCCCCGTCAATGGTTCGCATCCTCGGGTTCAGGACATAGACATCCAAGTGTCTGGTCTCCCTGGCAGGATGCCCATTGTTGGTGATGTTATAGCGGAGAAGCTCGTCCTCCCGGGTCACCCAGGTCCGCGGCGCATCAATCTCGAACCCTGGCACCGGAACCTCATCTAGGATGCCGAAGTTCCAGAGCGGCAGGTTGTCCGACAGTGGATATGTCTTCTGGGCCGGCGTTAGTAAGTCGAACAAGGATTGATTGTTGGAAACAATCTCCTTGGCTCCGTAAACCTCCTCGTTCGTCGCCATCTCAGCCCTGCGAGTGGCGGCGTCCCCCTCATTTCCTCTGTGCGCGGCCATCTCAGAAGTTTCGGGAGTCGTGCGGGTTAGGGGATGAAGTGTGCGGAATCGGACGAGGCTGGTGGAAAAGTTTGAGAGTCGGCGCGCAATCCAAGCGGACGGTGCGCAATTGGGAAGAATGTCGCGCAAAATTCCGGGTTTTCGCGCAAAGTCAGGCGAATTCCGGACGGTTTTGCGCGCCGATCGAGGGAATTTCGCGACCGGAAGGGGCAATTACGCGCACGAGAGCTTGGAGCTTATCGCGCGGAAGGCCTGAGTACGGAATGCGGGACCCAGGGCCCCTATTTATAGGCAAGGCCGGGGTCCGCGCTGCGCGGAAAGCGCTTTGCGCGACCGCAGCGGCGAATTTCGCGCCCGACGCCCCTTTTTGCGCGCCTAAGTCCCGCGCAGCCCAGGACTTCGGCATTCCGGCGTCTCCCTCGGAACCCGATCGTTGCGACCTCTCGCCGATCAGATTCCGAGGGGGGGGCTTTTGTAGACGCCGGAAAAAGTCCGTTGTTCCCAAACGAAGCTCCGGATGCGGAAAGCGAAGTGATATTTGGAGTCAGAGGCACGTTCTGGAGGGCCCGGAGGACTTGCGCGAAATTTCAGAGGTCCGCGCGCAAAGTTGAGTTGCGGCGCGCAATCCTCCCGGGATGCGCGCAATGCGACGGGCCGGCGCGCTATTTTGCGCGCCCGTGGCCCGCGCGGCTCCCTTGCGCGCCGGGTCCTGATTTCGCGCCCGCGAAGAGAATTCCGCGCCCGAAGCCGGATTCCGCGCCCGGGGTTGCCTATAAATATAAGGCGACCCCCGACGTTTTGAGGGTTGCTGGAAGTCGAACGGTCTCCCGCGCGCGCAATCCAACCCCTTCCGCGCGCAATGCCGATCTTCAGGTAACCTCCTTTCTTTCGCGCAATAGAGCCTTGGGGTTCGCCTTCGCGCGCAATCCCCTTGGCTCCTTTCCTTTGAATAAATTTCGACCCGAAGGCCTTTGCGCGCAAAAGAAGCCTCTTGCGCGCAATTGCCCCCCGGGTGCGCGCAATCCGACCCGATTGCGCGCACCCCCCATTTTCAAAGTGGCCATTCGTTAGAGAATGAGCTGTTGCCCCCGCGCGCTACCCGAAGCCCGGTGCGCGCAATCCCAATCATCCGCGCGCGAAGCGCTGGCCCAATTGCGCGCCAGCCCGCCATTTTGCACGCCGACCCGCGGTTTTGCGCGCAAAGCTTCTCTTTTGCGCGCAATCCGCCAGGGTCGCCTCCTTTGACCCCCTGAGGGTACCCGCCTGCGTGGCACCCGATGATCCTCATCCTGGGTGCCCGCACCATGCGTTGTCTTCCCGTGCGGCCCTCCAGACTCGCGCGAAGTGACACGGGCCCATCGGCGGCACCATACGTCCAGCATGACGTTAAACTGCATATTCGTCCAGCATGACGTTAAACTGCATAATCGTCCCGCATGACGTTAAACTGCCCATACGTCCTACAAGACGTTAAACTGTACATCGTCCGAGCTACAAGACGTTAAACTGTTCAGCATACGTCCAAGCTGCACGACGTTAAACTGCCTAGCCCCCATCGTCCGCACTGCAAGACGTTAAACTGCCAAGTGTTTCGTCCTCAACACACGACGTTAAACTGTACTTCGTCCGGCAAGACGTTAAACCGTCCGCTTCGTCCTCAACACACGACGTTAAACTGTACTTCATCCGGCAAGACGTTAAACCGTCCGCAACCTGATCCTGTGCTCCGCACGCAGGGTCTCCCCCGGTTTGGATGTGGCCCCCACCCACTCGTCTCTGCAGGGATGTCGGGATTGTCCCGCTTTTGGGACGATTTAATGGGAGCGGCTTTTCCCTACGGGGGAAGGGTATTACAAACCCCTAGTTTCTTGTGGGGGGCTGCACATGTGTATCTCCATTGCGCTCCCCCACTGCCGAAGCCAGTAGAGGGTGTGACTGGGATCGAGGTGTCTTCTGCTTTCGGTCCAAGTCCCTTCCAACTGAGTTTTGCCGCAATCCGGGCTGCCTCAAGTGCGTAAGTCCTGACAGAATGAACTACGTGGACTTTGCTCCCTGTCTTCTAAACAGGGTACGTAGGAAGCCTCCCTGAGGTCCAAGCCCACCACCTGGTCGTCCCGGTCGTATTTACGTCGGTTCGTCCATCAGTGTACCCCTCCAGGGTTCACGCTTGCGTCGATTCACCTATGAATCTGCCCCTGTGGGAGACTGCCCGTGTGTATATCCACTGTGCCTCCCCACAGCCCCTTTTCTCATTTCTCCTTTTATCGTCCAGCATGACGTGAAACTGTGATCCACCCGGCCGTTCCATCCCCCTCTGTGCGAGGTGGTTCGGTTCAATCCTCCGCCCGGCGGCCTCGACCTCTTCGTGAGTCGGCTTGCCGACGTCCAGCATGACGTTAAACTGTATATCCGAACTACGTTGACTTTGATCCCTGTCTTCTACACAGGGTACATAGGAATCCCCTACGGGGTCCAAGCTCTTCACTCCATCATCCATCCTGATCCTTACCCGGGCCGCCACATCCCGGTGGGGTCATGCCACTTCACTCCACTCCATATCACTTGGGAAGCCGCCCATGTGCTGGCCCCAGCGTCGGAGGTTCCCCGCAAGGGGTTCTGTCATCTGATCCACTTTTCGTGTTGATCGGTCCGATGCCGTCCCCGCTGGACGTTAAACTCGCGGCATACCCCGTGTTAAACATGGGAAGCTGAGGAAAACCTCAGGTGACACAGTTCCCCGCACCCAGTACGGGATGCCTCAGGCCATCATGCCTTCGAGAAGCCCTATTAGGGATGGAAGACAGACGTGCAGAGCCGCAGTGTTACGCCACGCCCCCAGCACCCAGAGCCACCCGGCCTTCTCACCGCAGGTTGCTGCCCCGACCGGACTCCTTGGAACGTCCGGGCGGAAGCAGCGTAATTAACCGGTGTCCATGAAGATATGGCGCCGGGAACGAGATTCACGAACATTCTTAAGTCTATGAGGGAGACCCGGATTAGGCGACGAGTTCCGAGGAGACGTCCAAGGAAGGAGGAGCCGACATCCCATCATCCCGGTTTTGATCAAGGAGCAGACGCCCCTGAATAAGGGACGGATGTCGCCCGCCCTTGGAAAGCGGGACTGCGGGACCACAAGCCGCGCGCCCATCCCCTCGGGTCGACGGGTGCACGCGCGAACGCGTCCTGGCGGAACAGCGTAACCCGACGCACATCCGCACCGAAACAATTACATTAGTATTACAATACTTCATACCTTTTTATATTCAATACAATTGTGGGTGTTTGTGTTTGTATTAGTTTAAGATCATTTAAACTAATCTCTTGGTTTCTAAAAGTCAAAGGTTTTTTAAACCTACAATTCACCCCCCTCTTGTATTGTTCCATCTAATAGGCATACATATCTATATATTCGATCCAACACTTGGTTATTCCTTTCAGCGTAACCAATGATCCATTAGTGTTCATGAGTCTCATGAACATGATCATTCAGCAATACCTCAATCGTTTTGTCATGGTCTTCATCGATGATATATTGATATACTCGACCACTGAGGAGGAGCACACCTACCACATGTGGGTTTTACTAGACACACTCTGAGAGCACCAACCTTATGGTAAGCTCTAGAAGTGTCAGTTCTGGTTACGTGGGGTCCACTTCTTGGGACATGACATCTCTGAGGCGGGAGTTGCGGTGGACCCTACGACGATCGAGGCAGTGCTAGATTGGGAGCCACCCAGGAGCGTGACGGAGGTGCAGAGTTTCTTAGGTCTAGCTAGGTACTACCTTAGATTCGTGCCAGACATCTCTAGAGTTGCGGAACCACTTTCATCTTTGAAAAAGAAGGGGAAACCCTTTGTGTGGTCAGATAGATGTCAGCAGAGCTTCCAGGAGCTGAGATAGATATTGAACAATGCACCTATCTTGAAACTACCAGAGGATGGAGTGGGGTACGTAGTCTACTGCGATGCATCAGGGACCAGACTCGGATGTGTCCTGATGCAGGAGCGGGAAGTGATCGCCTATGGATCACGTCAGTTGAGGTAGCATGAGAAGAACTACGCTACCCATGATCTGGAGTTAGCAGAGGTGGTGTTCGCTCTGAAGATGTGGTGAAACTATTTGATGGGTGAGCGCTTTACACTATACTCTGACCACCAGAGTCTCAGGTACATCTTCTCACAGAAGGACCTGAACCTGAGACAGCGCTGATGGCTCGAGTTCCTCAAGAACTATGACATTGAGATTGTTTATACTCCAATAAAGGAGAACGTAGTAGTTGATGCACTCCGCAGGAGGACAAGCATTCAGCTACTTGGGGAGGCGACAGAGCAGCTAGCTGCTTTGAAGATTGCCTTTGTGGGTAGAGATGGAGAAGCCTTTCTTCAGTCAGTCACAGTCACTCCACCACTACTGCAGTAGGTCAGAGATGCACAGCGTGGGGATACTGACTGTGAGACGCGATGTGCACAGATATCCTCAGGATAGGAACCTGATGGATTCTCTGTGGGAGGAGAACATGTCGTCCTTTTAAGAGGACGTATAATGGTACCAGCTGCTTAGCAGGAGGAGGTGCTGAGAGAGTTTCACACCTCCCCTTTATTGGTACATCTAGGAGTGGAGAAGATGTACCAAGATCTCATATGACAGAACTGGTGGACGGTTATGAAGAAGGTTGTGGCAGAGTTAGTTTCTTGATGCCTCACCTGCTAGTAGGTGAGGGCAGTGAATCAGGTACCAGCTAGCTTGATACAACCCCTGGAGGTCCCGGAGTGGAAGTGGGACGAGATATCTATGTATTTAATGTCTAGAATTCCATGTACTTCCAGAGGTCATGACTCCTTTTGGGTGCTTGTCGACCGACTGACCAAGTGGGCCCACTTCTTACCCATCAGAGAGTAGGTCTCAATGGAGAGCATGGGATGCCTCTACATTTAGGAGATTGTACGACATCGTGGTGTGTCATAATCTATATTCTCTGATCAAGATGCTCGCTTTACATCCCGACTTTGGAACGGGTCTGCAGGAGGCATTCGGTACACAGCTACATCTGAGCACCGCCTTTCACCCTCAAACAGATGGTCATATGGAGAGGACCATTCAGACTCTTGAGGACAAGATCTGTGCATGTGTCCTCGACTTTGGTCGCAGCAGGGAGGACCACCTACCCTTGGTGGAGTTTTCATACAACAACAGCTACCACACCTCCATCGGGATGGCACCATATGAGGCATTGTATGGACAAACTTTCAGATCACCTCTGTGCTGGACAGACCCTGGGGAGTCAGCACTTGTGGGACCAGAGGTGGTCCAGGCCATGACTGAGAAGGTCCAGGTCATCCTGGAGCGGATGAGGACAGCTCAGAGCTGGAAGAAGTCTTATGCTGATAGGAGGCTGAGACCACTAGAGTTCAAGGATGGAGACCACGTCTTCTTACGGGACTCACCTCGACGTGGATAATGGAGATTTGGTAGGGGCGGCAAGTTATCTCTGTGCTTCATCGGACCATTCCAGGTTCTCAGCGGGATAGGCGAGGTGGCTTATCGCCTGTCTCTACCACCTTAGTTGCACCGGGTGCACAACATCTTCCACGTATCTCAGCTGAGGAGGTACGTGCACGACCCGATGAATATCATCGACCATGGGGAGCTGGACATTGACGATGGGGCGACTTTTAGGGAGGTCCCTGTGGAGATCAAGGATCGATAGTAGCGGTTCCTACATGGGTGGTTGATTCCTCTAGTGTGCATCAGATGGTAGCATGGGATCCTCTAGGAGAGCCCTTGGGAGCGGGAGGCTCAGATGTGTGCTCAGTAACCTCATTTGTTCCCCTAGTTTTTGATGTATCTTTATGGGGACGTAAAGCCCTGAGGTGGGAGTAATGTAAAGACCCGTAAATTTGAAGGGAAATATTTTTTTTCTTTTTTTTTTCGGATTTTACGAGTTCGTAGTTTCTGACGGGACCAGATTCTGAGGCTCGGTGTGCCCGATATCAATTTCCGAAGATTAGCTCGGGTACATTCAGTGAACGAACAAGCGGGTTTTCCTAAATTTTGAACCGGTTCTCGGAATCAAAATCCGAGGGCACCAATGAAACTGCAGCACCAGTATTTTCTTAGGAATACCTCTTCTGGAGTTGCGTTTTCTCGGGTGATGTTATTAAATAAATGGGTTAACTGAGGAGTGAAATAAAAATTTTTGCTACAAATTTTTTTTATTCTAAGCAGTTACAACATATGCATGGAAGTTGAGGTGGGACCCACTCCATCCTAACTCCATATGGTAGGATAATAGGGAGGTGGGCCCACATGATCCCCACCACTTCAAACCATTTAAAACCTCCCTCGTGCATTTATTTGTGTAACACACCCGCACCTCCCCCGTTTTAATGTTAAGTCAACTCAATCAGTTTTTCATCCACATAATAAACGTGCCAATAAAACGCTTAATTAATTGGATAACGCGCATTAATTAATTTGATGAATTCATTTTGAATTTAAAATTAATGATGGATTTTGTGTGTGTACATTAAATAAGACAACGTCTTATTTTATTGGGGGTGATTCGCTGTGTGGAGGGGAGAACCCTCGAAGATTTCCTTCTTCCTTCTTGAAGAATGTGAAGAACACCGAAGCTTCAACGAAGAACGCCGTCTCATCTTTGCATCTTCTACACACATTGAAGGAAGAGAGATGCTGCATCCTTCATTGGGAGAACACCGACGACGTACGAAGCCTCTTTCCGCTACTTCGTCTTCCGCGACGTCGTTTCACCGCGACGATCCTCGTTCTACGACTTCTTCCAGGTAGGGGGTTTTCGTATTAAGTGTATATGTGAATTATCCCTTCGTGCATCTGTATTTTAATTTCAGGGTGTTGGAATAATTTAACTTGAATAAATTATACTGTCTTCTAAATCATGTCTTTTAAAGATTGCCATTTGAAAAACACCTAATGCGGATGGTGTGGGCCAAACAAACACGGCCCGACAACCCTCCACAGTTTTTTTATTGGTGTCCCGATCGACGGGCGATGACGAAGCGTGATGCAAAGGCATTTTGAACCCTTCACGGTAATATAAGGGTCCCAGGAGAGCCGTAAGAGTAGATGGCGGGCAAAACGAACCACCAGAACGTGTCCAGTGTTCTGCGGAAGGCACTGTCGGCGTGACATGCCGGCGCGGCGGCCGACACCGTGCGGCCGCCCGGAGGCGGCAGCTCCCCGGTGCGCCGCCGGCAGGAGCCATTGTGGATGAAGCTGCGGCTGCGGTGGAAAGACAGCATCTTGCAGCCACGCGGGATCCGGGGAATATGCGGCAACCAGCGCCGCGTCCGCTGGCAAAAGGGGGGGACCGCATCCCCCCCCCCAGCGCGGCCCGTTGGCCGAGCCTGCGTGCCCCCCCCCCCCCCCCGATGGTCCAGGGCGGGTCGCGCGGACCAGGCCGGGGTGCGCCCATCCGGGCCCATCCCGACCCGGACCCGGGTCGGGTCGACCCGGTCCGGACCGGCCCCGGTCGGGGTTGGAACGAGACAGACCAGGCCCAAACCCCCATTTCGGACCGTTTTCAGTTATTTGCCCATATCATGAGCTTTAGACCTTCGATCGATGCACCGTCAGTTGCATTGGGATCCTTGGATCGCGACGGTCGTTTAGGTATATTACATTCAAGGTTTTGGATAAATTTGGGTACGGCTGGGTTGGTTCGAACACGAAACCAACTGGGCCCTCGGAGCGGAAACCATTATAACTTGAGCTCTGGACGTCCGATTGACGTGCCGTCGACTTTGTTGGATTCCTCTTAGTGAGAAGGACCTTTGGGATTACTCCACTCTAATTTTGGATTCATTTGGGAATGGTTGGGTTGTTTATGACTTAAAAACCAACCGGGCCCCTAGGACGAAAAAGCCAATAACTCTCAGACCGGGCGTCCGATTGACGCGTCGTCTGTCATGTTGAGTTCCTATCGACGAGACAAAACTTTGGGATACATCAACTACAGAATATGTGTCAGTTGATGTATCAACCCCTTGGGTCGTGGAGTGGACCCTCCTGGAAATGAGCATGCTGTGCGTGGGAACCCTAGAGCTGGCTGCGACTGCGACGACGATGACGACTGCAATGAAATACTCCGTGGTTTCGGCAGCGACGGCGACTGCACTAAAATCCTCCGTGGGTTTGGCAGCGATGACGACCGTACTAAAATCCTAGGTGGGTTCGACAACGATGACTACTGTTCTCGTATCCTACGTGGGTCTGGCAGTACTACTGTTATTGTATCCTACGTGGGTCCGGCTGTATTTGACTCTGTACTTGTATCCTACATGGGTCCTACAGAGTAGCTGGTCTTGTATCATATGTGGGTCCGATAGCAAAGCTATTTTAGTATCCCACGTGGGTCCCAACTTAGATGAATCAGTGGCTACATTTGATCATCTCTATCACCTACGATAAAGTATACCTGTGTGAGCTGAGTCTTGACTATTCAATCAATATCTTCGACATGATTTTCTTGCTTTCCTATGTGAATTGGGTTGAGTTATCCTGTGCGGGTTGGTTGTGCTATCCTGTGGGGTCTAGGTCGAATTTGGGCTCGAATGATGGAACCGAACTGGAATTAGTGGCTTAGGTATATGTATGGGCATATACGTAAGTAGTGTTGGTTGTTACTTCTTGATTGTATCTTTTCTTTGTGGTTTATCCTTTGTGGATACTGGGAGAACATCGGGGGTATCAGGGTCCCTACTGAGTAGCGTATACTCACCCCTGCAAGGGGTTTGCCTGCACTTTGTTGTGTTGGATATAGACGACGAACAACGTTGATCGAGGTAGAAGCTCGTGGAGCCGAGGAGCAGAGGAGATGATCTGTACCCACCCTTCAGGTGGGATTTTCAGAGGAAGACTTGGACTTTCTGCTTACTTTCCTGCTACTGCACTCTCTTTCAGTTGTACTTTACTTTCTGTTGTACCGCACTTTTCAGTTTGGGTTTGTATACTGGCCCACTTTCTTTTCCGCACTTACTTTTGTACCCAGTTTTACATAGATTTTAGTTCTTCTTGCTTACTAAGTGGTGATTTTTTAATTTATAAAGGCAATGCCTTCCCTTTTTATCTGTATTTATGCCTTTGGTGCTAATCGCATGCCCCTGGCCTACGGAAGGCGGGCTTGGGGTAGTCGCAAAACGGGTCTTGAGGACGGATCGTGACAAAAAGATTAGAAAAAGTTATCAAAAATACATAAGTCCATCTATAGTGAGATTAATCATATATGGTTTCTAAAATAAGCATATAATTCATATATCATACTGCTTAATATAATAAAACTGTTTTTTACTAAATAGGGACTTCCTGTAGGCCAGTGGTAGGCGATAATGTCATGTCGCACTTTAGTTGTGGGTTCGATTCCCACAGCCCTGTCCGATGCGATGTGTTGTCACCCGTCCTACAGGTTGTACTTTTTCTAAAACTAAATTATTATAACATTCCATAAATATTATCAAAAAACATTCTACCCCTAAAAAGTTCTATCTGATGTCAAACTTAATCCATTCCAACCGTTAAGCTTATCGAAAATAATTCTGTCCAGTCTCATAGTGTAATTAAAATGATTACTTGAGATGTCACATAACAAGTGCGTGAATACCATCATTTATCCCCCATATATCATACAATATATCTCGTTGCTCACATTCCAAACATTCGAAGGCCTTAATCATGTATTCTCTTGAAAAATGAATACCCATTGAACCTTAGTGAAAACATGAATATAGTTAAAAGTTAACACTTTCCACATACCAAAATCCTCAAAATTCTATATACTCAAACCATGATATCACTTAGTCGTTATATCAATCATGAGCTCATGAATACTATCAAACAATTTATTTTCTCCTTATCACTTCATTATGCACATGTCATCTACTTTCCAAAATATTTGAATCACTTTTCATGGTTACCAGTACCATATTATTATAAAAAACCACAATGGACCAATACACTGATATTTCAAAATTCGACGATAATATAAATGAGATTCCATGATTCTATTACGAAATCCCATTACATAAACACTTAATCATTACACAACATCATTTTCATACTCAAAATCACAATAATGATCGCATGTGACTTCCCTTTATCCTTTGCCTTAATAGGTTTCTCATGTTGATCATCATTAACCCTTGGATTAGGGAATTGATTAGCATAATCCCCCATTTCCTTGCACTTGAAGCATTGAAGCATTGGTGGTGTCTTCTCTACAGTCATTTCTTTATTCACATCATTAGAAACCCTTTTTCCATTACTTCGACACTCCACTACTCGATGACCTTCATTTCCACACTTAAAACAGTTTCTCATCCTTTAAGAGAATCTCCACTAAGCATCTTTCCACACATTGAGCATAAAGAAACATTCATATTCTTTTCACCATTATTCTGAGATTTCTCCTTGAACTCCATCTTTCGTTTCTTGTCAAAACCATGAGATGGATATGTTACACCAACTTCCAGTTCTACCTTGATAGCACAACACACAATATCTTCATATCTACTGAAGTCTCTTATAGCTAATGCCTTTCGAAGACTTGATTTTAAACCAATGAAAAATCGATCAACTTTACTTTCAGGTTGGATGATAATGCCAGATGCATACCTTGCATGTTATGTAAATTTCTCTTCATATATACCAACAGATTCATCATCCTTCTTCTTAAGCTCAAGAAAATCCTTTTCCATCTTTTTTTGAAGTATACAAGGGAATTGCTTACTGAATAACAAGTTCTTGAACTTGTCCCATTCCAAGGATTCAATTTCATCTTGGGGCCTTGTATTCTAAATTAGAGTCCACCACTGGTCTTCTTCACCTTCTAAACGGTAAAGAGCTAAAATAACTTTTTCATGTTCTAAACAGTGATGTATGGAAAATATCTTTTCAATGGTACTGATCCATTGTTCAACATCATGTGGATTAGAAGACCCATTGAAAGATGCTGGACGTTGCCTCAAGAAGGACTCAATAGAATATTGTTCCCCTCTCTGATCATTTGGAAATCCATAATGAATCATAGCGTGTGTAAGTATAACAATAATATTTTTCACTCCATATCCCATCACATTTGGTTTCTCGGGAGTAAAATCATTGAATTATCCATTACATTGATCAACATGGTTCTTTTGGTTTCCATCCATCTTCTAAAACCCAAAAAGAACAGCATGACAGTAAAAGATCATGCTAGGGAAACAACATAATAAAGGGGGAGTACCTTCAATATCTAACATCTTAGGTTATATTATAATATCGTTACCATAATTCTAGGACTATAACCTATACTTATACTTATCCTTAGGGACATCCCTAGACATACCTTATAAATATCTGTAGGGAACTCACTAATGTTTTTGCATCCTAGTTTCCAAAGGATAACTAAACATTTTCTTTGATACCAACTGTAGAGACCCAAATCATGACATACATGGAAATTAGATTACATTTTCGGAATACATAATACATTAAAAAAATACACACAAGGACCGTAATAGTGTAGTGTCTTTGGAAACATGGAAAATAATCTTCTAATCGTGGTGAAATATCTTCAACATCTCTTATAAAGATCTTCCACTTTTTGTTTTCTTACCTAAAACCTTTCCTTAAATCCTAGGGAAAAGAAAAAATATAAAGGGTTAACTCAAATGATCAGTAAGGGTAAGCATAGAGAATATAAAACAATCCATAAACATTCGAATGAAGAAGCATGAACATAAAATCTAAACATCAAAATCATGAGAAACGACATAAATCTTGGAAGTACACAAAGAATAGATCATAAAGGAACATTAGTCATGATAAACTAGCATGGTAATAAAACATGTAACTGTGGCATCCATTAATCACATGTTATGATTTCTATATTAGCCATGGAATTGCTGCCAAGACCATCTTAGTGGACAAAGTCCCATTTTGAATCGAGTTTACTCCTCGTTCTAGTCCTGTAACACAGAACTAGATTAACTTACCATTCCAGACATGTTTATCTCATGAGATATAAATCATCACCAAATACATTGGAGGGAGATATAGGTCCCACCCATCTAATAATTAAATCATTCTTACATGTTCCCCAAAATAAACTTAAAACATTCATCATAACCCAAAGAATAAAATGGGTTTCATAAACATCATCCCATCATCACATAATCCATATAAAATAAATGGATATTTCATCATAAGAAAAGTGAAAACATATAAATAATATGGACTTTATACTTGAAACATACACATATTAAATAATTTCCTCCGAGATGTAAAATGGTTTTGATAAAACACTTGAAATTAATTCTTGAGGATAATATTATTTCTTCTTCAAAATCATTTTATTTTCACAAAATTCCATGAAATTTTAAATGAAAATTATTTTGTTGAAAATATTAATAAAATATCGTATATTAAGCATCAGGAAAATGAGGTGTTATGAAAACATAAAAATCAGTTCATGCCTTATAAGTTAAAAATAACATTCTTCTCGTACTTTTGTCAGAAAAGTAAAAATGTTCCCCATGTGGTAAAAAAAAGTAAGATTTCATTCATAACATGTGGTAAATTTAAAAAATGGGTAAAAATGACATTAAAAGTACAAGATTTTTTTATAAAACATGGGCTGGATGATAACAATAACCCCAGTAAATACATACGAATAACAATCTCAGATAAGAATGAGATTGGAATAGTTATCCCTTACCTTATGTCTGATATGCTTCGTATGTATCTGAACCTCCTATATAATTATTTAAATAATTTAATTGACTTATTACAGAATCATGTTTTTTTTATTATATCACATATGGTGCACTTTGGTATTTATATTACCCATTCATTTGTCAATTACATGTTAAAGTAGGGTTTTGGGTAAAATTGTTTCATTTATCATACGTGTTTGGACTTGTTGTTCATGAAATTATTATTACTTATATCATGATTTACTTACTTAAATAATGTAAAACATGATTTATATATCATATATATTCAGTATATATATATATAATAGATAGGTAAATGAAATGAAACACACCGTTCATGGAGACGGTAGGTCGTACGTATGCATGAATGCTGTTTTCCATTCCTTATTGACTTGAATAAAAGAAAGTTGATGACATATATATATATACACATAAATCTAGTAGCTTAATTATGTCATATATTTCATTATTATTCATTATATATAATTTATAATCATTCTTGAATGGTTAACATGGATAATGAATTCCATCGCGTCGTGGATACGGTAGTCCGTCCGTACGCACAAGCGATGATATCATTACCATGATCGTGGAATTGTATTGAAGTGTATAATATTTAAGAATCAATATAACTTTACAATAATCATATATAGTTATTTATTTTCACCATTATACCCATCCAATTAAGGTGGTGGTCAAAAACAGATTACACCACGGTGTGGAGACAGTATTCCATACGTATGCACGCGTGGTGATTTTGTTTTCCGTAGGATAGATAGAAGGTAAAATATGGTTTTTTAATATTTATAATAACATACCAGTATATGAGTGATACTTATGTTTTTACTTTATGATGAAACTACTAAATAAGAATAATTACAAGAAGAAAGAAACTTGAGAGAATCGAAAGAAGAGATTACTTCTTCTTCGACGCACCTCCTATAAGCCTTCTCTTAAGGAAGTTGAGTTGGCCTTTTGAGAAGATAAGAACCTCAAGAATGTTTCTAGAGAAGTGGAGAAATGAAATGGGTAGGAGTTGGCTGAGCATCATGGCTCAAAAGGGTGTGAATAGAAGAGGGAAGGGGTGCCCTTTTTATAAAGGAGGAGAGGGGCACCTTTGGAAAAACTCAAAATATTATTTTATAATAAAGTCAAATTAGGTTTATAATAGCTCCAAATTGATTTATTTCGAAGATAAAGTGGGGATGGGTCGAAATAATCTCAAAAAATAGATTGTAGACATATTTAGGTTACAATTTTAACCTTATCATTTAGATTTAACTTTATGTTCAATAATTTTACTTTTACCATGTCTTCTTGTTTTCTTACACTATAAGACTAATAAACATACTATAACAAGAAAAACGAACCCCAAGTTATTTATTAGTAATATATATAACCTTATCTAAGTCAGTTGACCGAGCCTTGGATGTTTAGAAATAAAATAACAATTAAAAATATAATATTAAAAAAAAATATTTTATGTCAACTTTGACACTATTTGGTAATTGATTTTTGTGAAAATCATGACAGAATGACAAGTTCAAACAAAGTTAAATAAATTCATACTAACATTTCATGTTAAACTAGAAAATTAGTGTAATTCATAATAAGCCTCAAATTTAATTTATATGGGTATTTATAACATCAATTATGTAAATATTTCATTAATAAGATAATTACTATATCATCATTGTGTCATAAATAAATTAAATTATTTAATGTCTAAAAATTATAATTAAAATACCATTATGTATGAAATCTATTTATATTTCTAATGAATATTTATAGTTGAATTTATCTTATGTATAACCCTGTATTAAATATGTTTTTGTTATTAAACATTGATTTTTACTATTTTAGATATTCTTTAAATAAAATAATATCAAATGTCCTAATCTAATCCAAGTGGACCAAAATGGTCATATTTTATTCCTAAGGTTGTTTTTGGTCGAATTACACTTATCCAGTAGAATTAGGTCATGTGTTAGGGTAATAATAATATCATTTTTACCCTTAATTACCCTATTTACTTTTAACCGTGGTAAATAAAAGAAAAAAGTTACTATTCACCAAAAATTATTTTCATCTAATTGAACCACATTTTAGTCCTTAATATTAACCAAGTCTCATGGAATTTTTAAATTACACTCACAAAAGTGGTAAAATTAAGTTTTATGTAAATTTCCAAATTCTCCTAGGAGGTGGGTAAAAGACGGTGAAAATTGCAATAAAATTTTTATATATCTAAGATTATTATAAAATGACCACAATGTATTACATTGAATTTATATAGGTGTTATGTATCAATTTTGACCTCAAATAAATTTGAATAAAATAAATAATTATTTAAATAAAAAGTCGGTTTTTAAATAGTTATCCAGTGTTTTCATTATTTATCAAAAATTGAAGGTATTTAGAAATATACCAAAAAATAACCCAAGGCTAATTTTAATATTCCGAATCCAAAAATGAAGTCCATTTTGAAAAATAATATTTCAATATGTGTTTATTACTATTTATAATGGCTAGTTTATATAACATATTATTGTTTAGTGAAACTCGATATTGCGTACAACATATGCCATCGTGGAAGGTCGCGATTGCGTGTAATGTAAGACATTTCAGGGATACGTTCAACACAATCTCCTTTAAGTGTAGAATACAACACAAGACATCAATGTAATTAAAAATAATATTTTTTCATAAAATGTCGGGGTGTTACAATATTAGCGTGGAGACAAAATGTTGATGTAGTTTTCACTTAATGATGTAATTTAAAATTTATGAATGTATCTAGTGTTTCGAAGGCTACTAAACTAATCAGTCTTTCGAGACATAATATTTTTTGATCATGCTAATATTATGTAATAACTCACCGACTCTAGGTAACTGGGGTTGGGGCGTTACAATCGATGCATATTCAAGGTTAGATATTCATGGTAATGAGTTTATTTAATTAAATATGTAATGTAATTTTCTAGATTAAATTAATAAAATATAATAAAATATTAATAATACACATTATATACACTCTCTATGATTATCATTATAAACTCGAGAGATTAGGATGGTGGGAGAGCCTTTGTTGGAAGGTACTTCTCGATGCATGAAGAATGTTCAGGGATCGATTATCAGAATCAATAGAAATCATCGTCGACATTGATATGGATTCATTCACCCTCAGTGGTCAAATCCAACATTGAGTTAGGAATCTTGTATAATGTATTTATCTCCATATTTGATATCTATTTTTATTAATTTTTATCAAAATATAATCATGAAATCAACTTTTTTCCTGTCCCCATTGACAATTTTTTTTGAGTAATATATTCTAAATACCCTAAATATTCCATAATTATTTGATTTTCAAAAAATTACACAATGATCGATCATGCAATATTTTACTCATCACCTATTTATGTGTTTTCCAAGATTTATCCTTCTATTCTTATCTCTTAACATTAGTGTATGATTCTTGGTTTATTGTTTATTCAATTGATAGACCATTTCATTATTCTGTAACTTTTAGTTCCAAATATCATTGTGGTGGGTACAATATTATGGGTTATGGATTAGTATATGATTGATAATGATGGGGAAATCTGAGGAATGGTCAATGGCATCTACTTCTAAGTCAAGAGTGTTTGGGGGATATGTGGAGGCGATACATGTTTTATATCCATATGAATGGTGTAAGAAATAAAATTTTCCTCATGTAATTGATATTGTTCAATTTTTTTATATTTCTTGGTGGAAATCACGGTGAAGGTGGTGACTGTGGTGGAACTTTTATGAAAAGATGATATGTTTTTGAAAAACTAACAACACAGTGTGTAGTTTTGAAGAACACTGGTTATGTTCCATAATCCATGTAGTTTTTAAGATTTTATATTGAGTCCAATATAACACTATATGTGGATTTCCCCCACTCTCCATGTGGACCTTTACTAGCCAGGTCAGTGAGTTATAGGAGGAAACACCTATTACCTAGTTTGAAATGACATGTTGTGGGTATATAACCACACATAATGTATCATAAATAAACCAGACATGACATGTAGTAGATTACCTAACCATAATACCAAGTAGTGATAAATTCCATGTACCTCTGATGGTAACATCGTGTATTCTACTTTAGGTTGAATACCATCCATATATATTTCATTGCATTTGTAGATGGAATAAAGGGTAGTCCCTTCTATGTATAATTTCATGTATGATGAAATGGTGTCCACCTTGATGATATTAGATATGTGATGTAGGTTTTTCAAAGAAACTCACTTATCCAAGTAATGGATAGACAATATAAATGGTCGGGTGTGGTTATCAATGTTGGTGAGGGGATTGAAACTCCACTAACGATGAGTCTTTATCATGATATGGGCCTCCCATATACAATATATAGTCTGGGTTAGATACAAAGGCATTAAATCATAAAATTACATTTCAGTGACATCCCGAAAATTTGTGTATGGAATCTAAATGTTCAAATTTTTTTTCATTTAATATTTATAATATCATTAATTTGGATCACTAATTAATAAGGTAATCAATGCATCATTATATAATAAATAAATTTTTTTATATGTGGCTTAAAAAATTATGAAAAAAATAAAATGATTTAGTAAATCATTTTATATTTTTTAATGACTATTTATAGTAGAAGTTATCAGTTATATTACCCCACATTATAATTGTTTTATTAAAAGATACATGTTTGTTTTATAGTTCCCATTACATTAAATTAATTATTTTAAATTACCAATTTCCCACCTAGGTGGCTTTTTGGGGTTCTAAAATCGACCCAATGATGATCATGGTCATACATAACTCAAAAAATAAATGGTATGTATTTACTCACTTTGGACATTTTAATTCCTAACTTGGATTCCATATTTCTGAAATTGAATACGTAGAAATAGAAAATTTTAATTTAAAATTAATTCTCATATTTATAACTAGAAATAGGGGTTCTAGAAATTAAAAACTATCAAAATATTGACATGTGTTTGTAACACCCCAGGATTTCATTGTACATTATCTTTTTAAAGTAATTCAATTGTTTATGCCCCACACAACAACGATTTCGAATGATCTATGACTTACCAAAGTAAACTTTCAAAAAGAGTTCATGATTAATAGTAAATTCATTTTGAATTTTATATACTAAATATAATTTTAACATCCATATTATTTGTTTCATAGACATCATAAAAGAATAAATTCAATTTTTCAGACAATAGAAATATTTTACAAAAAAATGAAATTTTACGGCCTTTTAATGGAAAAACCTTTCTAAATCCAATATTTGACACTTATATAAGTTCTATTTCACAAACTAAACATCTTATTTAGTGGTGGTACATAAAAAAATTTGGTTAAATTTTTTTTGGTAATATGACAACTATAAAATTTTGTTTTATAGTGAAAAATATTAAATTTTAATTGAAAACAACGTTTTTAATCAAAATAATTTATAGTGTTAAATTATAAATAAGAATGGTTTTTATTTTTAATTTGATTATATTTTTATTGTTTAGTCCAATTATGGCCATTGAATGAAATTTGAAATTTAAATTGGACATCCACACATATCAATCATTTGATTTTTTTGTTTCTCAAAAACCTGTTTTCTGGTTTTGACAGTGGGAATAAATTTTAAATTAATTAATTCATCATATATGTTATGAATTTGGTAAAATAGACATCAATTTTGGATTTTGAATTTAAAAAATTGATTAGGGTGAATTTTTGGAATTTTTCAGAAAAAATTAAATCTTTTATGAATACTGGAAAACACTACGCTATTGTTAAAAACTGACATTTTATTTAAATAAATATTATTTTTAATGAAATTTTTTGAAAGTAAAAATAGATCAATAATAAAATTATTAGTCCAATTTAATTCATTAACATCATTTTATAATAAGATTAGATATGTAAAATTTTATTGAACTTCTAAACGTCTTTACCCTCTTTCTAGGCACATTTGCAAATTTTCATAAAACCTAATTTTACTGCTTTTGTGAATAAAATATTGAAAATCCGAGAGAAATGGTTGAAATCATTAATTCAAATGTTTTTAAATAAGATGAAAATAATTTTTGGTGAATAGTAACTTTTGAATTTTATTTGCCGCTGTTAAAGGTAAATATGTTAATTAAAAATAGAAATAATATTATAATAATTAAAAATTACCCCAAAACAAGTCTTATTTTTATTGGATAAGTACATTTCAACCATAATTAAACTTAGAAAAAAATATAGATCCTTTTTGATCCTTTTGGGAAATATTAAGATATATTTTTTATTTTATTTAAAAAAATGTTTTAAGTGTTAAATTCAAATTTTATTAACTATAATGTTTTAATATATAATTATAGATATGAATATTCAGATATAAATATTCATTAAAAAAATAATACAATTTCATATATCATGGTATATTATATATATTTTTTGAACATTGAATAATTAAATTTATATATGACAATGATGATGCAGTAATTATCTTATTAATGAATGACTAAACTAATTGATGTTATAAATATTACAATAAAAGTAAATTGAGACTTTTGATGACATCCAAGAATTTAATAGGTTAATATTACATTTTAGGGTTGATTCAATGTATATTTTTTCTATATAATGATGATGTTATGAGTTCCACAAAAATTAAAATACTAAATGGTGTCCAAATTTTCATAAATGCATTTTTAAAACAAATACTATTTTATTAAATTATATTATATTCTGAAAAATCTAAGGATTGGCCAAAGGACTTATATAATTATAGTTATGTCATTAATGAACCAATTTTGGTTCTTTTGGCTTTTATAGTATGTTTATTAACCATTTATTATAATAATACGAGAAGACATGTTAAAAGTTAAACTATTTAACAAAGAGTTATATCTAAAAGGTAAGAATAATATGGTCACCCAAACTTCTCAAAAACTTATTGGTTGAGAATATATAGACACCTAACCACCATATCATCTATATAAATCCATGGTTATCCATTATAAACAGAAAATTATTTTTTAATAAAATAATATTTCTTGTTTTTCCTAAAATGACCCTCACCTCTCTTTTAAAAGGGTACTTCTCTTTCTTTTAATTTCACACATCCAATTCCATTAGGCTCGGCCAACCCCTACTCCAATATCCTAACAACTACACACACTTCAACATAGAGGCCTTGCAATTATTATAAAACCAACCTAATGAGCCCTTTTGATCATATCAAAAGGAAGAACCCGAATAAGAGGTTATTATTTCATCACCTCATTCAATGTTATTTTCTTCTACAACATCCTCTTTCATTTTTGATTACATAAAAAAAATTATAAATACATTACCATATATATACAATGATTTTATTATAAATTTGTTATATTCATATTAATTAATATATCAATTCTATGAATGACAAAGTCACCATACATGCGTACGTATGGCTTACCATCTCCACGTCGTTGTGTAGGATTTTATTCAACACTTCATTATTTGGATGCATATAATACTGGGTATAATTGATTTAAATGATAAATATAACATGTTAAGGGTAATTAGAGGTAATATATCATCCAATTACATACCATTTTATCATTAAATAAATGATATCATTACTCATGTGTATGTACGGCTTACCGTCTCCGCAACGCGATGTGATTCATTTCCACATTCACCATTAAACAATAATTATTAAAATATATATTTTTTATAAGTCCTTAATATATGAAATAATAATTCCACTAAATATATATATATATAGGAATTAACATATACCTCAAACACTTACATACATTCATTACGATAAGAAAACGGAAACGACGCCCATGCATACCTATGGACTACCGTCTCCTTGAATGCTTCTTCCATTTCATATATATATCTTTTTATGTATTTATATTCTAAATTTATATGATATATAAATCATGTTTTATATTCCGGAAGTATTTAAATCATGATTTATGTGATACGATCAAGATTAACAATTTAAAACACGTATGATAAAAAAAGTGATTATTTCCTAGAATGTTATTTTAACATGGTAATTATTATTAAATTGGTATTATAAAATCATTAAAGAATAATATATGATATCATAAATATTAATATTGTTCAGATATAATTTAATAACAAACTATGGTCATTATAAAGGTTTTTAAATGTACCCCTGACTAAAGTAAAGAACATGGTAAGGGTAAATTCCTCAATATCATTATTATACAAGATTATTTATGTTTTTTAATTTCTGGGGAAGTACTTACTATCCATGTAAAAGTTTCACAAAAGTATTTTAAAAATGATTTGTTTTGGTACTCTTTAACAAAAACATCATTTTATATATTCTAAATATTTTTTATTCTAATTCATTCTCATTAATTCCCATGCTTTCAAAATGGGTTTAAGGATTTATTTATATGGACGTGTTAGTTTTAAAAAGCTAATTCCTTTAAAAGTATTCAAAGCTTTAGGGGACACTTTGATTAAAAAATACATTTTATATGAATTCATTTATAAATTTTGGACTTTTTAATGATTTCCCAAAAATTTTATTTCTCACAAAAAGTTTTACTGATCATTTACAACTATGTCAACATCCTTTACATGATATTATTTTTTATTGAAGTTGATTTATTGTAATAAAATATTTCATATTGTATTGAATGATTTATGATATGATTGACTATGGATATGATATTCTATTTCCATTAATTGTATATGGTCAATGTATTTACATTTCATATGCTTGTTTTAATATGGATATTTATATTTTGTTTCAACATATTGATATGAGTAATGTACTAAACTTAGTATGTAATGGGTGGGGCCCTCAATATCTCCTCGATGTATAGGTAGGTCTCATGTGACAAATTAGTGCCTTCACAGAAGGCCATGGAAAAAATTTTATTTGTAGTATTAGCATAAGGCCTTGAATAAGATGTAATGATATACAACATTAGGAATTTAATCATTATGAAATTAGTTATTACATGTGATTATTCGATGAGTAGAATATCAATGTCAATGTTTATATGGTGATGTTTGATTTATTTTTTCTATATTGTTTTCGATTTATGTATAATAATGATGTTTTTTATATTACTCATTTTTTGCACAAAATTTTATAGCTTTCTCTAAATTACACTACGGAAAAATGCAGATTTAGCGACGGTTTGTTTTCGTTCTGTGATGCTTTAAACCAATGCTTAATCAATTTTCGGTGGTTTTGAAAAACAACCGCTAAATTGGGCATCAGGAAACTATTCACGGTGGTTTTAAAAACAGTCATAGAACGTTTTGAGGCGGTTTTTTATTTTTTTTATTTTTTTTTATTTTTGTAAATTATTTAAATTATTTATTTATTAAAATTATTTATTTATTTTATTTATTTTACTTATTTTATTTATTTATATCGTATTTTCTATATTTATTTCGTATTTTATTTATTTATTTCGTATTTAGTTTATTTAGTTTATTTAATTCACATTACTTTATTTACTTTATCCAAGCATGGATGCTCATGCCCATGCACATGCCCATGCAAAATAATGAAATACCACGTTTGGTGAGATTTGAACCCCTAATATCTTGAATATTTTCCAAAGACATTACCACTCCAATAAGTTCGTCATGTAGTTAATAAAAAGAATTTAATATACTTATATATAATAATTGAAAAAACAAATAATACAAAACTAATAGATATAAACCCAATAATAATAAAACAATAAGAAATAATCAATAATTAATAACCAATTACTAATAATTAATAATTATTGATTTATTAGTATTTATTGAGTTATGTATTATTATTTACTGTTTATTATAATAAATAACAAATAAATTAAAATAATAATTACATAAATTATAAAATTATGAAAATAAAATAATAAAATAATAAAATTATAAAATTAAAAGAATAAATAATAAATACTAAATAGTAAATAATAAATAACAAATAATAAATAATAAATAATAAATAATAAATAATAAATAATAAATAACAAATAACAAATATCAAATAATAAACAAATACAAAAAATAACAAACAATAAACAATGAATAATAAATAATAAATAGTAAATAATAATAATAATAATAATAAATCATAAAGAATAAAGAATAAAGAATAAAGAATAAATAATAAATAATAAATAAGAAATAAGAAATAATAATAAATAATAAACAATAAATAATAAATAATTAATAATTAATAATAAATAATAGATAATATATAAAAAACAATAATAATAAAATAATAAATAATGAATAATAAATAATAAATAATAAATAATAAATAATAATAATAAATAATAAATAACACTAAATAATAATAAATAACAAACTATAAACAATAAATAATAAATAATAGTAATTAATAATAATTAATAAATAATAATAATAATTAAATAATAATAACTAAATAATAATAAAAAATGAATAACATATAACAAATAATAAATAATAAATAAGAATAATAATAAATAACACATAATCTATAATTGTAATTATATAAATAATAAATAATAAATAATAAATAATAAACAACAATTAATAGTACATAATAATACATAAATAATAAATAATAAATAATAATAATAAATAATAAATAATAAATAATAATAATAATAATCATAAATAACACATAAATAATAATTATAAATAAATAAATGATAAATAATAAAAAATAAACAATAAATAATAAACAATAAATAATAAATAATAAATAATAAACAACAATAAATATATAATAATATAATAATATATAATATATAATATATAATATATAATTATAATATATAATATATAATAAAAAATATATAAATTAATAATAATAATAAAAATAAATAATATTTAACAAGTAATAAATAATAAATAAATAATAAAAAATAAAAAATAAAAAATAAATATAAATAATAAATAAATATAAATAATAAATAATAAATAACCAGTAACAAATAATAGATAATAAATAAATTAATGTATATTATAAATAATAAATAATAAATAATAAATAATAAATAATAAATAATAAATAATAAATGAAACATAAGAAAAAAGTACGAAAATGTGTGATTAGGTATGAACAATTATGAAAACGCATGAAAATAGATAGAGAAGCATGAATAAAGAAGCATTAGAAAGCATGAGAATGCATGAAAACTCATAAAAACTCTGAAAACCCCTTTAAGAATTCAACATATTCTTCATAATAACCCACAAAAAACCATTGATAAAGATAACAAGTCATGGAAACCCAAATAAACAGTATTAAATGGAGCAACCGTTAAAACTCGTCCAAACGGTCATAAAGTGACAAAACATTGGACTCACATTAACGAAGATAACTTATGATCCGAGAGTCAGTTCGAGATCTACGACCATTAAAATCAAAGATCCTAAAACGATATTTGAGCTGATAGGTTAAAGAGACCGAATGGACCGTCGGATCAGAAGTTACGACCATTTAAAAAAAATTGACGGGGAACGAGTGCTTGAAATGAGACATTGAAAAACATATCAAACCCGATACCCACTAAAATATCCATAACATATGATCCCAGAGTCCATGTGGGATAAGCGACCAATCAAACTAAATATCATTGAAGAAAATACGATCTCGCAGGTGGAGGAGTCCGATCTAACACACAGATCGAAAGTTAGGTCTGTTTGAAGACAAGGTCGACGGGACACTGGTGATGGTATCAGTGTTTTAGAGGCCTTCAAAAGAGTTTTTGGGGTCGAAAAACGCGACAAAATCTTACTTGTGTTGAGTTGGTGCATAGCTCTCTTCCCTAACTTCGATTTGATATGTGGTAGAGCCCAAACAGACACCCAGAGTGAATGTTATGGTCGTTTGAAGTTAGAAAACTTTTTTCAACATTCTTATAACTCTCATATCATCCGCACCTTAGACCGTCTCACGTTTTTGATTATATATTCCTCTAGATATCTTCATGAACATCGATTTGACTGGTTGTGACACTCCAACGGATGCCCGGATCAAAATTTATGATCGTTTTAGTGGTTTCAAGGTTTCTCATTTTTTTTATTTTTTTCCTTTCATTTCAAGGCGGTTTAACCCAAACCGCTGCTATTTCACGGCAGTTTTTTAAAAAACCACTACATATCCTCGAAATGATTAAAAAAATTTAAAAAAATTGATGAAAATATTTAAGACATTTAGCGGCAGTTTTTAAACCGCGGCGAAAAATCCTCCGCGAAATAGCGGCCTGAAAAACAATTAGCGGCGGTTTTTAAAACTGCAGCGAAAAAACCACCACAAAATGGCCTTTTTCCTATAATGTTAATTACCCTTATTGATCAACTGAGCACACCCCTATATTATGTTTTATTATCCTAGGATTCCATGAATTGTATTATGAATTATATGCAGGTTTAAGCTAGATGAATAATGGAATTATCTATGGAGTTTTTTATGTTGTGTGTGAATGTGTAACGTGAAGTTCATGTATTTAATTGATTTTCCAATACTACTAAACTGATTGGTTATTTGGGACCTGATGCCTTGTAATTAATCCAATGTATAAAAATAATGCATCGACTCTGGGAATCTGGGGTCAGGGTGTTACAGTGTTTAAGTCCAATTTAAATGTGAAATTCCTTACAATGTCCATCATTGTATTAAGTGATAAAAATAAAATAAAATTAGAAATTAATCCCTATAAAAATATAATTTTACTATATAAATAAATTACATTTAATGTACATTTTGACATAAATTTCTATATTTTTTTTTTCTGATAAAAATGATCTTGTTCATAAAATAACCTAAAATTTATCCGATGTAATTTTTTTATGTTACTCTAATATATAATAAGTATATTTTTTCATATAAAACATATGAAAGTGAGAAAAACAATATTTAAAAGGGAATTCCATCAAAAGGTGGTAAAAGGACCTTTTAAACATATTAGAGTATTTTATACCTAAAGTTGGATTCATTCTCATTTTAAGCCTAAAAAATTAATTGGATAAATGTAAAAACAAGTAACTTATATTTTAAATAATAATATAGTGAATTCTATTTATTGCTACCAATATAATTTCTAGGAGTTAACTACCATTTAAAATAATAATAATTATATTTTATTATTTTTTGGTATAAATCAACCTTCTGTGCAACGTATGATTTCTGGGAAACCATATAGTGTCTGGTGGGTATACTATCGGATAAAGTGTCCTCTTCATTGAAAAATTAATATCATATTACTACATATTAATTGATATGAAAATGAATTATTCTATAATTTGATGGGTTGTTACAATAGGTCTTTTCCATAGTTTTTCAAAGATTTTTATTATGATTCCAGATAATAATCATTTGAATGAAACTGTTCTATGAGCTATAGTGCCACTAATGACACTCATCCTATAGGTCAAACATGCCCAGTTAGAACCACTCACAAAGCTATAATTCCATTGATTACACTAAAAAAATAGGTCATTCTCATCCTAGATTAACTGATCCCCAAGATATAGTGTCACTGATGAAACTCATCCAAGAGTCCCTTCTCATCTGGTCTATCCAAGAAGCATGTAGGATATTGAGAGGGTTCATCTGATTTTCACATTTCATCCAAAAAATACCCCATTGTGAAGATCATATTTGGATACACAAATAGCGGACAATGACAATTTATCATTGGGTGGACACCATACCCTATTTGTTACATCCTTATAGATAGGGGATCAATGACTATATAGGTATTGGTCATTCCAATTCCACAAACCCTACATATGGAAAGCATAAAGGACATGATGATTGTTCTGGGCCTCTCAAAGGGATACATTCTCCAAATAACTAAGGGGTATGAGGTCCAATCATCAAGAAAATATGTCATATTAACACCCATATAATATGATTGAGACAACTCACTTTGATAGAAGGTAACACATCCACACTGCACTAGTGAAATGAAAGTTACAATGGGTCACCTTCCTTTGATGATGATGTGATGTTTCACCAAACACATATAGTAATTGACCCAGGGAACACACTGAACAAATAATTTATAGCAATCACTGAAATTAAATTCCCTAGTATATCACATAATGTCATATCTCATATTTGAAAACAATGTTCATCATCATGTTTTATATGGAAAACATATCAAAGTGGACTACTAATATACCTACATATGTGTCTAAAAGAATTCTGACAAACACGTGGTTATCATCATCATTGTAATAGACAAAACATAAATCCGAAAATATATAACATAAAATGGTCATGAATGGACAAATGTATAATTCCAATTCAACAATCGTTAAAAAATACTAAAGATAATAATTTAACTATGAAAAATGAACACCCGGTAAAGAACACATTTTTTCATAACATTTACTTACATTACATAGTGGGTCTGAGCTATGAGTCTGAAAAAGGTAACAAACATCGGTTTGTAATTGACCACCTTAATTCCATGGTCCGGATGTCATATATGGTTCTCTAATAAGATGTCATATGAAAAAGATATGTCGGATAATAGATATCGTAATAATAATAATAATAATAATTATACTACTATTATTATTATAATTGGATACTTCCTGGGCCCAAATCATGTGAATGAATTAGGTACCTGACAATGTTTAGGAAATATATTTCTTAATTCCTGGGTCACAATGTCAATGATAGTTCATCATTAATACACTTTATGGAAAATTTAAAGATGAAACTAAATTTTATAATTATAATAATAATGTTCCCATTTTATATTATTATTATAATAAAATTTAACTGAATTGATAATAAAAGGATGTGATTTGACACATGGGGGCTTCACATATACACGGTACACCCTGATACCTCTCTACAATCCATTTATTTCGCATTTAATATTATTATTTTTTCTTCTCCATGGTTAACCATCATCTTCCCAGAAATAATCACAATGCATGTAAACAATAATCCATAACACCTCCTTTACATGGAACTGGTTATCATGTTTCCCTCCTCACTTGTGGAATCCTGAAAATCATTCCCACAAAATTGACCATGACAAAATACATTACTGAATATCCAAATAATTCACTTCTTGTTGGGTTGAACAACACATTTATTATTCAATTTTCACATGCACCGCAATTTGGGAAGCACCTCAATCTGATCACCCCATCACATTCAACCAAAATTGAAGACATTGAAGAAACCATCAACCTCCCCCTTGCCCCACACTACCATCCTCACATTTCATTCCCATCCACATCAATCTATTTTCATTTTTTCTAATAAAGGATATCAAAATATTTTTATATATATATTAGATGATAGAGGGAAGATAAAAGCGCTGATAGAAATTGATCACATCAAATTTTATCAATCATTTAATCATTCAATATTCAATAATCACATTAGTGTTAGATAATTTAATTATATAATTTCAATAGATAAATTAAAATCTTCGACCATGTATCACCATTCGACATGAAAATCGATTTTTCATAATTGATTCACGTTCAAAATGGAATAATATAAAAACTGGATATTAACCAAACAAAACAAAATAACTACCATTATTTGGAATAATAACTAATGAATAATATTAATACATCATTTTCGTTGAAAATTTCCACAAGTTCTATTGTCATCGTTATTTCTTATGGAACTCTGATCCTTGATCCACAATCCTGATATATGACAACGTTCTTCCATGCTTTCCTCGCAATTCTTAGGGTTATGAATCTCACCCAAATTTTTTGATATAATTGTTTATTTATAGATGAAAATCTAATTATCTTCATCAACATAATATATAAATTAATTTGATTAATTTATTTCATTATTTGGGCACATTACAGTTTTTAACCAATCATACAATACTGACAAATATTATATCATGCATGAGGTAAACTGTGTATTCTGAAATCAATGGTGGTCTCATATTTATGAACCAATATTTCATTTTGGAACTATTCCATTTTTTAAGGAAGTCGTCACACTCATGATATTAATATATTTATTATTTTTTAAATATAAATTTTAGGCTCATTGGGCCTGAAAATTTCATGTTGTATCAGCATCAATAACTGAAAACATTCCTATTAATATTCAAATGTCTTATATGCAAAAAACACTGACATTGCATTATTACACCAATAAAATACATTCAACCTCAAAAATAACATATTAAACAAAAAGGAGGGGATGCTGAAATCATAACTGAGTCTCTCACTCCCACAAGCTCCCTCCGATGGTTTCTTGTGCGGCCAAAAAACATGCACCAAAGGAAAACACTTTCCCATGAAGGGAATTTCCATTTCAGTTTACAATATCATTGTATCCTTTAAAAAGGAAACAACACTACAATTTCGAATCCTACTTAGGTCAGTATCGTACAAGGAGTATTGCACATTTTTACTCAGTTGTGACAAGTGGATTGCACTAAAAATCAAAAAAATATTTTGGTCACGAGGTTACATGAAACACCACATTAATTAACCAAAAATAGTAGTAGGAAAATAATGGACCTAGGAAACCCATAGATATCCTACCTCCCCAGATATTCCCAATAAAAACCTGCAATTTATAAACATTTTTTAATTTTTTTCTAATTTTAAGATTTAGTGGCATTTTTAAGAAATGTGGTTAATTTAGTGATATTTTTGGGAACACGATACTAAATTATTTACCTTTCGTAATAGAATTTCAAATTTAATGTGGTTTCCAATAAATCATCTCTAATTTAGCGATTTTTACAAACAATCATCACTAACTTATTGATGTTTTCAAGTAACATCACTAATTTAGGGACATTTTCCGGAAATGTCATAATTTGTTTTGTGATTATATATCTCATATCCATGCATCGATGTAAATATAAATTTTTATGTATATATATGTGTTTATATTTTAGGTTTATATATAAGTGATATGTTATATTTTATATATATATTTAAATTATATATATATATATATTACAAGTTTATATTTTATATTTATCACATGTTTATATTAATATATATATGTTTATATTTAACATAAAGATGTTTTTGTGGGTGTGTTTATATATATATATGTGTGTGTGTGTGTGTGTTTAATTTGTGACATTTTAAAACACATGGAAAATTTTTACTAAAATTGAAATGTTTTCTAAAAAACGTGACTAAATTTAAAATATATTTGTGTTTTTATATACACATATATATATACATGTATATATATATTTGTGTGTGTGTGTGTGTGTTTATATAACTATATATATATTAATTGATTTTATCATATGTTTATCTATATGTTTGTCTCTCTTTATACGTATTAATATATATATTTATATATATATAAATATCTAAATGTATATTTAAATCTATGTGGTGAAATATGATATATAAATATAAATATTTTTAGCGATTTTTCCTTGAAGTGTCCCTAACTTACAGATGGTTCCGGAAAATCATTGCTTATTCAGCAATGTTTCCTGAAAAAACATCACAAATTTAGGAAAGTCTTTAGGAATCATGGCACAAAATATTTATATTTATATAGCTCATTTCCCTACATCGATGTAAATCTACATTTCAAGATATATATATATATATGTATGTATGTATGTATAAACGATGAAACATATATATAAACATGAATATATATATATATATATAACCAAACACACACAGAGACACACATATATAGAAACACGGAAATATATTAAATTTAGTTACATTTTTTTGAAAATTCTCATATTTTAGTGAAATTTTTACCAGTGTTTTAAAACGTTACTTATTATATATATATACATACATAAACATATATTAATATACACACACAAACATATAAATAGACACATATATATATATTAATATAAAATATAAACATATATGAAAATACACATATATATATATATATAATTTAATATGATGTTATATATATATATAATATATTTACATGAGAATTGAAAATATAATATGAATTTATATATTAATATATTTATATTATTATATAAAATCTTATATATTTATATATAAAATTCTAATTTATATATAATGACATATATATAAACATATATAAACATTGACACATATATATAAAAACAGAGACACACACACACACACATACACATATATGTATTTATACCTATTTATATATATCTATATTTATAACCAAAATTATTTCTAATATTTAACCATTTTTTTAAGAAAATGTGGCTATTTTAGTTACATTTTTATGAAGATTTAAAATATGCCGAATTATATATATTTATACATACAAACAAACAAATACACACACACCCAAGTATAAAATATAAAATACAAACATATATATATTTAAACATAAAATATAAACACACACGCACACACACTCATACATATGTATAAATATATATATAAAAAATAAAAAAATATATATATATAATATAAATATATATGTAAAATAAAATATAACATAATATCAACTTATATATAAATAAAAACATAAAATATAAACATATACTCATATGTATAAATATTAATATATATAAAATACACACACATAGATATACATATATATTTATATTAATATGTGTATATTAATATATAAAATATATATACATATTAATAAATTTCAAATACTAAAATATATTTATATATATTAAAATATAACATAATATAATTAAATATTTTAAATTTAGTAATGTTTTTAAGAATACATGATTATTTTGACCAGCATTATAAAATATAACTAATTATATATATATATATATACATAAATTTACAAATAGAAATATATATATATATATATAATGATAATATATATATATATAATAATTATACATATATATATGTACATATAAATAAACAAAAAATATAAAATATATATAAGCAAAAAATATAAACATATATATATATATAATAATATATATATATACAATATATTAATATTTTGAATACTTAATTCTCTGTATATTTATATATAACATAATATAATTATATAATTAAAATGCTGATAGGTGAGTTTTTATGTTTACTTCTTATGATATCAGAGGTAACGAGATCAAAACTCTAATAACCATCAACTATATAAGTTTTCATGAAACATCCCACAATAAATATTCTTGAGTTGTACCCTCCTAACTCTCTGATGATGTGGAGGAGTAATAAATATTAACTGAAGGTAAACCACATCATCCTCAAGTGTGTCACATGATCCAACTCATATACCAATCACACAGGGATTTCAACAAAGTAGGCTACCATGAACTAATTCATAAATATTTAAGGTTTTATTCCACTATTTATACAAGTATAATAAGGAATTGATTGGCCCGATGGCTCCTCATTCACCGGGTTCGCTGGTCGCTAGGGTTTCAGCCGCCTTCCTCAGGCGGCGGCGGCGACGACCCCTTACTCTCCGGACTTGAGGCTTCTCTGCCGCCTCTCACTTCATCCATTATTGTATCTGTCCCGTGATGATTTTCTTTTCAATGTTTGGATTCGGTTTCTCCGCTCGAGGATTCAGGGCTTCGGTACCATTTTTCTTTCACTGCTTTCATTCACGCTACTTCGTGCTTCGTTTCTATTGTCCCCTGCTTCGTCGTTCCCGCTCCACCCCTTTTGCGGCCATTCCCCCTGTTGAAGCCTTCGTTTGTTCTTCCCCTGCTCTGTCCTCCCAGTAGCCGAGTTTCCGACCCCAGTTTGGTCTGTTGGACCGGTTTTCACGGGGAGATTTGGGATGTGTGGGCTGAGTTGCGTGGGTTTCTCAGGTTTGATTTTCGCATGGCGGTGGCTCCGACAGTCTGGGTTGGAGGCTAGGTCGAGGTCGAACTTCTCTGCTGATGCCCTAGCCCGATTCTATCGCTGCTCTGGCTTCTGGTTCCTTCGTTGCTCTCCAAGTCGGTCGGCCACGGTGGTTTCATGGAGGTTTTTGGAAATGCGGGTCAATCGGTCGATGATGTTCCAGGAGGCTCTTCTAGGTTTGGCTTTATCCTGAGCTGTGGTGGTCATCTTTTGTTCAATGATTCGCGGATTCAGTATTTCTTCTGGTATATGTCGAGGCAAGGGTCCTTCGACATCGGCCATGGTTTGTTTCAGATCTGTTTTGTTTTGTGTGAAAATGATTGTTTCGTTGGGTGGTGATCTCGTTTGGTGTTGGATCTTTTCGACATCGTTGGTTCCGCTCCGGTAGGTTTGGGGGACGACAGAGAAATTGGCGGTTCTCATGTGGATGATGGCCATCGCTATGGGTGAGTCTCGAGGCAGACGCGTGACATGATGGGTGATGAATTTTGAAATTTGAATGTGGTGGATTTTTGGAAGGCGACAATGGCGGTTCTGGATCAGCGTTTGTCTGCAGTGTTGTATGATTTGAATTTTGAATTTGTATGTTGTAATTTTCTTGATGAGTGTTTTTTTTGTTAGGTTCACACGTACCCTATAAAAGTGTCATTAGAAAATACAAAAAATATAAATTGTGGTACTATGGTGTAAAACATGACAATGGGTATCACCAAAAACTCAAAACATATAAATGGATTTGGAAAAATACTAATGATATATTGCTCTCCAAACATAGAGTTGGTGATAAACTATCTGGAGGTTAAACTCTGAGAACAACTTTTCCCCAATACCACTTGTATAAGAACCGAATAATTACCTAGATTGGATTCTCTCCCACATATCACCTGGTTCATGTGACACCAATTCACACCCAAGATCAATCACTAATACACCTCTCATGTGAACATCACCTGGATTCCCAGGTGAACACAGTAGGTCTTACAAAGACCACTTTATCTACAAACTCTCGATTGCGCCTTCATATTACGATGAATTATGGGTTTCATATGATATGTTGTTTCAAAAATAAAGGGTGATATATGGTTCTACTTCTTATATAAGAATATCTTAGGGTTAGAGATAAAACCAAAACTTCCTTGGGAAATAATTCACTATAATTCACCACAACTGAATGAAAAAAATCTCACAGAATCCATTGATCAAATGGAATTACCTGGTAACTAATAAGACGACGGTTGTATCCTCATTCAAAAGATATAATCCTACTATTTTATAGGGTCACTCCTTGTCCAATGAGGAAAATTCCATACCAAAAAGATAAAAATCCTCAACACTCTCTGGTGAATGAAATCTGAGCAAGGATGGAAGGAAACTAATCCATTCAAATTAAAACATCACAGGGACTCACTGCCAATATGAAGTGATTCAACATGATGCTATCTCTATCTCCACCCATAATTAGGTCATGCTGTCTGTAGAAGTGTGTAATCACTTATCCTCTTAGTAGGATCCTCCAACACAAGGTTCATAAAAAACATATTGTTGGTATCACTAAGTCTCAAACAAGGGATTTTCTCAGGGATAAGTGGCTTATGACATCATGTGGAAACTGCAAAATTGGTTATGAATACACATATCGTACCTCGAACCACACTTGAATAATATATGAGAACATATGTATTAGAACAAATTCATTTCCATTCACATCTATTTACAACTATCAGGGTTGCTCTGACACCTTAGCTGTTCAAAAGGACATCAAACACCCATGTCAGGGGAACTCATCCACCAAAACATAGAACCATCCAATTTGCGTGGAACGCAGTCACCGCATGGTTTTGGAATGCATATTGTGAAAAAATATTAGTAGGGGAATTTTATCCCTTCCATGGGATTCAAAATCTGTATCAAACATCAAAATTATGAGTCTCTACTAATGTTCAGCATCTCCCAAGAAAAGTCTAAATCCATTGACCAAAAAATAGAGACTTGTACATGTGTCTAGTAGTGCTATAAAAAATAAAAATGAACACAAATTGTACATCGAAACACCATATTACCAATCCAAGAGTGTTCCACTTGTGGGTGGAAGTGGTAGAATCAATACATTGGACCACCCTCCTCCTCCTACTCCCCCAGATCCTCCATCACATCCACCACCCCGTAAACCTCCTCGCCCTAGTTATTGACTCATCATAGGATTTCCTTGACTAACACTCTGAATGCAGCATGATGGGTAGAAAAATCCCTATTATAGATGTCTATAACAATCACAAGAATATAAATTGTCATTCCTTAATGGAATTATTTTTTCATAAGTTCTCCATTAATAAAAGAGCCTCCTAAGATGAGACTTACATCAAACTCCTGTTGTTGGTGGGTCCTTTTTACCATAAATCCTAGGAAATCCCTACACCATAAGCTGCTGATACATTCTTGAACCATTCACATCATCATACAGTACAAAAATATCCATCCATGGCATAGTATTACATGTTGCATCCACTCGAACAACTAGATGTGTGTTTTTGAACTGATAATTGGGATAATGCACCACCTTTTAAACATCCTAAAGAATGATTATCTCATTAATAATACCTTTTATGGAGACATAATCACTCATTGGGTTATAATATCACCCTTTTGTGGAAACCTCATTTGTTATTATCAGGGAACATCTAGAAACATATAAGACATACCATAGTAAAAGAATATTTATATGGTCAGATAACTCATTAATGACATGGAATCCACAACTCATTCCTATATGATTAAAGTACCAATGTATTAAATAAAACCATTTTCTATATTTAATGAGTCCAAATGTGGGTTATTGAGTCTCGATCAATGGATACGTCAGCTACCACACAAATATTGGAGTCCCTTGCCTAAAATCTAATATTGAGTAGTTTTAACACATTTTATCTAGTGCCGAAAACAAACCTCACATCAAGAAAAAACTCCAAACTCTATTCCTAGATTAGAATCCACCTATAAAGGAACTCTATCGTGACCTGACCAAAAGTGGCCCACCTAACCGGAAGAAGGCCAATCAGCAACTACCCCATTCATGCTTCTATCGGCCAGTGAGTGGTGTCAAGCACTGAGAAGAAATATCTAAAATTAGATTCTTTTACCTAAACTAGATGTATTCATGCACACATCTACAATCCCATGAAATTATTAAATGTAAGAAAAATGATAAAAATGAAAACATAAATCTATAATACCACAATAATAGTATAATATATAGTTCTAAAATCATAAAAAGAGGCCAAATACATGCCCACCCAAAATTTTAAAATAATGTATGACCTTATCATAAGGAGGGGACAACTTTCAATGCCACATCAGAATAAACCATGGCATGCCTTTCCCAAACTAAGCTGCATCTACTCTTACTCATTTAATGTCTCTATAAAAATGATTTTAATCAATAAAAGTCTTGGCATGTTCAAGAATATCCAAATCAGGGGTGAGTCTAATAATACATAGTAGATCGCCATCAAAAAACCAAACATAAAGCGTCAAGAGTATCCAGTTAATCAAACGTGTGTATGTCAACCAATATATGATACATAGGGATAATCCACTGATCCCTAATCCACAGAGGATCCTTCACCCTGCACCACCAATCATGTGTCACTCCATGCATGTGGAGTCCTGATAATCTCTCCCACCACATTGACCATGACCATACACCTTGTTGGGGTACCAAATCCATCTACCACTAGTCAAATCAATGATCCCCACAATGATCCAATTGCCATGTGAACTACCATTTTTGAAACACCTTAATATAATCATCCAATCATGCTCAACAAGAACAGTGTACTTCCAAGCCACTTTTTACTACCCCCCTTTACCAAGTTGTCATCCCTATATCGCTTCCCCGACCACTTCTATCCTTTACCAAATGTATCAGCATATGTATACCTATATATATATATATATATATGAGAGGATATAGAGGTAGTTAAAATTAGGGATAGGATTTTTAGAAATAAAATTTCACCGATCATATTTATGTCCAATATTAAAAAAATAATGTTGGGGTTATAATATTTAATTCTAGGATATCAATGGATAAAATGAATTCATCAACTATAAATAAACATTGATCCCATAAATAAATTTGTACGAATTATTTCATGTTTGACATATAATAACCAAAATCATGATTTAAACTAATAAAAACAAAATTCCAACTTAGTTATGGATCAATCACTGATGAATAATGATTATGAACCATTATTGTTGATGAGATCAACGAGTTGTGTGGTCATTGGAATTTCTTATCATATATCGATCACATATCCATAATCCGGATTCCATAAAATGTTCCTTCAACCATCCTCTCAATTCTTATGGTTTAGAAGAAATCCCTAGGAATTGGTTATAATAACATATTTATAGTGAAAAACTAGGCCACCACCTCAACATAAAAAGATAATTGACTCAATTTTTTTATTTAGTTATTTGCGCCCACAACGCCTATTAATAAAATTTCCAACACCAACAATGATTATGTCCCACTTAATGTAAATCCTTATTTTTGAACTTAGTGTACATATTAGATTTTTGTTTCAATACTTTTTTGGGAGTTACACCTCTTTTTCTGGAAAAATATGTGCATGTGATATTAATATATTTAATATTTTTAAAATATCAATTTCGGGGTCACCGAGCCTCAAAATCACATTCAATATCAGTTCCTATCTTTGAAAATAGTCATATAAATATTTCAATGTCTTATATAGAAAAAATTGATACATTAAAACTGATCTCAGGATATGGGAGTGATATTTTTTATGAAATTAATGAATTCAATGACATATTCTCCCAGACCAAAAAACCAACACTGATCCTAAGGGAGGTGTGGGAGATTACAATGATAGATATGAATTTATGGATGTCATAAATGTATAGGTTATCAATGTTTAAAGAGGTACAATAAAAGATTAATTTCATTATGAATTCAAGGGAATAATCATCTATGTCAATGTACGTTAAGAAAAAATGACAAAAGGTTAACCAAAGGTATTGGAGAAACACATCTATTGATAAATATTTAGAATTATTAAATTTTTATTAGATTTAATACTTAAATAATAATAAAATTAGTATTTAAGTTGATAGAAAAAAATATTATAAATAACCCACCCCAAGAGAGTCGATAAATTCCACATGTATAGAACCAACTCCAAATACCAAGGAATACATGAAAATCTTACTTGAACCTATAACACCACATTAATCTCCAAACCATCAACCATAACCCAAAAAATATAGCATAATCACTATTTTCACTATTTTTAGAAGAAGGAAAAGAATAAATAATGAAAAATGAACGAAAAAGAAACTATAAATCTAGAAATAATAGATAAATGAACAGAATTTTTTTAGATCTTCCTCAAACACCATGAAAAACTAAAAGAGATTCCATGATCTTTCTGAATTCTAGATAAATAAAGAATCATTGATCTAAGGTGGGGGGTGGTAAAATTATAAAAAAATCAAGTGAATGAAATAATGGCATGATGAATGGAATCACTTAACAATGAGGCAATCTCAAAATGTGTCTCTAAGGATCATGGCATGATCATCCTGAGCGGACACCACATTTAAAACATATTCAAATCCCATAGATATGATACATTCATGGAAGGTTACAACATAATAAACATAACAAAACCACCACACCCACTTTTCCAATATCCATTACATAGACCCCACACAACCTATTTAAGCCACATCATACCCAGAAACACACCATGATAGAACAAAACCTCCATTGTGTAATGAATTATAGGAAGACAAAACAATGGAACATATCCTCCAAAACCTCAGTGTGGATCTCCCATTATCATGATGAAATTATTCCACATGTGATATTAAACCAAACATTATGAAAAATTATTCCCAAACCAAATCTTTCATTTGCACCACAAATAGTCCCACCAAATTGTGATGGATCACATGTAATTTCAACCCATATGATTTCATATATGGTTATACCATGGGGATACTATTATGTATGAATGGAAAAAGGGATCCCAAAATCCTTCATGTACATCAGGATTACTTTAAACTATGTCCATCATACATGAAATTATTTTGTAAGACTATGAAAATCATCACAGTAAAACCCAATTAACCATGGAGTGATAAAAAAATTACAATTAAATTACTAAACTCATAACTCTCACATCCATAAACCCACAGTAAAATAAATCCATCATGTCACAATCTAATCATCATGGTGTTGTATGTCAAAAAACTATATAAAATCATCTTCATATTTCTATAACCACCACCAACACCCTCAGACACCAACAATACCCAAAAAACTTACATGAAACCCAGGTCCCTTACAAAGAGAATGTGATCTATCGAAGGATAAAAGGAGTTGTAACCATTACACCACTAAAACATTTCATAATATTTGAGTAAATGTTGTGGATACTCAGGGAGTATACTTAGAGGCTATAAGATAAAATTGATATCATTGAGATAGTTGTTTAGAGTTTTACTAATCATAATTCTAATTATATTTTTCAAATTTCTCTTCCTACTTAATTTTCTTTATGAGATACTTACATATCTAGATTTAAAAGATGGTCTTTCCCAAACACCTGGTGATTTATTCATATAGTGAATACACTATAGAGTAAGGAGTCCTTCCATTGTTACATAGTGATATTCATAAATCGCATGATTCAATAAAAGAGTGGTAACTAAATACTATAAAAGGTACATGTTCTTCAGTAACAATAAACACGATTTTAGTTTTTAGAGCATGTTGATATTAATAATTATTATTTCCAAAGACTTTTGATGCATTGAATAATTTTTATCAGAACATTATGACACATTTAATGGTATCCAATTTTTAACACGTTCATTTATTCTAGAAATCGGAAATAAACGAACAATCAATATAATATTTCAATTGTTGAAAATATTGGATTTCTTCACATGAATTGTATTTTGTAAATTTTTTCCTGAAAACAATATATGGATCATTTTTTACTTGAATATATGACATAATATATCTATTGAAATGATTTGGGTTATGTAACATGTCTTGGTATATGATATATAAATATATTAAACAATGATATAGTCATGCCAGATGATATGGGATATGAGAGGAAGAAATATGGTGTAAATACTTCATTTTTTGATATATCATAGGGTATGATATGCCTTATCATAAGGTGTGGACATGCTGATTTTACCCTTTAATGGATCCATATATTACCGATGTGATATTAAGAATATCATAGGATATGATAGGAAAACTAAACCATAAGACATAATTATGACCTAAAGCATGTTAAATAATGCATGATTATCTATCATTGACCATGATTCACCAATCAAAACAAGTAAAATCAGTTAAAAATGAGTTATGAATTATGATATGGGTGTATCATAAAATATTATAAATGATAAAATTATTTTAATAATTTTCAAATATTAATTTATTATATAATTTATAATTTATATCAACATGAGGGGAAGGGGCTACATTACAATGAAAATCATGCAACAGAAAAATACATGGATTTACATGAAAGGAATCAAACTCGAGACCTCTCTAAGACCAATTAGGGTAGATACCACTGAGTTATACCATATGTTATCAAATATACAATATATAAATATTTTATATATAATAGAGGAATATATTGTGGTATATTAATTCAATTTTTAAACTGTTTACAAATTAGATAATTATAAATTTTATAAATCAATTATTAAGAGTTTTTTAAACATTTATTAAAAATCCAATTTTTAAATGTAACTATATAAAATTTAATATATGATCTAATTTCAATAATTCAATTATTTTTATATGATACACCATACGCAACACCATACATAAATGAATCTATGATATATTATGATAAAATATATATATTTAGATACGACAGTTAAAATCTAGTCATTGAATTAAAAATAATGAATATGAGTAACCAATTTTTGAAATATATATATAATGAAATTAAAAAAATAATTTTAATACAATAAAATATCAATCAGTTAACGAAAAATTGCTGATAAGATCATTTATTATTTAGAAATGGATTTTTTCTAAAGAAAATTATTTTTATGATACATAATTATATTTAAATAAACATATAACTAATTATAAATTATGTGTGAAATTAATAATTACTTATCATAAATATATTAGGTAAATTCTATGAAATAATAATAATATCATTTTATAATTTAAAATTACATTTTTCTTATAAAAATGATTTTACATTATAATTAATGATTTTATTAAAAAATGATTTTTTAAATTATGAAATTTGAAATCAATAAAAATAATCTTAAATCGTGAATTCTTATTTTCAAAATATACTTGGTATTAATTTTTGAGCATTTTCTAAAATGGATGATTTGTAGTCGAAAAATGAGTGCTTTAAAAAAATTAATTTCCATCATTTTATCACAATGTAAACATAACCTATTAGAATTTAAAAACATTTATTTCATAAAATATGACATTTTGGACTAAAATAATTAATTTTAACTTATTATTACAACATATAAATCCTATGGAAGAATAATTTATAACAAATTAAAAAGATATATTAATTTAAACAATATTTATTATCTTTCCTTTTAAAATGTATTTTTTATGTGAGGTTCACTCTTTCCTGGAATTATAAGATTAATAATTTTTTTAAATACATTATAAATAAATTTATTTCATTAAAATTAGTAACAATTATTATTTTATCTTAGATATAAATTTATATTAAAAAATGAAATTTTTCTAAAATTTTTTTTAATGGATTACGTATAATTATTTTAATATTAACAATTATGACATTTAAAATTTTTATTTGATACAAAAAATGAAAATTTTTGAAATAAATGTATGAAATTAGGTAAAACTTTAAATATTATTATTTTTCATTTAAATTAATTACTAAGGTTAGAAATTAATTATGATGATAAAAGTAAAATGGTTAATTGAGTTTAAACAAGAGTAAAAGAAATAAAATATTTAAAAAACGTTCATGGAAATGAATTGTTGAGATTTTATTTATGAATAAATGGTTCCACTATAATGTGTTCCATATATGATCCATTTTTCCTACAATAGTGTCCTGAAATTATTGGAAAAATTAAAGGTGTTCCAAAAACTAGCCTTTCCTTCACATATAAAATAGTAACTTCCTCACCACATTAATTCAAACCATAACATTTAATTAATCCTTGAAACTATGATATTTTACTATAAATATAATCCAATACTAATAAAATAATCTCATGGTCAAACATTGTTATGCTAATCCCTTAAAACTCAATGAGACATCAATAGAAAATTCTAGTCCTCGACATGAGTATTATCCACTAATTTTTATTTCTTATTTATTTTCTTCCACAAAATTTATTCTAAACACAAAAATATAATTATTTTATTATATGTTATATTATTTAATTTTACTATAATAATTATATTATCAATTTTTATTCATATACCCCATCCAATAATAAAAAATTGTCGACCATGCGTTTTGAGGATTACCATCGTCATACTGTAACACAATTTTTTCCATCAAATCCATACAAGGATGGATATAATGGTGTTATTAATTAATTAATAATATATTTTTTTGATATAATTATATTTATTTTGTTACCAATTAACGCAATTATTAATGATATGATCAACAAGCAATCATCAATAATTTAATGATTTAAATATGGGTGTTAAGAGGATAATCATTTATTCAAATTATTTAATGTTTTCATTTCAATTAAGTCATATTATACATATTTTGACTATGATATATGACACTGATAATCAATAATTAATATCATTATGGTTTTGGTATTTTAATTTTACAACTAAACTCCCTAATAATTATGCATTAAATCAGGGTATAATCATGTTTGGTTTAGTTTAACCCCCAATCAAACCATACAATGTAATTATGTCATGGATAAGTATGATAAATTATTTAATTTTATAATATGATATATATATATATATAAAATAAAAATATATTGGTTATTTTAATTTTATATCAACATTTACCACATTAATTTAAAAAAACACTTTTCATTCATTATGATTCACTAAAACATGATCATCTTCAATTTCATTATCAGAGTTCATAACAAAAACTGAATTTAAATGAATTTATAACATCATAAAATATATTTTATCATCTATTATAGTATTTTATATGATATATTAATACCGTACATGGAAATAATAATGAACATAAACCCTGCTATTATGAAAATATTAAAATGATGAATATAATAAACACAAGAAGTGAGGAATCAGGAGAATCCATATAAAGAATGACTAATTATGAAGATTATGATTTAAAAATTATATGATTATGGTTTGAAATTAAAATATTAAAATATTTATGTTTTTGATATAGTATGTTAATGTTAATTCATGAAATTCAGTTCATCATTTATGGGTTTTAGTCTCACCTTAATTTCATTGAGATATATTTTAATTATATAGAATTTTGAATTTTATATGGTGTACATAAAAACCCATTTAAATAGAAATAACATTATTATATTATATTTTTATATTAAATTTCCCATTTCTGCAAAAAATTCTTCCGAGAATCTGGTTTTAATTTCATAATGGTTGTAAGGGTTTAATAATCAATTTCATTTTATTAAGAAATGTATTATATTTATTAAAAGGATTTCATTTATTTTTGTATATAATATCTATTTGATATATAATATAATGAATTATATTTTAATTAAGAAATTTGATGTTAAATATGAATCCCTCTATTTAAAAGGTTTATGATTAATATGTTACTCAATCTGCAAGGGTTTTCTTGGTCTTAATTTTGATTCTTTGAGTCACCATAGGAGTAGTTCACCATGACTATAGTATATTGTTTAATTAGTGCCCCAAGATATAATTTATCATCTAACTTTTATTAAGTGATATTTAATATCAAAATCAATTTCACTAATTCAAGTGTTAATTGATTTAGTTGTTTCCCCAATAGTGATGATTCTATACAACTAGATTTTTTTTCATTGAGTAATGATCATTCTTTGAAAAAAATTTATATTTTTTGGGTATATTATAACCTTTTAATGTATTATTTGGCACTCTATGATTTATTTTTGGGGATATACATTCCTTCCACATATCCCCTTTGAAAAATGTTTCTCACTTCTTTATATATGTTCTTTTGAAACCGTCATATTTTTATTTACTAACTGATTATGATCATGTAATTTTGTTATTGACCTAGACATATACTCATGGTTCTATACAATCTGAAAATTAGATTTTACATTACTCATATTTGATGATGGTAACCTATAAATTATGATATTATATTCACATATGTAAAATAATTGTCATTCTTTATGTTTTTATTCCAATACAGAGAATTATTTTCATGTTGAATATATATTGTTTAACCATACACTATTTTTAAACATGATGGATCATTCATTTTCTCTTATAGAGAATGATTTAGACTTAAACAAGTAATGAGTGGGGTCAATCATTATATTACCTCTAGATGCATTGATATGTATCATGATACTAAATAGGTTGTATTTTATAATACATATTCTCATAAAAAGATATTGTCTTGGAACAAATACCCAACAAAAAAATTTCTTGATTAAGATCTCAATTACTAGTAATGTTTCCTAGAACATGGCCTTAATGTAATGTTTTTTATTTCAAGATTTATGGATTACATTGATATGATATTATTATAATTGATATCTAAGATTCAATTTATTTTCATGGATATATCATGCTATCATGTTCATTTTGATGAAGGATTATTATTGTTTATGTATTTTTTTCAATATTAATTATGTTGTGTTTATAACAATATTGTTTCAGTAATATGTTTCTTTTTTAAGAATTTGTGATCACACATTCTTATATTTCAATTTCCGCAGGTTAAGGAGACAATTATTACATGTGTGATGTTTAAAAAGATATCACACATGAAATAATATGTGGGAAAAATTAATGGGTTTTCATGGATTAGTAAATTTCATAAATAAATGGATAATTGTCTATTTGATACAAAAAACATGGTATTTATCAGTTTATATTTTATCATATTTCTCTAAATCATTAAACCTATAATTATTCTTCATATGTATGTTACTAAATAACCATTATTGGATTTTATTTATTATAAGTAGTTATATATAGTATTTTATATATGTTATCATATATTGTTTATAATTTATTTGTTCATGGAACCAGTTCTGGGTGTCCATGTATCTGCTGTGATAATTAAAATCAATGGAAGGGAATAGATAACATTGCATATTAAAATATATATTGAAGATAATTTATGTGTTTATGAGTTAATTATGGTCACTATTGGTAAGGTATTCATAACTCTTTATAATAGTATATTATTTAATATTAATGTAATAATGAACATTTAATTTGAGGACTGGGATTTGAAAACATTTATGAAAAATATAGTAATAATTCTATGTATTATATTACATACCAATGTTTTGTTTATGTAGAGATAATGTTTTTGTTATTAAAAATACATCCATGTATGGATACTAGAAAGTGGATGTGGTTGTTTCATTGATGATCCTAACAGTAATCAACCTAAAAAGGGTTGGTTGAGAACTAACTCAATCATCCCTATGATGAGTGATGACTTAGCCTATGACTACACACCTAGTGAGACAATATTAGGGGGTATGATTTATTTAACAATATTTTATTTACAAAAAATTATTAGGATTTATGAATAATGTTAACTAATTAAGTTAGAGAACCTAAATGACCATGGAAAACTAAGGATTGAACATGAGGGGTCATCAGTTGATCTGAATGAGCCACATGTTAAATGAAGATGTCCTAAGTTAATACATGTTCATATTGATGTTTTTGATAATATTATAACCATTTTTTGTTTTTTTATTTTGTATAAATGGAATAAAAAATAAATTTTATAATTGTATGTTCCTAAAAAACACTATGAATTATAACCTAATAAGGAAGAATACAAAATGATTATAAATTTTCTATATATATATTTTATTATTGGAATGAAGAGTTGTATAGTCTGAGCGTAGGTGGTGATATTGATATAATATTCAAACTATTATATATTTTCATTTGTGAATGGAACATTATAAATTATATTATTATATATTCTAAATGTTTTGAGGATTATATAAAACATATATGGATTATTCACAAATGGTATTATGTTAATTTTTTGGTGATATATATTAAATGGTAATAATAACATTGAAATATTATTTTTTGACAATGTTCTATTTTTGGGAATAACTATTGAAGAACACTTGATTGAAGTATGGGTAACTATTATGTTTTTATACACGTGATAATATTACAATAAAGTGTTTTTTGAATTTGAAAAAATAAATTATATAGCATTTGTAACCTTTGGATTTAAAATTGATTCATGATATATTTTGAGTAGTACACCTCATTTTCTGTCTTGTGATATATAGAATATAATGTATGAACTAGTGATTAATATCGTTTGAGAGTAAAAAATAGACTTGGACTATATAGTCTCTTTGAAGATTATTGTTTTATATAATCAAATTATTTTATTGAAATGCTTTATTATGAGATTATATAATTAGTGTAAAAACATTATTGGTTATATGATCGTGGGAATGATTAATGTTGTTTGAGGAAGGACAATTTGTATTTATGAGAGAATATCATTTAATGTTTTTTGGGTTTAAATTACTTAATGAATGATTATGGTAATTTGGAATATATAATTTTTGGATTAGGTTAATATATATGAGAGAACACAAATCAAATAAATTTAGGTTAAATACATATTTATATATTCTAAAATGAGAGTAATATAGGTTCATCCGATTTTAATACCTGTTGAATTGTAATAATTATAGGTTTAATTTATAGTGTTATAAAGTGATATATAAATTGGTTATTTAAGATTATTCATTTATAATGATAATCACTAATGTTAAATCATTTTTAGTAATTTTTGAAAGTCGATGGTAACAAGTTAACAACGAATGTCATGGAAAATGTAGAAAATGACTAAATTAACCTCCTAATTGGATAAGGGATGGAGTGAGAAATATTATAATTATAACAAAAATATATCAAGAATTATGATAAACAATATAAACATATTTATATTTCCAAAAACAATATGGAATAGAATTATGTAATCTAATTAAATATCGACTAATGAATATCATGAAACTCATAAGTGAAACGAAATGAGATAAGACACAAAAATATTTTTCTTCAATTATTATAGAGTAGTTAGTTATGTGATTCAATGTCCCAATCTAGGGGCCTATAAGGGAGGTACTCACCAATAAACATTTGGTCAAGGAAAACCCTATGTAGGTAATAATAATTAATTGCATAGTTATTTTCCACTATATATTTTTTCGTGTTCTAATAGATGTATGTTTTCACCATCTATTAGATATTAAGTTATAAATAAAAACCCCTAGTGGTATGATTTTTATATAAATAATTTATATGAATTTTGGGATGTTATTTCTTCTGGATCTAGGTCAAACCACATAGTAAAATATAGTGTGAAATTAAGAATGGGTTAAATCCCCTTAAAAAATACTTATAATATTTTTTACTTAGATAAATCTCTTTCCACACCCAAAATAAATCCCTCACTATCATGCGGTATATGGTTAATTATGTGTTTTTTATAGGAATTACTATGAAATATTGAGTAAAATTATGACGACAAAATATATTTAAGCGGTAGGATAACATAACAACATGGAATTGTAATATATCATTATCTTTAAATAATTTTATTTTTTTAATAGCAGGATTTGTAGGAAACCCCAAACTCAAATGAAATTGGGATATATTTGGACAGAATAGAAATATTTAAGAACAATTATTAAAACCTTACTATTAAATTAGAGGGAATGAATAACAGTAACAACTTTATAAAATCTGTGTATAATTAAAATACAGACCACTTATAATATGAATTAAAATCAATTATTATAAATAAAATGAGTAAAAATATAATTTATTATTAAAAAATATATTTTTCTAAAAAATACTTCTATGTGATACACATATCAATTTCAAGAAAAAATGACTGATGAATTTTTTTATACAAATAATTATTTAACACAAATATATTTGGTAAATTATAATAAATAAGAATTATATCAATTAATATTTTAAAATTTATCATTCTGATAAAAATAGGTTGATAAAATATTTTACTATTTTATTTAAAATGTGAAATTATATATTATTTAATTTTAAATAAAAAAAATAAAATTCCAATTATCAAAATTTAATTAGTATAAATTATTGAAATTTTTTGAAAAAAGTTTATTTTTCGTTGAAGATTATGAAATGTAAAAAAATATCTTTTCTCTCATTTAATCACTATGTTATGATAAAATAAGAATATTTAAAAATCATTTTACTAATAAAATAATAATATTAGAAAAAAATAAATTCATTATAAAATACTTTTTTAACTTTGAAAACCTATGGAAGACATTTTATTAACTAATTAAAATATTACAATAGTATAAAAAATTGTTTCCTTCTTTTCATTAAATCATGAATTTTATGGTTTGGTTTTGTTTTGTGTTAACTTTTAAGCCTCATAAATTTTATTCAATTCATTATAAATAAATTGTTTTCATTAAAATAGGTATGCATGATAATTTTATATTACAAACAAAATTTAGAGCATAAAATAATTATTTTTCTAAAACCCATATTTCTATAATTAACTTTTTTTATTTTTAAATTTAGTTTTCACTTGTTTGAAATTATTATTTCATAATATTTTTTAAAATTTGAAATTATAATTATCAAATTATGTAAAACTAACATTCTAAATCAGGATCATTAAAATCAATTATTTGGGTTTGAAATTAATTACCAAGGTAATATTAAATGTGGTAAATTGAGTTTAACTTGTTATAAAAGAACTGAAACATTTATAAAACATGCATATAACTAAATAGATGATTTTTTATGGACCAATAAATGATTACCCGACACATTTTCATCTTTTGGAAAATTGAAACGTAAATAGTTTCATGGAATTATTTGAAAATATAAGGTGTTTCCAAAACAACAATTTCCCTTAAATATTGAAGGGTAACATCATAACCACTTCTAGACACACATTAACATTTAATTATTCACTAAAATATAATATTTTACACTCCCTATATCCCTCCCCCCAATAACACAAGCCCCTAGTGAGTCATTGTTATTCTAATACATCCAAATTCAAGGCGATCTTTAAGGAAAATTCATTTTCCCAATGTGAGTATAATTATCTACATAGTTTTTATTCATAATTTTTGTATTTAAAATTTATTATATCCACATATATATATTAGTGTAATTTATATAATTTAATTTCATTATATTTTGTGTATTATCATTGTTTATTTATATCCCCATCAATTAAGAACAAAACAGACAATCATGCATTGTGTGGACTTCCGACTCAACAATATAACACATTTGGTTATCTGTCACCACCTTAAAAGGGTATCTCTAAGAATTTTTTAGTCAAATGATTAAATTTATATACTTTTTATACATTTTTTTGAAAATCACAACACTCCTTATAAAAAACTATATTTTACTAAGATTATATTTTCCAGTTATTTAGAACGTTTTTGTATAAAGTATTTATTCTAACATGTGCAGAAATAATTCTAAACATATTATTATAAACATTACACTAATCTCAAATCCATTATAATGACTAATGTCTAATCCATCATACTTTCTAGATTATTATCCAATGGATCAATAAGTAATAACATTAGAATGAATAAAATTTAGTGAATCAATGTGAGTGAGTTTAGTCTACCAGTATGAATGAGTGTAGTCTTTTAGTATGGAAAGGAATCTTATATTTTTGTGATTGAGTATAATATATCATTGTGACTTAGTGTTTTCCATTGTAATGACAAATATTTTTCCATCAATGTAATGAAGTTTATAATTAGATAGTCTGAATTATTTCTACTAGACAAAATACCTTTTATAGTATAGTAATGATGCTATAAAAATAATATTGTATAGATATTTACATGTGAATCAATCAATATAGAGATCATCCAAGGCTATTATTACCAACACTAATAATCATGGATTTTAATCATTTGAGGTTTTCTTATTAATAGTGGTTTATTTGAGGAGTTGGGAGTTAATGCATTTGTTTCTAAAATTGTTGGAAATTTTTCTATGTTGTATCCTCTTGTTAATTTCTCTTTATATACATCTAGAAATTATTATTTAATAATGAATCCTTGTGAGGATTGAAAATTCCATAAAGAATTTTTTCATTCTTATCCTATTTTTGATTTGGGTTAAGATCAAGGGATTCCTAGGACAAAGAAGATTTTTGGTTATAATCAAGATCATTGAGGGATTTAGTTGATAAGATGACATAATTGATTTCAATATTTTATGTCGAGGAATTTCATGGGGATTAATGAAGGAATAGATGGTTTGCTTGAAAATTGTGCATACTCAAATCTGTGTTTTCTTAACATCCTTATCTATTATGATTAATGTGAATGAAATTTTTATAACACTTTAGTAAGTCAATATTTTTTTATTTGAATCATTAATTTTAACTATATTTTCACGTTCTAATAATTAATTGATACAATGTGTTATAATTATTATTTTCATAATTATTAAAACAAATTTTTAATGGACATAAAATATTTTTGATATAATTACACTAATCAGCGAACAATTACAGATTCCGATAAACTATAATAAAGCGGTTTGGTATTTTAATTGGTTTAATTTTTTAAACAAAAAATATTCCCTTCCCTCTTGTAGCAATTATAAACTCATATAATCAAACAATTGGCATTATAGTATGTTCTACTTATTATTATTTCAATTTTACCTTTTGTTATATCACGAATGTTTTTAGGTTTATTATTATTTCTTAAATAATTTATCAATATCATTATTTATTATAGAAAGGGTTACTATTTTTTATAATAAGGGATGTTTAAATGTTGCTACTATTGGAAATTTAAATCCTAATAGAACATGAATATTTTATGGTAATGACTATGAAAACTGGAGAAAAAGAATAAATGTACTTTTATTAATAGAAGAGTTAATAACATAGTCATGATGACCGAGAATTAAAAATTACCAATGAATGAATTTTATAAATTTAAAAATACATAGTATCAAGAATAGTAATTGAACAATTGTGTAATGAATACTTTTAAATGTCTAATGACTAAAAATAAATACAATAAAATATATTCTGGTAATGTAAATTATTATATATATAATTTGATCAAAGCTTCTCATTTTTTATCTTATAATGTAATTGAGATTATATGAGGAGTTCTAAGACCATATTATCAAGAATTTTTTTCTAATAGTGGATGATTTTGATGAGATGCATTAGTGATTTATAAATATCATGAATATACTACAATAAATTTGTGTGAAATATATTACTATAAATTTTTTTCAATTGATTATTGAAATTATTCATGGGGAATGAGAATCTAAAAGAACAACATTATGTTATATGATAAGGATAAAAATTACGACCATGGATGATTTTATTTTAACTCTCGTGTAGTAAGTGGGTAAATTAAAAAGGGATACTGAGAATATAATGAAAAATATTTGAGGAGTTTCTTTTTCTACTACTTCAAATGTTTCTAGTAGATATCATTCATTTGGAGAGTTTCAGATTCAATTATGAAAGGATGTTATAGTAGAAACTTAGAGTAGTTCTTAATAATAGTCTGATAATTAATTTTGAAATTATATAAGAGGATGATCAATATAGTAGGGATGAAATATTTCTGATATAAGTATAAGAAGAATCACAATGGAGGAAGTGTTAAGAAGGATTTATTTTATGTAATATATTATGAGGGAATAAAATATGGTAATAAAAGACCTTGAACTATTGTGCTTAAAAGAAATCAAATTTACGATAAAAATTACGAAATAAATTTTAAGAAATTCTAAAAACACAATAATAATAAAATTATAAAATCATTCTACACATGGAGAGAAAGTGTTTGTGATATTTCTTCAGAAATTTCATCTGATAGTGAAATTTAATATTAGAAGAACATTGGTTTATATTCTTTGAATTTGATGAAAAATAATTGCATTATGGATAACATAACTATTAAATCATTAACCAATTTTACAGTAAATGAAATTTTTCCTGGAAATGATAATGAAAATAATTATACTACATTGGATGGGGAATCTTCATCATCATAAGAAAACAATAATTAAACATGTTATGATGATGTCTCTATATTAGAAAAAAATTAGAAATCCAAAATAAAAATATTACTAAAAAACATGATACTGATGAGGAAAACATACAAAAGCTAATTCAAGAATATATACACTTATAGTAGATAATTATAATCCTTATAAAGAATTATAAAAATATAATTTTGTTTAAAACAGTCTTATATTATTGGTAATGAAATATAATCTAATGAAAACTAATTTTTTAAAATAATTAGAAAATATTAATTGAAGTATAATTTTTATCAAGGATATGAATTTAGTTTTGAAATTAAATCTTGAAATATCTTGTATAAAAAAGCTAAAATCAATGTTTAATATTTGTCTTAAGAAATTTGATATGATTTATAGAAAAATTAAACCTCATAATGATGTATTCTGAATAGTTTTTTCGAATAAGAAAGATTTCATTCAAAATATCTATTTCATTCCAAAAATTAATCCATTATTAAAAAAATGTCTAAGATAAAGACATTGAAAAAATAAATGTTATATAAATAAAGTAAAATATTTAGGTTTTCAGAAATATTACTTTTCTAAATAATTGACACTTGTTCAACATTGTAAATATGAAGAAATTTGGATTCAAAAAATATTACATTCTAAAAATACAAATAAAAAGAAGGATTTTGTTCTTAAATACTAATAATGTTATTTTTAGGAAAATAATAGTTATAAATTATTAATATATGGTACATGTTTTGTTTTTTCCTAGGAATATCAATTTAAATAGAGATTTCATCAAGAGTATTATCAAAATTAAAGGTGAAATGGTTACCAATTCTCAAAGTGAAATTATCAAAATATGTAACATTGTTCTTCTTTGTAAAGACGTTATTTAAAATGAATTTTTTTTTGTAGGTATTAAGAAAAAATAATTAGAATATGTATATTATGTTATTAGGGATATCTATTAATATTCAATATTGAAAATTGTATTTTTCATTTTTCAAAAATAGAATTTTTTCTTTCTACGAATCTACATGAGAATGTATATAAACATAACATAGAATATCATAGAAAAAATGATCTACCTTAACATAGTGTAATTGAAGACCGATATTAGTTATGGAATAGATTATTAGGATATTATAATGATATGACTTTAACTAAATTATATTAAAAAGGACTAGTTAATGATCTATAGGAACAAAAATTTGATTCATTGAAATTTTGTGATATTTATTGGTGTGGGAAGAATCATAAGTCATGTTCTAAATATATTAGTGAAGCCTCAACTTTGATGATAACAATATATATACATGGATCTAATTTCTGGAAAATATGTCTATATTTTTTTAACTTTTTTATATCCCTTGTAAAAAATGATAAAAGAAATCTATCCTTGAAATCTATTCATAGTAATCATGGTGGATAATTTTTAAATTCTAATTTTGATTTTTTTTAAAGATTTCATATTTCATAACTTTTCAGCACCTTATACTGCAGAGAAAATTATATTAGTTGAATTATGAAATATAATTATTCAAAAAGATTATAAGAACAATGATGAGGTAATAATTAGTTGCTAAATTATTTTGGACTGACGTAGTTAGTACTGTCAGCTATACAATAAATCTTGTTTTAATAAGGCAATTTACTAATAAAACGACATTTGGGATGTGGACCAAAAGAAATCAAAAAAAATTTACATTATTTTTTTTATATATAATGTGATCATTTTTAAAAATAATGATAAATTACATAAATTTAATAAAAAATCGAATGAAGGAATATTTAAATTATATTCTACAATTATTAAGGATTATATATTTTTTTATAAAAACAAATGTATTATTGAAGAAACAATACATGCAAAATAAAGTGAAACTGACCCTTTTTTAACCAGCCACAATACACATCATTAGATGTCATTACAAAAACTGAATTTCATCCATTTTTGGAAGGTTATTATTATGAAAAAAACTGAGTAATATGATTCTAATGTACTGAAATATAAAGAATTTAATCATATTATTGAAGAAAATAGTTTTATAAACTAATTAAATAAGTTGATTATAAGGAATAATCATAGTTATAATATCATTAATGATGTAGATCAGGCTATTAGAACTAGAAGTTCATTATAAAATAAATTTTAATATTTTTGATTTTTTATCTCAATTAGAATCTAAAACATCTGATGAAGCATTATGTGATAATGAATGGTTAACAGTCATAAAAGCTGAACATGATGAATTTGAAAGAAATCATGTTTATATATTTGTTAAAAAACCAAAATATACTATTGTAATTAGTGTAAAATGGGGTAACTAGGAAAACTGTATTAAAATGGAATTATCATAAGAAATAAATGTAGAATTATTACAAGGGGTTAAAATCAAAACGATGGAATTGAATATTAAGAAACTTTTGTTTCGGTATAGAGATCAAATGTTATTTGAAATCTACTGGAATTTACAACATTTCATAATTTAAAACATTTTTCAAATGGGTGTAAAGTCTTCTTTTCATTACAAATATGTACAAGATATTGTTTATATATAAACCCCCTTGTATTGAATATAAAAAAATTACATACCATGTATTTATACTTTATAAGGATCATTAGAAACATAAACAAGCCCACAATACCGGGTATGTTTGATTATCTTTTTTTTGGTACAATTCAATTTTGTAAATTGAGAATCAAATCCAATACATTTTATAAAATAATTTCATAAAAAATATATTCATTTTTCAAATTTATATAGATTATATTATATTTGTTATAGCTCAAAAATATCTTAGAGATTCAATTTAAGATATTAAGATATTTGAGTTTGAAATTAGCATGATGCGATAACTTTACAATTTTCTAGGTTTTCAAATTTCACTAAAATCTGAAGGAAAGATATTTATCAACATTAGTATATAAGGGATAATATTTATATATTTGTATATGATATTTCTAAAATTCTTAGTACTCTAATCATAACCACAAATAATATAGATATTGATGATTCAATGAAACTAGTTGATCACAATAATTATAGAGGAATGATTGGTAGTTTATTATTCAAAGCATTTAGTCATCCTGATTTAATGGATTCAATATTAATCTGTGAAATATATCAAGATTATCCAAAAGATTATCCACATAAAATAGGAAAAAAACATTCATTATCTTAAGGGAACTATTGATTTAAGTGTATTTTACACTTTTGGGATTGATTTTAATCATACAATTTTTTTAGATTGTGACTTTGATGGAAGTATAATTGATATAAAAATCACTTCTAAAAATATTAATTTCATAGGAGAATATTTATTTTCAAGGTATCATAAGAATATATATTCATTATAACTTTCTACTATTTAATTTAAATATGTAGAAGCTAGATGTTATTTTCATTATGGTTTGTAGATTCAACACACACTTAATGACTTTGGCTAGTGTATCAGTAAAACTCTAATTTTTTGTAATTACACAAGTTCTGTATCATTATGTAAAAACCAAACACATAACTCATGATAAAAACAATATATATAAGATACCATTTTATTCATGATCACACAAAAAATGATATATTATTTTACAATTCATCAGAAATCATGAACAAATTATTGATATATTTTCCAATCCCCTCAGTTATAATAGATTTGAATATTTTAAATTGAATTTATGAATAATAAATATATAATGATCATCAATATATACTACTTTTTTACCAATCTCATAACATTAATGAAATTTTTCTCAAAGGGCGAGTTCATATGTCATGGTTTTTCTAAAAACCTTGTATTTTTTTTCTAAAAACATTTATTTTTATAAAAACTTTAGATTTTCTATGATATTATTTTTTTCTAAGAACATTAGTTTTTCTAAAAACATTTTTTTCCAGAAACATTAGTATTTCTAAAATATATTGTTTTCTTGAAATATTGATTTTTTCTAAAATCATTAATCATTAGATAATCTAAAAAAACTATTTTTGGTAAAACAATAGTTTTTTTAAAAAATCATTAGTTTTTATAAAATCTTTAGTTTTTTTAAAAACATATGTTTTTATAATAAAATTAGTTTTTCAAAATCATTTTTTTCCAAAAAAATTCTGTTTTTCTAAACTCAAGAAAAACTATTGTTGAAAAACATTTATCATAGAAATAAATTTTTTTGCTTACATAGGTATTATTTAATCATTATTCTTTACAATACTTTGATTCATTTATTTTTATTTTATTTTATAACTTTTGGTGTTTATAATTTTTTTTAAAATTTTTTTGAACAAATATTTCTTCTGATTAAAATTTCTTTTAAAAAATATAGAGTTAAAAATTTATATATAATATTTTAAAAATAAATTTTAATCATCGGATTAGTTTTGATACTTAATATTGGCCATTATATCTTTAGAAGATGAATCCTCACCTCCGAGCTTATTAATATGAATGTTGGTCACCAAATCCCCCAATGACCTTTTATACCATTTTCAACATTTAAATCTTTAATTCCGAATCAATCCGATCATTTGGGATTCTTCTATTCATATCTCCTAAGTCTGATCTAATTTGAGAAAAATTATCCACCCAAATGAAATCTATAATAAGGATGTTGTGATAAATAATTTGATGGAGAAACAATGGTATGATAATATTGATTCTATATTGAAATAAATTATTAGATTCCAAGGTTAGGAAATGTTTTCTATTGAAAAATAATACTTCAATATTCATTATCCAATTATAGTAAAGGGATTCAACTCATCAGTTGTTTTTAGTATGGTAGAATATGTAGAGATAATAACATTTTTTATTTTTTTGAGCATTACAAGTTGAAATTTAAAAATGTTTCAGATCTTGTGGAAGTACCATTAGATGTGTAAGCATATTTGGTTATCTGTAATATTCTAAACAAACATGGCTATTTTGAGAAATATAATGCTAAAATATATTTGTTATCTTCTATTTTTAACGTATGAAAAGTATATAATATAAAACAAGATACTAGATTTGTTTCTCTATGGATGCAAGGTTACCCTATTCCACAGAAAGGATATAGACATACCATTAAGGTGTGGGATACCATTTCCCAAGGAATATAATGAAATTCAATATAGTGAAGTATGTTTTATTATCAATTGAGTAAGTAAAGACGATATATATAATGTTAATAATTGTATTGTTTCCTCTTCTATCAATATGATGTCTGTAAACATTACGATTATAAGGAAAATAAAAAATCAATCAGTGGAGATGAGAGAAAAACAATTTATAATTAGTAAAAAAACAAAATCAAGAAAGAAATCAGTTATTCATTGGGGTTGAAGAAGTTTATTGACAAATTAGACAATAAATCATCTGATACTGATGTTCTACAATTGAAGCAAAAAAAATCATGATAATATGAAAAATGGATCATCACCCCCAGGATAAAAGTGAATGTTAAAGCTATGTCTGATCAGTCTTGTCATGATTTGATGAAATGAATGGAAGAAAAGAAATTCAGTGATAAATATTTCAGACTCAATAAGGTAGATTCCTTATATTTAAAACCTAAATCAGAACATGTTTTGAAAGTATAAGAGAAATTAAACAGATGTTGATAATTGATGAGGAAAAAATTAGTGAATGTTTGATTAAGGGTGTTTAAAAAGAAAGTAGAGATATCCATACCACTAAAGAGAAATGAGCATTCTCAATTTATCTATTATAATTTATTCAACATATTTATACTTTTAATGTAATTTTTTCAATTAAATTATCCAAAAATAGAAAAAATTTAAACTTTTTATGTTCCTCGAACTATTTAAAATGGAAAAGAATCAATTTTTTGATTGAAAAATTGTTTCGGAAGATGTTCAAGATGAAATTAGAAATCTATAAAGAAACCATGAAAAAATTATTTTATAATTAATTCAAAGTTATCATGATAGTTAGAGAAATTATTAGAGGCGATTTCAGAAGAATCATTAGAGAAGTTGAAGAAGATGGAGAAGAAGAAAGTTCTTTAGAGTCATAAAATTATTTCACTCAATCCGAGGAAGACACTGAGTTGGTAGTTTTTGAGAAGGGGTATATTTTTCAAAATGAAATAAAAAATCATTAATAATTAATAATTTTTTTATAAAAGGATGAAATGTATGGGAATTTTTATGTAGTATAAGTATCAGATACTGGAACGAACAAAGATAAAGAACAACAGAAAGAAAAAGATCATGATGGTACTTCAAGAAGACATGTTTCTTATGTATCATTAAAGACAAATAAATCTGTAGAAAATAAATCATATAAAATTTTTTATTCCATATTTACCATATTTAATGAATCATTAAACAATATTTTGGACGTAATTATTTATCAACATTGTATAGAACATTTGTGAAAGAAACTCTAGAGCCGGTAAAATGTGTTAGAACAATCAAATGGTTCAAATAAATTTGTAGAATCATTTGGTTTGTATGATGATGATTTCAAAACATTCAACATTGAATCTATGTTAGAAAGAAGATGAGTTAAGAAAATACTTAAATGGTTTAAAGAGACTGAATCAGATTTGAAATTTCAGGATGATCAGATTGAAATTTTTAAGAAGAAATATTTTGAGATTACTGAATCTTTTCAAAAGTTTTCTTAAAATTTTGAAGAAAATATTGTACTAGTTGAAACATTAATGCGTTTATTAGATTCATAGGTTTAGGATATATCATAACTAATGTATAAAAACTTTTTGGTTAATTAATAAGTTAATAATTTGATAGAAGAGAATAGAATGAATCTATCTCTTAAGAAAGAAGTTAATACAATGAATAAATTGCCCTAATGTTTCCATGTCCATTAAGAAATACTAGCAATGATGGAGTCAATATTATACTAGAATGAGAGGAACCAAGAAGAATTCTTGATGTTTAAATTCAATTTTATTTGAGTATAAAAGAATTATTGAACTTATATTTTCAGAACTCATGATGTAAATTATTAAACATTTAAATTATTATACGTTTGAATGAATTATTCTCCAAAATTTCCATTTGAATTGTTTTCTAAAATTATTTGGTTAAATGTTATTTTATGAATTAGTGGATAAATGTATTGGTAAAATTAATTATTTAATAGTATTACTTTTAAAAAATTTATCTACTTTCTACCACCAATATATTTTTGAAAATCACTAAGGGGAGAACTAATTGAATAATTTTGTTAATGTTGAACCTTTTGGAAAATTTGTTTATTGAAGATATTATATTGGGTAATATTTTTTATTATTTTTTTCTCTTATATTATATGTATGGAAAGGTTTATTTCATAAAAATGGAGTTAAAAAGAAAGAGAGAGATAATTAATATATTGGATAAGTTTTCATAAATGATTAATGAGTTTGTAATTTTTTGAAATTATTTGTTTATCTTATTTATGTGTTATATCTCATGATTTTTAAAATGTGGTAAATTGTTGAGTAAAATATTTTAATTTGTACACATTATATACATAGTTTTGAAAATCACAACAAATATTCTAAAAAATGTTTTACTAAGTTTATATTTCCCAATTCACTAAAATATATTTATAGAAAAAATTTGTTCTATTGGTTTTTCTAATCCTTTAAAACAAATTATTATAAAAATTTACACTAAATTATTGTTCATTAGACTGAATAATGTTTGACCCATCATACCGACTAATGTATGATCCATTGGAATGAAAATGTATCCATCATAATGAAAAAATTATTGTCCATTGGAATGAAAACATTTCCACTCAATCGAAATGAAAAAATAAAATCTATCAGTATGACTGAGTTTAGTCTATAAATAAAACTGAGATGAGTCTTTTGGTTTTAATTAGTTTAGTCAACAAATTTGAATATGTTTTTTATTATCGGCGTGATATTGTTTTGTCATTTAGAATAATTTTTTATATTCAATTGGAATAAAAAAATTTTATAAGCGGATAGTATGAATAATTTATACAAGATAAATGACTTTTTATAGCATTGTAATGGTGATATCAAAATGAAATCATATGGATACGTACATGTTGAGTTTCAAGCATAAGATCATTTAATTTCATTTCATCAAACACTAGGAATCACATTTTATGATCATTGGAGGTGTGTATATAAATAAGGGTGTATTCGAGGAGCTAAGAGCTGATGCTTTTCCAACTCAACAAATTTAAATTTTTCTAAGTTATTATCTCTAGTTACTTTTAGTTTGATAACTTTTATAGAGTTTTATATTCAAAATAATATGTCTGAAGATTTTAAATTCCAAAGAACAAATTTCCATTTGTATTCAATGTCCAATATGGGTTATGATTGATGGATTTAGAGGATAAGAAGACGTAGTTGGTTCAAATATTTTTGATCAATGGATTTATTGGTTATGAAATTTATACCTTTAGGTTAGGATGAAAATTGGGGATAATCATATTCTAAGGTTGTTAACATTCTTAAATCACATGGTTAATGATTAGAAATATTTTATTAAGATTTAGTACATCATTCATAATTTTACATTATATTTTACTTTTACTTATTTCTACAATTTATTAGAATTATGTTATGAATTGTTTGGAATGATTAATTTAATAAAATTTAGAACAATGATTTATCAGACATTATCCATGTCTGATATAATTACATTGAACATCAGATGATAATTGAGTTTGATAAAAAATAATAAATAGGTTTTGTATTTTCATTAGTTTAATTTTTTAAAGTACAATTCACCACCTCTTATATTTATTATAAACACATTTGATCCAACAAAGATTGTATTAAAGGATAAATATGATGTTTAAGTTTCCATTATGTTTGTTTGAGAAATTATGAAACCTATTAATGACTGAATCAATAAACAAATATTGTTAATTTAATAATTTAAAATTAGCATGCTATGAGTTTAGACTTTCATTAAAAATAAGTAATGTCTTCATATCAACTAATTATTTTTATATTTCCTTATAATTATGATATATCAGACTAATAAGAACGAAATAACATCAATATGCTTATGGAATAATGATATAATTATGCTTCTTCTATGTTTACGTTTGGATCGATTTGACCACCTAGTCAAACAATATTATGAATTTACATCATCGATGACTATGGAACTTTTTTAATTGAATAATATGATATAAATATGTAAATAATGATCTATTTTTTATGGTATGTTTATATAAACATTTTAATAATTAATTAAGAAGACTTTTTTTATTCATTAAGAATCACATAAATGTGATCACCATCAATTTCATTGTCATTATTCATTACCATAAAACCCATGAAATTAAATTGTAACATTATAAACTAAATTGGAACGTCTATTCCATTAGAATATATGATATAGTAGTGATGAACATTGAATGAATAATATACACTAACATTGGCATTACTAAACTAGTACAAACAACAAAATTGTAAACAATTCATGTTGAAAATTGGAAGAATTTATGAATTGAATGTCACGACCCGTCCTCGAGGCCCGTGCCGTGACTACCCCAAGCCCGCCTTCCATAGCCCAGGGGCTGGTGACTAGCACCAAAGGCGTAAATCCTGATAACTGGGAAGGAATTGCCTTTATAAAAGTAACAAAACACCACAGAGTACAAGCAGAAGTAAACACTAAGTAAACTGAGTACAACAGAAGTGCTGAAAGTAAAGGGGGCCGAAAATACAAGCCCAACTGTAAAGTACAAGAAAAAGAAAAAACGGCAGGAAGGTGTCAGGCTGCTCCTGGATCGTCCTCTGGAGTCCCTACCTGAAGGGTAGGTACAGATGGCCACCCCAGCTCCGGGTATCGTCTCGTTGTAACGTCCACCTCCGGGTACCGTCTCGTCGTCACGTCCACCTCCGGGTATCATCTCGTCGTGAGTTCCACCTCCGGGTACCGTCTCGCTCAGAAAGCCTCAGCCTCGACCAGCGCTGTCCGTCGTCTGCAACCAACACAATGAAGTGCGGGCGTAGCCCGTGCAGGGGTGAGTATAAGCTACTCAGTAGGGACCCCGAGACCCTCGAAGGTCTCCCGAAATCCACAAAGGATATTCCACAAAGGGAAGATACAATCACGAAGTAACATCTGACACGGCTTAGGTATATGCCCATACATATACCCAAGTCATCAATTCCCGTTCGGCTCCAACGTCCGAGCCCAAGCACAACCCAGTCCACACAGGAAAGCAAAACGTATACCCACACAGGATAGCTCAACACAATCCACAAAAGAGAGTAAACAGTAAATCCACACAGGATAGCTCAACACAATCCACAAAGGAGAGTAAACAGTAAATCCACACATGATAGCTCAACACAATCCACAATGGAGAGTAAACAAAAGATTCATCTCACATAGGTATACTTCTTCGGATGACGATAAAGACGATCACTGATCCATCTAAGTCGTCGGACCCACGAAGGATCGATAGGTAACTAACCCCCGCAATGACCCACACAGGATCGGGCCCACATAGGACCTGTAGGTGCTGGCTCACACAGAACCGATGAGCGCGGACCCACACAGGATCGGACCCACACAGGATCGGGCCCACACAGGACCGGGCCCACACAGGACCTGTAGCACTGATCCACGTAGGATAGCTGAGTGCAGTAGTCGTCGCAGTCCACTAAAGATCTCTACACAGTCATTGCTGCAGTCTACTGAGGATCTCTGCACGGTCGTCATCGGAGTCCACTAAGGATCTCTGCACAGTCGTCACCGCAGTCCACTGAGGATCTCTGCACAGTCGTCGCTGTCGAAAAAGCAGTCGCAGCCAGCTCTAGGGTTCCCGCACACAGCAAGCCCGTTCGGGAGGGTCCGCTCCACGAGCCGAGAGGCCGATACATCAACTAATACAAAGTCCGAAGTTGATGTATCCAAAAGTTCCGTATCGTCAATAGGAACTCAACGTCGCAGACGACACGTCAATCGGACGCCCGGTCTGAGAGTTATTCGCTTTTTTGTCCCAGGGGCCCGGTTGGTTTTTAAGGCAAAACCAACCCGACCGTACTCCACCTGCATCCAAACCTCATGCGGAGTATGCCAAAACATCTGTCTCACAAAGAGGAACTCAACAAAGCTGACGACACGTCAATCGGACGTCCGTGGCTCAAGATATGAGCATTTCCGCTCCGAAGGCCCGGTTGGTTTCGTGTACGAACCAACCTGGCTGAACTCAAAGTATTCCGAAACCTTGAGTGCGATATACCGAAACGACCGTCTCGATCCAAGGATCGCGTTGCCGCTGACGGAGAGTCGTTTGGAGGCCCTTAGCTCATGTTACTGGCGTTTGAACGAAAACGTCCGAAGACGGGGGTAAGGGCCCGGGCCGACCCCCCCGGGGAGTCGGCCTAACCGGGTCGACCCGACCCGGTCTGACCCGGTCTGGTCTGGCCAGGGCGCGGCCCGGCCGGTCGGACCGGCCTGGTCTGGTTCGGCCGAGTGGCCGAACGGCCTAGCACCGCGGGGCGCTGCCCCCGCGGCCTGGTGGTGCCGCGGCCCCCCGCGTGGGGCCGCGCTGAGTCGACGACACGACTTCAGCCGCGTCCGAGGGCACTGGACCCGCGCGGCCGCGGGTCCGTGGGTGTCGTCGCCGCCGCAGCTTCAGTCGCGGCGGCCTGTCCGGCGGCGCGACGGGGCGCCGCCGCTCCCGGCTGCCAGCGCCGCCGAGCCGGCGACCCGCGCCACCGGCGAGTTCCGCGGGCCACCGGGATCGCTCCGGTGGTCCGATTTTGTTCCCGACTGCGCCACTGCTCCTCCCGGGACTCGTTCTTCACTGCGGGATCATCAAACTTCTGTTGCGGCACGTTCCGTCGTCTCCCGTCAAATCCGCACACAAAGAAGAACGGCGGAGGGTCGTCGGGCCGTGTTCGTTTGGCCCGCACCCTCCGCGTTAGAGGTAACCAACCGGGAGAATTTTGTTCAACACATGAACCGAAAATTTTAATAAAATAAAATTGTTCATTTTAAACTGGTTCTTTAATTTTTAAAGGACGTTCACAGGAATATAAAGAGGGGGATTCCAAACTATAAAATCCATACCTCGTTGGTCGTCGCGCGTGAGCGTTCTTCGCAGAAATGCTCGTCGCGGAAGGTGGAGATCATCGCGTCGTCGCGGGAAGGCGTCGCGTTGTCGCGGAATCCAGGGTTGAGTCGGCGATCTCAAAAAACCAAGAACAACAGATTTAAATTATAAATAATCAAATCTGTGTTTCGTTCAAAACTAAAAAGAATCTTTAGAGGAAACCCGAAATCACTCACCTCAAACGGTCGGTGATCGGAGATCGGGGCGGGGAAGAACGTCTCGGATGGGAGCATCGTCGATTTCCGGGTTTGGTGTTCTTCGCGTTCTTCGCAAGGGAGAATAAGATACAAGGGTCCTCTCAAATCCTTTGAACACGCAAATAACCAAAGGTCATGCATTGGCCTTACTTTATTATTACGCCAACAAATTTGAAAACTAGTTAAGAAACGATTGAATTAATTTATTGAATTAATTCGACGAAAGAAACTACCCATTTAATTCACGAAATAAACCGCTCAATTAAATGGTCTGTTAAGATTTTAAGAAACGCGTCAGTTGACTTTCATAAAGACGGGTTTTCGCGGGTGCGTTTCTTAGCGGAAAGAAACGGCGGGGCTCGTGCGGGCCCCACCTCACAAATATCCTACCAAGGGGGTAGGATATTTCTGGATAGCATCCTATCCGGTTTAACTCAGTTCAAGCCGCCTTTAAGTGGCTTTACGTGGATTCCAAGTGGCTTAAGTGAAATAAAATAAAGTTGTCGCAAAATTATTTTATTTCTTAACTTTAAGCCCGAAAATTAAAAACCACACCCGAGCAAACGCAACTCCGGAAGAGGCGTTTCTAAGCGAATACCGGCGCTGCAATATCATCAGAGCCCTCAGAATTCGATTCCGGGCACCGATTCAAAAGTTAGAAAAACCCGCTCGTCCGTTCACTGAACGTACCCGAGCCAAAACTTCGGAAAATGATTCCGGGAACACCGAGCCTCGGAATCAGGTGCCGTTAGAGACTGCGCTTTTGAAAAATTCCAAAGAAAATTAAAAAAAAAAATTCCTTGAAATTTACAGGTCTTTACATTGAATGACTAATTGTGAAGAGTATGGAAGAAAATTGATATGATTAATGTTATTAATTAAGTGATTATTATCTCTATGTTTTTTTATTAGGGAGGATAATGTACATTCATGGAATTCAGGACAAGATGTAAGGGTTTCAGTCTAAATTTCCTTTCAATTTGACTTATTTATGTTATACACCATATTTGATTGTATATGGAGTGATTACCACACAATTGTAATATTAATATTTTGATTATCTTATATTTCATGATATTAAATATTCCATTTATTATTAACATTCTCATGGGATTTTGGTACAAATTTTCTAATGGTTGTAAGGTTTTTCATCTTAATTTCCATTCATTGAGACAAGTATTGGATTTATGCACATAATATAATTTTTATTGTGTATAAACAACACATTTAAGATATATTATAATAATTTACATATTAATCATGTTATTTGATGTTTAATTATAATATCTATGTTTTAATGGGTTTTCATTAAAGTGTAACTAACATTGCAAGGGTTTTCTTGGCCACAATCCAGATACTTTTAGACATAATAAATTTTTTGCACCTTGATTCCTTTATATGGTGTATTCAATTCCCATAGATATATTTTTATCATAATAATTGTATTTTATTGTATTTAATTGATATATAATGTTCCCATATTCATGTATCGAGTGAATCATTTGTTTCCTTGGTAGTGAGGATTTTTTTATCACAATTTCTGTTCATTGAGTTATAATATTTCTTGGATCTTATTTTATATTAGTTGTGAAAATTATACCAATTTAATGTATTCTTATATATTATCACAATTTTGTTTGGTATATACATTCCTACAACATATAACCTTTGATAAATATTTTACACTTCTTGGAATATGTTATTTTGAAATCATCAACATTTTTTCTCCTGATTGATTGTGATCATGATTTTTTAGATTCAACTTTGGAGTAAACACATTGTTCTATACATTGTGAACGTCAAATTTTAGATAACTCATATTGCATGATGTACACCAAGAAGTTATGATTTTCTATTTTCATGGGTATATCTATTGGTATCTCATATTTTTTTATTCCAATATGGACGATTATTGTCAACATGACTATTTATTTTTTAACTACACACATTCTTCATCTAGATGAGTCCTGACCAGGTAACACCTATTTTCAACAAGGGTAAAATTATTTTCATTCAATATGTTGTTATTTCAATATGGATGATTATTTTCAATGATTATTTTTTATTGTTGATTCATTTTCTCTTCTGAGGAATTTATTGGACATAAAGAATTGATTGGTGAGTGCCATAATTACATGTCCCCTTGATGCATTGACTTGTATCATGAGAAAAAACATGTTTGTTTTTTGTGTATGCCTCTTCCAATGAATGGATATTGTCTTGTCCCAAATTCTTGATAGTAGGATGTCTGGATTGTGCTCTCAACATGTAATGTGTCTTGGAACATGGCATTAATAGGAGGTTTTTGATGTCAGACATTATGAATTCCATCAGTATGATATTATTATTAATGATATTCATGTTATCATTTATTTTCTTGGATATATCATTATCCTTGTTTCTAGTTGATTATGGCTTCTATTTTTTACTTATTTCATTATATAACTTTTATGTCATTTTTATGCCTTAATTGTTTCGGTTATATTTTTCAATTACTACGTTTGGAGATCACACCTTCTTATGTATCAATTTTTCTATATTATTAAGAAATGTATTACAAATGATATATTCATAATGATAACACAAGAAAAAGAATTTTGAGGAGATGTAGATGTCTTTTCATATATTAAGTAGCATATTATGTAATTGGAAAATTGTTCATTTGATACAAAGTACATGGGATTTAGTAGTTTATGTTGTGTCATAATTTTATAAAGCATTAAACCTGCAATGATCATTCAGAAGTAATATATTCAATAATCATCAATAATTGATTAATTATGGATTTTTATATCAAAAATATTATTACTAGTATCAACAAAAATATGTAATGTACGTATTCATGGTATGAGAACCGGGATTTGGGGTCCAACACATCACATTAATATTCTCAAAAACCTCCATAAATATAGACCGGTTGGAATACCTCGAATACGAGGAGTGGCTATATATCAATCCAAAAACGTTTTGGTACATCTGAGAGTAGTTTAATGGGAACTTACATACATAAAATAAAATGAAAAATAAATAAATTTAATCTGATTTATGTTTTTATCATAATTGTAAATATAAATTATTTATGTTTGGAACCATTGTTTAATTTTTTTTATATATATAAATTATTTCATAATTTAGGAAATATTTTTTACTTCATTATAAAATGTTATATAAATTTCAAATATTTGTAAAATATGGGGAAGTTCATTTTAAAACTATATAAATGATAATATGAAATGTATATATTAGTTAAAATTTAATTTCTCATGATTATCCATTCCAAAATTATAATGAGTTCATAATTTTTTTATTAATTGTTCATAAATGATTATCTCATGTAGAATTTATGAATTTTTCATTTATTTTGTTTATTCATGTGTTTATTCAAGAATATAATTGTTATATTATGAATGGTTTAATGCTTTAGATCAATGATTGAAATTGGCTATTAAAATTATCACTCACCATGATAAAAAACATTACTTATACCAACAAATATTTATCAACAAATAATATTTATATATATAGGTAGGATTGTGGAATTATAAAAAATATTATGTTTTATTGGTATTAAATTCATGTACCAACATTTTTTAACAAATATATATATTTTTTTGTAATTACCCATCTAATACTGGCATATATTTTATTAACAATTAAATTTGTTTCATTATTATATTAATACCAACACTTTTATTCAGAAAAATATGAATCTATAGTAATTATATATTATTGAAAATTATTTTTTTAACATTTAATTTTTTTTCCTTTAATTTATTCACTACAAAAACAACTTACATTTAATTTTTTGGTATTATCATTTTATAGTTTAAAAAAAATTATATAGTTATTAACATATATATTTTGTAAATATTTTGTATATATTAAAATTTTAATATAAGAAATAGTATTTTTTATATAGAATTAAAATTTTACTATAAATATATTTTATTTGAATTGAAATAATATATCCTACTGAGATTTTAGAAATCATTAATATTATGGTTAAAACTCAAAATAAACTTATTAATTCAAATTTAACAACCAATAATTAAAAAAATTAAAAAATATATTTCATCCCCTATACTTCCTTTCTCCCCACACCTCTCAAATCCATGAATCATATCTTGATCATTATCACTACCTGCCTACACAGTAGTTATCTCTACCTACACTCATCATTATCGATCACACCCCCACTCACACCCTAAATTATCTATACTTTCTGATCAACCATCTATTGATTTACAATTGATTTTTTTTCAACTTTAAACTATAATGAATCATTGTAGGGATGGGCCGAGACAAAAACCAATTATAATTTAATCAATCAATGTTTGGGACTCTTATCAGGTATTTAATTATTCTATTTATGTTTTAAGCTCTTAAAATCAAAGTTATCTAGTGTTTGAATTGAATTTCACTTATGGATTCAATGAAATTCTAATTAAAATATATTTCTTGTTATTTTACCTTTATTTTTCTTTTTGGGTGATTCTATAATGAAACTATATTTCTTATTCTTAATCTTTTTGTGGGATTTCAATTTGGAATTCCTTTATAAATCATTTTAGTCCCTATGTAAAATCATGATCCCTCCACTAGGAAACTGTATACACTTGCGCTTCTAGATTCTGTAATAAATTCCCAATTGTTTTTTGGACTTTTCTAGTTCATATTATTCTCTTTAATTAATTTTAGCAATTTCCCTATGTTAATTTTCATGCTAATATCTCTTTTTTGGGGTTTATATCCCTCATTTTTTTATAATTTTATTTTTAAATGTTATGTTTTGTTTTATTCCTCCATCCCATTGGTATCAGTGTGATGTCCTTATGTGTATAGTTCCATTATTTCCTCTCCTTCCTAATATACCATTGTTATTATTTTCTTCTACATTGATTAATTTTTTGGGCTACATCTTCCCCCACCCCTGTTGAGTTCAATTTACCAGTGTTGTGTTTACATCGTTTATAATATTTTTTCATCTTCATCATGTCACTTTATTATCTAACTGTATTGTAACCTAAAAAATTTATTTATAGAATATTAATTAACCTATTTATTTTGTTTTCCACTTTTCGCATCTTTTTGATGCCAGTAAAGGAGGAAAGTACCACTATGGTACTGATGTGTGTAGTTGGAAAGTGTGAAGGTGACTTTCTAGAAAGGTGAAACATTGTATTCTATGTTTTAATTTTATTTAATTATATAGATGTCTTTTAAATTCAGATTTTGAAATTTTATGTTCATTTTTTGATATATTCATTATTTATTGACAATGTTTTGTTGACCAGGTGATGAAAATTGATTATTTGAGTAAATTCCATTTAGAAAAGGTTTTGGGGGAACATTCATCGTATAATATTTTTAATGGTATTTAGGCATATATTGGTTTATGGTGATGGATTATTTATCTTCCATTAATTATATTAATTGTAGTATTTTTGAATATTATGCCTAGTATAGATTATGGTGAAGCTAGATTTTTGGTTTTCAGTTCCTCAAGGAATTTTCTAAAGGTGGATTAATGTGATTTACATGATGAAGGTGGTGTATTAAAATTATAGTTCTATTGTAATGTTATGATTTTCATTAAGGGAATGGAATTATTTATAATGGTAGATAAGCAGGTAGATGTTCAAGGCCCCTATCAAGATATATACATTGCATGTTATAGGAATAAAAAAATTTAAGATTTGGACTCTTTTAGTTGGTGGGATAAATAAAAATTATATCATACATGCAATGGATATCAATCAATTGAAAATCCAAAATCTATAAAAATGGGCTAGCATATTTAAATATGTGCCAATGATGGAGGTGGGATCAAGAGCAATTTCACTAAGACATTTGCTGAATATAAAGGTGCATTGTTCCTGCCCTAGATTAAATTAAAGGCCATCAATGGAATATTCAATATTTCATGATAAGGTTCTTGTATTTGTTTATCATGTAGATTTTGAGACATGTAAAGTCTTCCACTACCAGATATCATGGTTCCAGGAGGTCTCTGTCCATTTGAATGTGTTTTTTTGCTGTTATTTCATATCATTCAAATGGGATGGGGTTGGTTCAAGGTGTCAATATATCACATCTAGTTCACATTTTGGGGTGATAACTACATGATATAATGGATTCCATGTCCCTACTTATTAGGATATTTAGAGGTATTTACAATCAGAATATTCCACCACAACTACCATGGATGGGTTCTATTAGGGATGTCATTTGCACCTAGAAATCGAATCCAGAGGATCAGTTGATTAAGAAACATTCTTTCAAAACTAAACCATTATAGACCCAACCTTATCCCACATCTAGGGGGATTTTTATTGGAGACTTGTTCTTTCCATGGAGCTTACAGACGAGATGTTACAATTAAATGCATCTAGTGGATAAACTAATACTATTCATGAAAAATCATGTATATGGTATGGATTATTAGAGATTAAATTTGAAATCTACTCAAGAATCTTACACTAGGTTCAAAATAGGGGTTCATAGATTTGTGTAACAATATGGTTCCAAACTCTATGAGGTTCGATTAAAGTTATGGGAGGATTGATCAATGACTAAAATTCCGACCACATTATTCCAAACTATTTTACATTAATTTATCCATTGGTGTATTATTTGATGATTGAGGTGGGGTTTATTATGTTCAGGTGGGATAACTACTAAAATTGGTTCAATATGTACAAGTTATTAAAAATTTATGGATGATTTTATGGGATTTGGTGGTCAGGGGCTATCACTACTATGACAAGTGGAAAGGAGGGATAAATTTGGATAAGCAACATATCTTCATCAGAGGATTGTTTACACTTTGATAAATTTATTATAATGGTGGTACTAAATAAGGCTTAAGGATACATTCTAGAAGAGATCAAACCACATGTAGAGTAATTGTTGAGTATTTTGAATATCAAATCAGATAGTAGCATTATTCATTGGGTAGTACAATTTCCCTTTTAGGTAGAGCTTCAAGCGTGAATTTCTCATCAACCCATAGAATAATCTTTTATCATCACATTATTCACAATTAAACCCTAATAGATTAATAATATGTATATTTCACTTTGAATTTGATATCTTGAAAAATTTTTAGGGGTGATTGATGTCAAATACACAATTTTTTACTTCAAAATTCAAATCTTTAATGGAATTGATGAATTGTTTTTTACAAAGAATTTTCAAACCTTTTTATAGATTTTCTTCCATGGTCACAGGAAAAAATTCTTAATCAACATTTAGTTATTTTAATAACTAAGTTAAATATATCTAGTTAACCTATAAATAAATACAACGCTAATTACTTTTTTTAATGACTTTTAATTTGGTTATCCAACTTTTCATTCATATATGAAGGTGGGGATGTAATTGAATTTTGAATCATAGTGAATAATAATAAATTGAGGCATAATTTATTTTTTTGGGTGTGGAACATAAGTGTGTGATAGTGGGTGATATATTAAAATTTATTTTAATAATAGTTTCCAAAATCCATGAGCACAGATCTTGCATGTTAAATTTATAAACAATTTATTTAATATCTGATGATATATATACATTGGAATAATAACATTATTTGCAGATGATTGTTGATAGTTTTAAAAGGAAATTACATAATTCCTTTATTGCTCTTGAAACGATCCAAGGGTATAATTCCTATAGCGGGTATCCACATGTTCTTCAATGGTATTCGTGCAATGACACACGTTATCTGGGTGCTAGCACGACGAATCAAATGTTTTGAATTTTTTATTCTAGTCTCACATTCTTCAGTCCTAAGGAAAATATATCATGTGTATCATGTTCTTCAGAGCAATATATGAGGATTCTTGAGATATTTTTTTACACAAAAATTATCTATAGCCAACCATGGAATTGGATTCGAATGAATTGCACAATAGACATAAATATCAATTTATAGAGTTCAGATTTTAGTTGCAAAATTTAATTGCATAACACCCATTAAATATATTTATAACCATTAATGAAATGTATTTCCATGTAATAATAACAATAGTATTATTATTTTGGGGTTAACAAACATATTAAAAATTTGTTAAATAATATTTACCAACTCATAAATAATTATTTTCTTAACGGACACGATCTTGGTACGTTTGAACTCCTCATGTATTTCTTAAAATCCTGAATAAATATTTTATTCTCTTAAATATATATTTTATTCAAAAACTAGTAATTAAATATTTATTAATTATTCAGTTATATATATATTATTCAAAATGCGGTGAATAAATATTTTTATTTATTTCTGTTATAAATATAACATAAATAAAATTGTTCTTCAATCATGAGAATAATATTTTTTCCATCAATTTAATTTAAACATAATTTAATCAAGACCACCAAAAACTCTTAGTGTGTGACCCTCTAGGGTTATTTCTCATTACCATTAGGTGGTCCTTCCAAAAGTAAAATATTACTATCTAGCAATGGGTCAAGGCTCCAATGAGAATTAATGTAATGACGTAATGGTGACAACTATATATGAACACACAATGTGTTTTATAATACCTTTCTCACATTATCTCTCAAGAAGGTTGCATAACAATAAAATAAACCAATATGATTAATACATAATTCTTGGGTTATCTATAGTAAACTAATAATTACACCATGGTCATGTAATTTAGGGTTATGGTTCTATTTCAGTCAAAGTGTCAAGATATCAACTACCATAAATATATAATGGAAATGATCTATTTAGGACTTATCCATTAACAATATACCATCTGTGGTGCACCCAAAAAACTATACATCTCTCCAAAATATGGCATGATTATTTTCATCTGCATGTATATGTGTATGAGTCATGACATGGATTAATGATAATATTAAAATCAAAGGACCATTACACATTCTCATATATGGGAATGTATGATGACACAAATACATGTGGAATCAGTAGTATTGGGGTTGTTCTCATAACCTACGATTTTAGAGATTACCAAGTGTGAACGTCATGAGATGATGTGTCATATACTTACAAGTATTCACACATGACGTTCTACATAATATGTGTCCAATAATATTATTTTATCCAACGACATAACTATATTATTAATATTGTCATATAACTTCGTTGTTCTCATTATAGCAATGAACTACTATGGCCATATCAATACAATATTTACTACATGGTAATATTACATTATGGTCTTGCATAATAATGAAAAATACGTAATAAGATGTTTAATTTAATGTTTAGTAAATAAAATAATCATGAAATAAAAGTAAAACCCATTTGTTCAAGGAAACTAAGTCTAAAAAACATGCATATGAACTAGATCCAACTGCCTACATAATTGAGTTTTCTAGACCTCACATAATAATCATGTTTTTTTGAGTCAAGGCTTTATTAACCGGGTCTTCCACATTGTACTTTGTGGAAAGACTACTCACGACAACTTCACCTCTCTGAGAATAATCCTTCAAGAGATGATACATCTAAATTCTAGGCTTCATTAACTAATGTGACCTTGTCTCATTTTCTAGAGTGACTAATTAGGTATTAACACAATAGAGTGTGATGAGAATATTACGTATAGGTACCACATCAAGCTCTGGGTTGAAATTGTGTATCCAAAATTCATATTTTGATTCTTCAAAAACTACAATATACACAAAATATTCTATAGATTCAGTGACCACATATTACATTGAGATATTCTATCTCACAACACCTCCATTCAAAGTGATTATTTTCAATTTTGTGACTTCATGCCATCTTGGTAAATCTAGAAACTACAACATGAAAATACTCTAATGACTAGTTCCTCAAATCCTCCAAAAACCCTAAAAATATCCTTAGAACACATCAAATAATTAGGAATAGTCTTGACATCCATCCAATTATAGTCACATAGATCAGCATGATATTTGACTACAAGACATAATACATAGGTGACATATAGGATAGTATATAGCATATCATACACGACTAACCCAATCGATGATGTGTATGTAATCGTTTCCATTCTATTTAATCCATTAAGGGTCTAAAGACACATTTTCTTTGATAGATGAATGACACATGAAACTGGAATAAATTTCCTCTTAGATTTTTCCCTACTGAATCTCTTCTATATCCTTTCAAGGTATGTACATTGATATGGCTTGAGAAACATATTGGATCCATCAGATTGGTTTTTATCTCTAGAATATTTTCTACCTCTCCCATGTCTTTGATGTAAAGGAATAAATTCAACCATGCCATAAAAGACTGTAAGACTAGTATTTTATTTCCAATAAGTAATATTTCATCAAAATATTCTATAATGAAAATAATTTCACTCCCACTAACCTATTGGAATATACAAGGATCGTATTCATTCACTATAAAACAAAATTCCATTGTGGATTCATCATAATTAGTGATCCATGACAAGGAAGCTTTCTTTAATCCATAAATGGTTTCATCCATCTATCATATCTTATTGGCAACCATTGGAGTCACAAAACATTTAGGTTGTGTCATATAGGAATCTTCATGAAGGTTCCCATTAATGATTTTTGCTTAAACATCCATTTTCAAAATTGTATAGTCCTGGTAATCCTCAATTTCAATTAAAATTATGATCAACTTCAACATTGAAAATATTGAAAATGTTTCATCATAGTCAATAACATGATGTTTTTTATATCCTTTTGCAACTAGTTAGACATTATAAGTAATAAAATGTTTGTATATTTCTAGTTTTTTTTAAATCCATTTACAAAAAAACAAGATTGACATTCACTTGACGGTCTACCAAAATTCAGATAACATTTTGGAATATGGAATCCATTTCAGAATTCATGGCCTTTTTCCACTGGGAATCATTTTTGACACTTACTAGTTTTTTATAGGTTAGATGATCATTATTATCAACTAATAATGAGTCAACAAAGTTGGTAACTTGAATTCCATACAATTATGGTTATCTAAGCTATATTGAACTCCTACATTGTTCTTGTGTCTCTGGAATAGTTCCTTCTTCTATGGATCTTTGAAAATTTTGATCATGTACGAACTCTTGTGTGCCTTTAGCCTTGACTTCACCGATGTTTATCTCCATCCAACAATTTATTTTGGATATTTGATCCCTCTCAAGGAATATGACATTTATTTTCACTATAAGCCTTTTTTCTATGGCTTCATATATATAATATAACATTTTTTCCTCTGGGTATCCTATAAGGGTGGACTATGAGCGCTAGGGTGCATGGTTTTTATGTAAATAACCCTTAACAAAATATTTTATTACCCATATATGTAAATTAAATCACATTTTTTTATTCCACTCTAATATTTATATAAAATTCCATTTATTAATTTTGTTTTTATTTGTTATAGTACGTGCTTTTTTGTTCGTAACACATATCCCCTAAATGATAATAAAATAATTTCATGTCTAATTATTGATCTCACCATGTCCAACAAGGTACATTTACTCCTTTCACACACACCACTCTACTGAGGCATGTAAGGAGGATTCAGTTGGGATATGATCTCAAACTCCCATAAGTAATCAATAATTTCATAATTAATATATTTTTATCTTTAGTCTTATCAGAGTTTCATAATCATCTTACCAAGCTGGTTCTCAACATCATTCTTATATCCCATGAATTTATCAAATTATTACAACTTATACATACATATGTAAATGTACACATATCTAATAAAATCATGAGTAAATGTTATCAAGTTTGATTAGCTGACCCATGATTCAACAAGAACTGGCCCACACACCTCGTTATGATCTAATTCCAAAATCTCTTTAACCCTTTAACCATTCCCACTAAAGGGGGGCATTAATCATTTTGCCTTGTAAAAATGTGTGACATAGACCATGTTTTTTAGTCTGAATGAATCTAAATATTCAATATTATGCATTTTTTCCATAGTTTTTCATTTATATGACCTAGCTGGTGATTCTAATGATGTTTTTGGCATGGGTCATGTTATATATCATTGATATTGGTTGGTATTAATTTGATCATGTAATCAAACAGAAAGTTATTGTTAGGTAAATGTGTCTTAAATTAAAAAATGTCATATTTATAAAAAAATAAACATTTATATCAAAATTTGAAAATTAATCAATTTTTTTCTTGACATGATGTAGAAATAAGTTTTTTGGTAAATGAAGGAACATAATAAAAACCCTTTAAATAAAATAATTTTGGTCGGAAATGTGAGGTTCTAGTCCTTAATAACAATAAAGACATGTTTAGCTCTGTTGGAAGCTAGTAGATCATCCTCCCCTAGCTCAATTTTCATGAATCTACATTGTTCATGAATTTGAATACATATTTGTAAATAAAAATTTATATATAACATCCCATTTGTTGAAATAGTTAAATTTCACATAATAAAAAACATAACTGAATCATTCCATTTATTCTTTAGATGGGTGAAATATTTCATCAGATGTCCATTTTTACCACATAATAAATAAACAACAACATGTTACCTTAATTTCCAAATGCTATTATTTTTTTGGAAGGGTTTCAAGAAGCTTGGGGATTATAGTTATTTGTTTTCCCATTCTATTTTTTCTCCATAATGATAGAAGGATTTTCATGCTCCATATCTTTATAATCATGGAGTAATAGGATAAAAATATTTGACATAGACATTTCAATGTTGTTTATACTAAAATTCACAACAAAACTAGAGAATATTTCTGGGAGTGATGCCATAATGAGATCTGTTCCCAGTTCTTTTAGGGAGTATAAACCAATAACATTTAGGCACCAATGTAGCCAATGAGATTGACTACGTGTGGAACTAATGGAGATCCCTCTAAAAAAATACATTGAATGATATCCTTAGAAAGATGAAAAAATTCATATGTTTCCCTCTCTTGTAAAGAACATGGAGTTGATCAAAAAATAAATACAAACCCATGTTTTCATGAGACATCATGAGTTCACTGAACATAGATGTAAGAAACAAACATTGAACATAAAAAACGTCATTAATATTTTTTTTAGATAAGGAACTCTTCATCACATACCTCATGAGTAGGAGGATCAGTAGTTAATGATTCTACAACATAAGATTTCAATTTATGGCATAGAATAACACAAATGCATCTAACCCAGAACTATATGTTTTTGCCGGTGAGAATATTTAGTTTATCCAATATTGATTGTAGGTATAGGGAGCTTGATATTTTATTCTACAATTAAAAGAGCATATTATTAGTACATTTCATGATTATAGATTTTTTTAATAAATAATTAATTTATTTTATTAAATCGGCCATTATTTTATCAAGGGGACGATGCTTCCTGATCTGCTTTAGAGCTTCTCCTGGTGAGGTTTAGATCTAAGAGTTCTCACCCAATCTGGGCTATCCAGAAATGGAAGTTTGGGAGTGTATGGTATTTTCCAATGGTACTTGGCTCATGCATCTCTATATTGTATAGCTATTCATGCAGCGACGAGAAGGGAGAAGATGGATTGATGGTCTTTTATGCTGGGGAGGGGCTACCCTTGTTGATTTGATCTAGTTTTATAGATTTTGGTCTTTTGGTGCATAGTTTGATGTCTTAGGTCTTTGTAGTCAGTTTGGTTTCCCCCTCAACCCTTAAATCTGGGTTTATGATAAAAATATAAAATTAATTTTCAGTCAAGGGTATTTCAGTGTCATAGATCGATATTACCCTTCGTATAACTCCAACATGGTTTGGTCAATATATTTTGAATGTATTTTGGTAGGTATGTCATTCATAACTGCAGGCTATAGATCCTTGATCTGTTGAGTGGACTCCCCAATCCAGTAATCATGACTTTTATTTTTTCAATACTTGCATCCAAATTAAACCTTGTCCATAAAGGTGTACTCCTCTTGATGTTAAATGGTTAAGTAAACCCAAAAATATTATAATAACTCACCTTATTAAAGTTATAGTCCCAACAATGGTTGGTCACCAACATAGTTCTATTGAGTTATGTTCTTAAACAGGTAATATAAGGCTTAACCTTCTTTAATATTAGACTAATAGATTTTATTTTATTATGCATAAATTTTTATCATGTTTTATCTATTACATGTCTTGTTAATAATTAATTGGATGTTTTATTAATTGATTAAGAATGATTGGGTAAATCATTTACACATAATCAATTTTATTAAAATTTTGTCGTGCATATTCAATCACACAATTATTTGATCATAGGCTTGCTTCAATAAATATAATTTTAATGCATTAGACAATAAAATATGTAATTAATTAAATTTCCATGTCATGATCTTATCTGATGGATGATTTTATAAGTGGACATTAAATCAATATATGTCTTATGGGGAATAATTCTTTCTTTCATATATGCCATGAGCTACAATGTAACACCCCAAGCTTCCACGATACGTTTCCCTTTGAATAATTCAATAGCTTGCATTTTACGTAACTTCGAGATTCTAACACACTACGACGAATCAAAGTAGCCGTTATGAATAGTAATAGACACTTTTTGAAATTTTATAAATTTTATCTCTCAAAAAAGACTTCATTTTTATATTTGGAATATCGAAATTATCCTAGGGTAAAATTTTTATACTTTTCGGATAACTTTTATATTTTGATGAAGAGTGAAAATTACTAAATTATAATTAAAAACAACTTTTTTAATCAAAATAATTAATAGTGATAAATTATAAATTTGAGTTGTTTTAAAGTATATTTATAATATATTTCTTCCATTTAATAAAATTTTGGTCATTGGACATAATTTTACATTTAAACCGGACATAAACTACTGTCAATCTTTTGATAGTTATTATCTCTTAAAAACAGGCTTTTTGTTTTAACAACGGGAATTAATTTTAAATTAATTTCTGCCACTTGTGTGTTTTAAATTTAGAATATGGATTCAATATTTGGAATCAGGAGGTCCAAATATTTTAAATAGGTAACTTTTATTTTTATACATTTTGAATAATTATTTCGGTAAATATTTTAATTACCCTGGTTAAAGGGTAAATCCGGTAAATATGGGTAAAAAATAATATTATAATAATATTAATTTACCCTAAAACGTGTCCTAAACCTATTTTTTTGTACATGTTTGACCACATGCATCATTCGGTCGATTTTGGTTCCCCACGGAGCCACTTGTAGGTGATAAGGACACTTTATATTAATTAAGATTAAGTAAATACAAAAATGACATAAGAATATATCTTTTTGAATTTTTTTTACATATGGGTAATTTATGTTATATTTAGACTATACATATTAATTATAAAGATAAGAGGATTTATTATATAATTGTATTTTATTTATAATTTTTAGACATTGAGTAATTCAATTTATTTATTACACAATAATGATGCAGTATTTTTTTTATTAACGAACGAATCAAACAATTGGTATTATAAATGTTAAAATAAATATAATTTGAACTTTTTGAGGACATAAAATAATTTTATTGGTTAATAAGACATTTTAGGATTGATTAAATGAATTTTCTTCGAAATAATAATGTTTTTATGACTTTAGAAAAAATCAATTATTGAATAGTGTCAAAATTGACATAAATGAGTTTTTAAAACAAATATTATATTATTAATTGATATTCTATTACTAAAAATCTAATGTTAGTCCAAAGAACATACATATTGATAGGTTTATAAGTCATCTACTACTTGGGGGTCTCATGGATGTATATATTATGTTTATTAAATATATAATATAAAAATAAATAGTGACATGGTAAATGCCAAACTAATTAACTAAGAGTTAAAATTAAAAGATAAGGTTAATAAAGTGACCCCAACCTATATAAACCCAATTTTTTGAGTTTTTTCAACCCATAACACCTTCTAATCGAAATAAATTATTTTGGAGCCATTAGAAAATGAATATTAATTTATTATAAAATAATATTTTACGTTTTTCCTAAGGTTCCCCTCACCCCTCTTAAAAAGGGCAGTCCCCCTTCTCACTAATTCACGCTTTCAAAGCATTTTGGATCGGCCAACATCTTCCCAAATATCCCCCAAAATTACCTCAATTCAACCTAGAGGCATTATTTTGATCATAAATCCAACCTAATAATCCCTTTTGATCAAATAAAAAGGAAGAACCCGAAGAAGAGGTAATAATTTCACCACCCTTTTTCAAGTTCCATTCATCTTCCACTTCTTCTTTCATTGTAATTTCCATTCTAAAATAATAAATCCAGTATATTCCATATAATATGATGTAATTATATATATGTTACAACCATATTCAGTATTCTATCCATCCAATGAATGACATGTCACCATATGTGCGTACGTACAGCTTACCGTCTCCATGACGTGGTGTAATTGTTATTCAAAATATTATTATTTGGATGGTCATGATAATGATGTGTAATTGGTATAAATAATAAATATGAAATGATAATTATTCTATATATATGATATACCATTCAATTATATATTATTTAAATTTCAAAATAATGATATTGTCGCCTGTGCATACGTATGGACTACTGACTCCATTAACGCGATGAGTTCATTCCACATCATATCCCTTCAAGTATAATTATCATTTGATGATAAACAATAATGTTTACGAACTTGATATCATTCTAGATATGAATAAGATAAAACTATCCATAAAAAACATGGCTTATCTAACAAAACATATCAAAGAAAATGAGTAAGTTAACACCCAAAATGACGATAATACTAAGATATTATTAACAAAGAAATGTTAAAAGATCATATATGATTTCATATTAATGTATATGGTTCTTTTATAATTTAATAACAATTATTTCACAATTATATATGAGGTTAACCTACCCTCGACCAAGGAAAATTACAAGGTAAGGGGTTTTCATCCTACTCCTTATTCTTGTGAGATTAATGAAATATTTCCACTATTACCTTTTGTGTTGTGTATATACTACCCATAATTGTATTCTTTGTGTAATACACTTTAATTTATGTGCATTTACATATTCTTTGTATGATACCTCTTTCATGGGGTGTATGTTTCGTAAGTTACCCAATTGGTAAGGGTTTAATTCACAATATCTTCATTATCCGATGTTGTTTATACGTAATTATATATTGGGACCTCTATATCATCCAAATCCATGTTTCTTAAAAATATATTCAATTTTTTTTACTATTTACTAGAAAATGGGTTAAATTCATTTATACCCTTATTTGTTTTGAATGGAATCTTACCGTCTTCTTCCAAACAATGTCCCTTTTGACCTTTTCCACAAAATTAAGGTAAGAATGTATTTTTTTTAACTTATACGGTGGGTGCGGCTATTTTATGCCGTTATCGTCAAATCTTCCCTTATAAAATTATAAGAATATTTTCAAAGGAAATGTTTTATTTTATAATTATGTGACTCTTAAATGATTTTAAAATAGATGAGATATTTCTCTAAAAAGGGTTTTGATTTCATCTATGTAAACATCCTTTGATGGATTTTATGTTTATTTGAAGTTGATATATTATTATACAAAACAACTATATTATATTGAAGGTTTTGTGATATGTTAGAGTGTGAATGTGCTATTTTTATACCATTCGTTGTTTATGGTTATAGTACTGACATTTCATATGCTAGGTTTAATATGAACATTTATGATATGTTTAAATCTTTTCATATGAGGAATGGATTGGACTTAATAAGTGACGAGTGGGGCCTACGATAGCACCTTGACGAATCGGTAGGTCTCATGAGACAACAAGACATGGAATTATCCAAGGCCCTATCCCCATTTTGATATATGGTTTTGACTGAGGCCTTAATCATTTTTACACGTCTTGGCTTAGGCCTTGAAAAAATGTTTTAGAATGTATGGCATTATACAATCCCTCATTATGGAAATAATATTGATGGTTTATGTGGTCATTCGACTAGTAGAATACCCATGAATATGTTTTATTATGGCTTTATTTAATCAGATCATATTTTTTCAATAAAATTATTCATGATTATTATTTGTAAAGGAATGTGGTTTCAATTATTCACCATGCTTAATATTTATGTTATCTTTATCTATATTTCATACCCTTTTTGAGCATTTGATCTCACCCCTTTCTATGTTTTATTTTTCCCCAGATTCCAAGAAGTGTATTATGATTGATATGCAGGGTTAAGCTAAAGGGAATAATGGAATCTCAAAGAACTATTTACACTGTGTTTTATGTTTGAAATTCTAATGTAATGTTAATTTATGTAATCTATTTTCCAAGACTACTAAAATGATCGGTCCTTCGGGACATAATTTCATATAATCATACCAATGTATTAAAATAATGCACCGACTCTGGGTAACTGGGGTCGGAGCATTACAGTTGCTATCATAGAATGTTTAGTACAAACATTGAAAGCTAGATTTAGATAATCTTTGATTAGAGAACATTGACCTAAGATGGACTTTGAGTATTAGTGTAGAATAACTTCCTAAAATTTTGGTATTGAAAAGAGTTTGGGAGTTTTCTGAGCAATAAATCCCCGTCTGGAAACATGCAGGTAGAGGAGGCTTTGGAACAGATGTACCTTGGGGTAAAACCCAAAAACACCACATTGATCTAGACTCGAACGAGAACTGGTGCACGGAAAAGGAAACTTGTTACACTCTTGGTTACGACAGTCCTAGGGGATATGCTTAGGATAATTCTCATTTTCATTGCAAACCATTATGAAAGGTTTATGAGTATATACCTCCTCAAAGAACACATTTTTATGATTATGGATTATATCCATAAACTATTCAATTTTTGATAAGTGTTTTACAAGTTTGTATTTATGTATTGTTATTCATAAACTAACCTACTGTATGACATTGTTTAAAAATGACTTCTATTGGAATAAATGGAAACCATATCAATGCACACATGCATTTTAGGGATTTCCATCCTGATGAAGATAAATATTGTGGTGCTGGTGATCTAACTGGTGCTGATCAGCTAATCAACAAACTGGGAAAACTCACTCAGGTTATGAATAATAACCTTACCCATATGGAGCACCCGGATCCACAGCGTGGAGGATAAATGATAGATCGCTTCATGAGGAAACAACCACCGACATTCAATGGGGGTACAAATCCACTAGTTTCTGAGTAATAGATAAGTTCCCTAGAGAATATATTTCCGGCTTTGGGGAGTAGTGAAAGGGAAAATGTTATCATGGAAGTTTACCACCTCACTGGAGATGCCGATAAATAGTGGTCATTAATTAAAAACACAAAGACGATGAAGAAGTATCAATTATGGAATGGAGGGAGTTTAAATAGATTTTATTAGAAAAATACATTCTTCATGACCATCCTGCAGATATGGAAAGGAAAATTCTCAGTCTGAGGCCATATGAGGATAAGAATGTCACAATGTATAAATCTAACATTACAAGGTTAGTGAGGCATGTAGCAGATTATATACATAACCTGAGGAGTAAGATTGATCATTTATTTGATGGGATAAAACCATTTCCCTATTGAGCATTAGTCTCACAATCCTTCTCCTCATACGAAGACATTGTCTCGTGTGATATACAGACAGAAAAAGAATTCTCTAAATATTATGAAAATAAAGTAATGCAAGAGAAGAAGAGAATGGTGGAACTAGAGACAGATAAAGGAAAATGGGGAAATAAGGAATTTCCATTAAGTGATAATTGTGGGAAGAAACACCCCGGTACTTTCCTAAAAGGAATGGGAGTTTGTTACAAATGTGGAGAAAAAGTTCACTAGGATTGTGATTTCAAGGGAAAGAAAGATGATGTCAATGTTGAATGATAAAATTGTAAAGAAATGGGGAATTATGGGAATGAATTCCCTAAACTACAAGGAAAATTACCTCATAAAAGGCCAAGGGATCAAGGACAATCTTATGCTATTAATACAATTGAAGTGGAATAATTAATTTATTTGTTTTTTAGACTGAAGGATTATATTCTAGTTATAAGAATAATGTGATATATATAATAATTGTATTGTAGTACTTATTGTTTTCATAAAGGTTTTAATATGACTAAGGTAATCATATTTTTAGTATGTGACAATAATATAAACATTACATTGTCTGGGGAATCTGAAGTGACACTTGATTTTGGAATTTGGATAAGTTTTACATAGATTCGGGACATAGGTACATTAGATAACTATAATGTTTGGAGTGGATTTAGTTTAACTTTGGATAGTATTGTTTAAGGTTAAACAATTCTTATGATCAATTTTTGGAATATTATTATTCTATAGTTTTAGTAAAAGGACAACCTGCAGTTCGGGTGATAACCCATCACGTCGGACAAAGCTGCAGGAATCGAACTTACAACAATAGTGTGACATGCCTTTATTACCTACCACTAGCCTGCAGGAAGTCCCTGGTCATTACAAATTATTTTTCTTCATTTTAATTGTATATTTTAATGTTTTTATCCTTATACAATTGGTATAAATATAGTATTTTTGAGTTCTATTATCTTTTGGATTGAAAGATGAGTTTGTGGTAGAAATTAGTTGAAGGATGAAACTCTACTTGTCAAGTATATATATATATATGTTTATATATTTCTCTTATTCAATGAAGAAAATAATTAATAAACATTAAGTGATCTTAAAACCAAAAATGTGTTATCAAAATACCTTATGTTTTGTTAATCCAATGATATTTTAGATCATGATAAATTGATGGCTTTGAGGCCCTCAATTCTACAATGGTTTGTGACTGATGACCTCAATCACTCCCTATAAATATATAAATTTTTCTCCAATTATGTGAATCTAATTTACACCAATTTGCTACAAATCTAGATTATAATTTGGTTGTGATCCTTTCATTTCTCTTTTCCTCTTATTAAGACTAAATTTTATTAACCCAATTTTCGATGTTGGTTTTCCCACAAAGATATTTTCTATTTTCATCCTTTTATTTTTGAAGACCTATTTCAAATTGCGAGGAAGCAATTTATTGATGGAGGGGAGAATGTAATACCCCAAGAATCCATGATATGTTTCCCTTTGAATAAAGCAATAGCTTGCATTGTATGCAACTTCGATATTCTAACACATCGCGATGAATCAAAGTAGCCGTTATGAATAGTAATACCGACATTTTGAAATTTTAAAAATTTTATCTCTTAAAGTGGAAATATTTTTTATATTTGGAATATCAAAATTATCCTAGGGTAAAATTTTTGCACTTTTCGGATAACTTTTATATTTTGATGAATAATGAAAATTACTAAATATTGATTAAAAACAACTTTTTTAATCAAAATAATTTATAATGATAAATTATGAATTTGATTGGTTATAAAGTATATTTAGATTATATTTTTACCATTTAATAAAATTTTGGTCATTGGACGTAATTTCACATTTAACAGACATAAACAACTGTCAATCATTTGATAGTTATTATCTCTTAAAAACCCGTTTTTTGTTTTAACAACGAGAATTAATTTGAAATTAATTTCTGCCACTTCTTTGATTTGAGTATAGAAATTTGGATTCAATATTTGGAATCATTAGGTCTAAATAGTGTAAATAGGTAACTCTTATTTTTATAAATTTCGAATAATTACTTCCGTAAATATTTTATTTGCCATGGTTAAAAGATATATCCGGTAAATAAGGGTAACAAATAATATTATAATAATATTAATTTACCCTAAAACGTGTCCTAACCATATTTTTTGGTACATTTCCGACCATGGGCATCTTTGAGTCGATTTGGGGACCCCATGGAGCCACTTGTATGTGATAATGACATATTATATTAATTATGTTTAAGTAAATACAAAAATGTCATAAGCATATATCTTTTAGCAAAACAATTTTTACATAGGGTTATATATGTTATCTTTATACTGTAAATATTAATTAGAATGATAAAAATAATTCCTACATAATGGTATTTTATTTATAATTTTTAGACATTGTATAATTAATCTTATTTTTGACACGATAATGATGCATTATTTTCCTTATTACTGAAAGAATCAAACAATTGGTATTATAAATGTCAAAATAAATATAATTTGAAAGTAATGATGACATAAAAAAATTTTATTGGTTAATATGACATTTTAGGATTGATTAAATTAATTTTTTTGTAATTAATAATGTTTTTATGACTTTAGCGAAAATCAATTATTGAATAGTGTCAAAATTGACATAAAAGAGTTTTTAAAACAAATATTATATTATTACTTGATATTCTATTACTAAAAATCTATGGTTCATCCAAAGGACTTATATAATGATAGGTGCATCATTCATGGTCCACTTTGGGGTCTCTTGGATTTATATTGTATGTTTATTTACTATATAATATACAAATAAAATGTGACATGGTAAATGTCAAACTAATTAACTAAGAGTTAAAACTAGAATATAAGGTTAATAAAATGACCTAAACCAGTCTAAAACCTATTGTTTTATTTTTTTGACCCATACCCACCTTATCCTCGAAATAAATTAGATTGGAGCCATTAGAAACCGAATAAGACTTTATTATAAAATAATATTTTAAGTTTTTCCTAAGGTTCCCCTCACCATTCTTATTAAAGGGCACTCCCCCTTCTCACAAATTCACACCTTCAAAGCCTTTTGGCTCGGCCAACCTCTACCCAAATATCCTCCAAACTTCCCTCAATTTATCCTAGAGGCCATAATTTGATCATAAATCCAACCTATGAATCCCTTTCGATCAAATCAAATGGAAGAACTCAAAGAGAAGGTGATGATTTCACCACCCTCTTTCAAGTTCCATTCTTCTTCCACATCTTCTTTCTTTGTTATTTCAGTTATAAAATAAAAACTCTCATATCTTCTATATAATGTGATGTTATTATAAATATGGTAAAACCATATTTATTATTCTATCCATCCTTTGAATGACATGTCACCATACGTGCGTACGTACAGCTTATCGTCTCCACGCCATGGTGTAATTGTTATTCAAAACATTATTATTTTGATGGGTATGATAATGATGTGTAATTGATATAAATAATAAATATAACATTATAATTATTCTGTATATATGATATAACATCCTATTATATATTATTTTAATATCAAAATCATTATATTGTTGCTCGTCCATACGTACGGACTACCGTCTCCACGAACGCAATGAGATTCATTCCCTATTATATCCCTTCAAGTCTAATTCTCATTTAATGATTAAAAATAATTCTTAAGGACTTTATATCGTTCTGGATATGAATAAGATACAACCTATCCATAACAAACACGGCTTATGTTACAAACATATAAAATAAAACGAGTAATTTAACACCCAAAACGACGATAATACTAAGATATTATTATCAATAAAATGTTAAAAGATCATATATGATATAATATTAATGTATATGGTTCTTTTTAAATTTAATAACAATTATTTCACCATTATATATGTAGTTAACCTACCCTCGACCAAGGAAAAGTACAAGTTAATGGGGTTTCATCTAACTCCTTATTCTCGTGAGATTCAAGCCATATTGCCACTATTACCTTTTGTGTGATGTATGTACTGACTATAATTGTATTTTTTGTGTAATAAACTTAAATTTATGTTTATTTACATATTCATTGTATGATACCTCGTTCATGGGGTGTATGTTTCGTACGTTACCAAATTGGTAAGGGTTTATTTCACAATCTCTTCATTATCTGAGGTTGTTTATATGTAATTATCTACATGGACCTCTTTATCATCCACATCCACGTTTCTTAAAAATATATTTAAAAACATTTTTACTATTTAATAGAAAATGGGTTAAAGTCATTTATACCGTTATGTGTTTTGAAAGGAATCGTTCTGTCCTTTTCCAAACAATGTCATTTTAAACCTTTTCGACAAAATTAAGGTAAGAATTTCTTTTTTTAACTTATACGGTTGGTGCGGCTATTTTATTCCGTTATCGTAAAAGATTTCCTTATAAGATTATAAGAATATTTTCAAAGTAAATTTTTTATTTTATAATTATGGGACTCTTAAATGATTTCAAAATAGAAAGATATATTTTTCTAAAAAGGGTTTTGTTTTAATCTATGTCAACATCCATTGATGGATTTTATGTTTATTTGAAGTTGATTTATTATGATACAAAACATCCATATTGTATTCACGGTTTTGTGATATGTTTGATCATGGATGTGCTATTTTATAGAATTAATGGTTTATGGTTAATGTATTGACATTTCATATGCTAGTTTTAATACGAATGTTTATGATATGTTTAAACCTTTTTATATAAGGAATGCATTGGGCTTAATAAGTGACGGGTGGAGACCACTATAGCTCCTCGATGCATCGGTGGGTCTCATGAGACAACTAGATGTGGAATTGGCCAATTCCCTTTCCCAATTTTGATATATGGTTTTGGGAGAGGCCTTAAATCATTTTTAAACGTCTTGTTCGAGGCCTTCACAAAATGTTTTAGAATGTATGGAATTATGCATTCCCTCATTATGGAAATATAATTGATGGATCATGTGGTCATTCGAATGGTAGATTACCCATGATTATGTTTTTTATGGATTTATTTAATCAGCTTATATTCATTCCATAAAAGTATTCATGTTTATTATTAGTAATGTCATGTGGTTTCAATTATTCACAATGCTTAATATTTATGTTATCTTCCACAGTATTGCTTACCCTTACTGAGCATTTGAGATCACCCCTTTTTATGTTTTATTTTTCCCAGGATTCCAAGAAGCGTATTATGATTGATATGCAGGGTTAAGCAAAAGGGAATAATGGAATTATCAAAGAACTATTCACGCTGTGTTTTATGTTTGAAATTCTAATATATTGTTAATGTATGTAATCTATTTTCCAAGACTGCTAAACTGATCGGTCCTTCGGGACTTGATTCCTTATAATCATGCCAATGTATTAAAAAAATGCCCAACTCTGGCTAACTGGGGTCGGGGCATTACATATAATATTCCATGTGTCCAACTATGTTTCACCAAGTTGGCATCATTATGGTTTCATATTGATCTATCCCCATGAACCTTGGGATCCCCCATTAATTAAAAATATTTTAATACTCACATTCATGGGAGGGGAACCAAAATATTGTTTAAAGAGAATTACATAAATATCATTGGACACACAATCCTACAAAATAATGGTGGGAGGGATGTCTTAGAGGCCATTATTTAATTAAATATTATATAATTTCAAAACCATGTGATAATTTTATTTAAATAAACTCTAACACATACACTATAATTGGTGAAGCCCAAGAATGGTCACACATGCAACAAATACGCAAAAGTAAATGACCGTTATTCATTAATTCATTTTTTATTATTTAATATGAATTTTCTTGCATTAGTTAAATAATTATTTAATTAATTCTATTTATTTTTAATGATAATACAATTTTATTTAGAGATATCTTTCATTAATTTAATTCATGGAAAATAGAGGGTAGATCCAATTATGACTTACTAATCAAAATACATTAATTTATCATTTTCTAATTCTGTAAAACTATTATTAAAATTGTGAAACACACAGCAGTGTTCAAATAAATAAAATAAGTTTATAGTGAAACAATTTCAATTTTATTGTAATTTTATTTTTTTCTATTAATTCGAGACTAAAATGCATGTATATGTAGTTACATGAAATGTACGTCAATTGTCGTATATTCATGTCACCAGCATAGGGTTTCAATGTGATGAATTGGCCAGAATACAAGGTGTGTACATGCCAATTACACACCATGTATCTAAGTTTTTGTGCCAGGTTGGCTCAATCAACCCACATTTTGCAATAAAAGAATCATGTGTGATTAATTTCCAAGCACATCTAGATACATTGTGCCCGGTTATACATCATGAGCTCTGACCACATGTCGTGTATCCATGTTTTATTTGCCAATGATTTTTCACTTCTTGATGGTATCTCCAGTCATTGTTCATTTGTTCTTAATCTATAAAAAAATGAAATGCGGAATGAAAATGATTAATATATCGATACTATGTTGACTCAAATATAAATAACGATAAAAATATGAAATAAAATCTTGCCCCAATTTCCCATATATCAAAAATAAAATAAATAATTATAAATATAAACATGGTTACTCTGATACAACATGTAGGTTTCGATCATAATAAAAGCATGCAGTGTAAGGTTATATTTTAAAATTTCATTTAATAATCATTTCCTAAAACCAAGAGTGAGATCTTACATGTTAAATATATAATTAATTTATTTATTATAAAAAAACATGTTCATAGGATTATTCTACATTCATTATTATTTATCTTCCGAAAAGGCCCTTCTAGATTTCCTTTATTTCACATGTGGGTATATCATGGTATAATAACTATAGAGGTGATATATATGTGCTTCAATGGTCTTTGAGAAAAACAACTTGTTCTCTGGGCTCTAGAGTGGTGAATCAAATGTCTTGTATTACCCGCTCTTGATCACTTGTACTTCGATCTTAAAGAAATTCTCTATTGAGTTTATCATTTTTGAGAGGAAGATAGGAGGATTAGTCAAGAGGGAATTCAGTGTGAACAATAATTTTCAAAACCCAAACATGGAATTGGTTTTGAATGAATTACACAATAGATGCATGCTTCTATTAAAAGAGTTGAGATTTCAGTTACAAAATTTAAATGCATAACAACTATTAAATATAATTAAAACTATTAATAAAATCTCATGCCACATAATAATAATAATATTATTAGTATTTTATGGTCCTAAAACTAGTGTAACATGGATAACTAATATTTACCAACTTCTAAATAATTATTTCATCAATAAACTTGGTCTTGGTCAATTTGAACTCCACTTATAATTATTGAACACCCGAATGGATATTTTAAAGTATTAAATAAATTTCTTATTTACAAAAATTATATAAATATTTATTAAATATTCAATCTAATAAATAAATATATTTTATTCACATTCCTGTGAATAAATATATATTTAATTTATCATATTAATATAACTTATATAAAAAATTTCCGCAGTCTTGATAATATTATTTATTCTATTAATTAAATTCCAATATAATCTAATCGATATCACACAAAACACATAGTTTGTAACCATATATGATTATTCCTTGTTGGAATTAGGAGGGGTTTCCTAAAGTCTATGATTTTGATCTAGTAATTGTTATATGGTCCCAAGAGAATGAACATAAAGTAACAACTATGATATCCACATACGAATGCTCACTGTGCAATATAATATCATTGTCACATTATCTTATGCACAAGAGCCTCATCCATGTTAGTGAGGAAATCACTAGTGTATCCACAAGACCTGAGATCAAATTCGGGTAGAGGTATATTTTTAGGGGTGCAGTAGCATTATTGTAGCAGTTATTGTTCAATATTATAACAAACAAAAAAATTCTTCTATATGGGCATTCAGGAGACCAATTTGGTCTTCGAGTCCTTCATGGCCACCGAGCCACCCAAGGCCTCTAGGCCAGTCAGGATATTTGGAAACCTCAAGGCCTTCATGAAACCACAAGGCCTCTAGGCCACCTCACGTCCTTTAGACCACCGAAATAGGAAGTTGTGTTAGACAGATTACAATGAACAATGCTCCATCTAAGGATTCAAAACAGGTGTATTTAATAGATCAGAGCTAACCAGACATGGAATATTGAGAGTGTATGGAATTTTCTTTAGTACCGTGCCTGTGCAGCTCTGCATAGAACAACTAACCAACTATCCAGGTGATAGTGGACTGATGACATCACAACATTTTCATGGGAGGGGAAGTTCCAAGTTATCTTATTTGGGATGATTTCCGAAGACCTACGGGTCGTCCTATGTAATGTAATCCATCGAGCTTATAAGGGTTCCCCTCATCCCATGAAAATGGGACTATTAAAAATCAATAAAATTAGAATTCCTATAGAAAATTCAAGAATAATCTCATCAAACAGGTTTCATGATGATGTATTCAACCTATATGCTTGATACATCCTTCTTCAACTGTCTAAAATAAACTCATTGTTACACCCAGTCCATAGAATTTTGGGTTTTAGTTATATTTCAATAAAAGGGATGAGGTATAAACATCCATATATATGGAAGGTACAAATGATTTCTTAACTTTTCATTTAATATAATTTCATTCGTGATGCACACAACATACCATACATCCCGAAAACATTTGGTGTGAGAGTTTTCATCGGAAAATCTACATACATGAGTTTTCACTTGAATTAATGATAATTTTAAAGTCTAAGGACCATTTTTCATTCTTTAAAATAGAAATATCTAATCACACCAAAACATTTAGAATTCCTACTTCCAAGTATGTTCAAATAATCCCATAATATTACCAGCTGTGAACTTCATGAGAAGATGTCTAATCTACTAACGAGTACTCACACATGATGGTCTATATAGGAAGTGTCCCATCATATTATGTTATCCATCTATTAAACTATAAGAATAATATTTTTAGAGAAAATCAATGTTATCATTATAGTGGGTAACTACTATGATCTTATCAATGTGATATTTACTATTAGACATTGTTTCATTATGATCCTTTAGAACAATGTACAATATGTAATAATATGGTTACATTAATATTTAATACATCAAATATTCATGTAATCAATGTAAAAATATTTGGTTCTAAGAGTGAAACTGTAACATCATCAAGATATATATTTCGGAAGTAAGAGGTATTAAACTCCAATTACTATTATAAATTAAATTTTTTTACATGCCTAAATTAGGATGAGTATTGTTAGATAAATCTTATTATTGGGTATCTGTTTATATGACTGAAAATGAATTATATATATATATATATATATAAACTGATATTATGGTAGTGGTGTGTAAACAGGATCTTGTTGCTGTAATGGACATAGTGCGGTTCCATATTTTCACTAGACTTCAATCCATGTATTTATTTTCTAGTTTAGTGGAAAAATTTTCTTTGATATATGTCAATTGTAGTATTTATAGGCCTGAGACTTTTACAGGTGTGTAATTTTATGAAGAATTGAATTGGTTGGCTTCAACAGAATAATTGAAGGTGATATAGGCAAGTGAAGGGTTTTTCATTTCAAGATTTTCTAAGGGTTCATTCTTAATATATTATATATTTTCATTATTTTAATTATTGTAATTGTTTAAGGGAATATAAATACCACCAGTGAGTTGATTTTTTTTTCAATTAATCGAATGTTCTCACTCATTGATTTTTATTCTCGTTGCTTGTAACTATTTGAGAAGACCACAAAAGTTACTAATTTATTGTTTGATAAATGTTTGTTTTGATGCCCATACTGTGTTATATGTACAAAATAATGTTGTTGGTGTTTCCATTTTTTTATTATTAGAACATTTAAAAATATTTAGTATTATATTATTTTAAATTCTAATTTTTAAATTATAGAAATTACTATAGCACTGGAATTGATCATACGCATAAACTGGTCAATTATTGAAATTCATGAATTTATTAAATATAATTATAGTTTTACTAATATGTCGATATTTTATTAGTTTTAAATACTTTATTCCATATATCATTTTTCTTGTATGTGAACTAATATTTGTGTCCCCTTGCTTTGAAGATATGTATATTCCATGCCAATTTAGTTTGAATGGTTTGTGGGTATATTGATCATGTATCTAGTATTTTATATTCAAATTTAGATCGATTAGTGTGAAATTGATGACTATTAATCATTGCAACAATTTAGTTTGAATGTGTATCGAAGTAGGTAGTATTATGACGACGATACACATTTTTGTTGAATTAGTAAACTCAAAGTCACATTTGGGCGTTTTAAATTTTATCATCATATTTTGGTTCAATTCATAAAAACAATTAGGAAAAAAAATAAACAACCCTTATAAAAATTATCATCATTAGCAACCATTTTTTAAAAAACTCATAAAATAATTAGTTTTCAGGGAATTTTATTGATGATTTGGATAATGTATATCTAGGGATTTTCTTTTCAACATGCACCATCTTGACTGACATTAGCTAAGACATCACCTAGGAAGATGGTCTAAATGACTAATGTACCAAAACACAAGTAAAGTGACGAACATAATAACTTATGTTTGAAAAAAACCCACGTCATTAACAATTGTTGTGTGATTGAAACAAATTACAAATGGTGTTTAATGGAGGATAAAATTATTTGATGTTAGAACATTTTTTAATATGTTTTAAACATGTTTCATGAAGCATCATTCCTTTTATTAGAATTTGAATATATATTTAAATTATGTTCAAACATGTTTTTTCAAATGAATCTTCGTTTTAGAATTTCATATAAGCTTATTTTATAATTATTATATAATAAATACAATAAATATTTTATATATTATGTGATCAATAATTATAATATAAAAATTGAAAAATGAATATTGGAATACCAACACAAAATATTATATTTAAAATCTTTCGGTTTGATGGGTATTTTTTGATGATTTGGTTGTTGTTGAGACATGGTGTTTCAATCCAACTTCTTCCATTTAGAAGGAATATAACAAAGACATATCCATGGATGTTTATCTTAATAAATGATGTATCAAAAACCAACTAACCTAAGGACCTCAATGACATATGCAAAAAAATCAAACCAAAACATTTGCGATTTTTGTGTGGAGGAAACAATTATGAATGAAGTTTAATTGAGTTTCATCTTAATTCACATGGAGTTTAAATTTTTTTTAACATGTTTATAACATGTTTCATGAAGCATCATGACTTTTCTATTAATTTGACTATATTATTAAATTATGTTTGATAACATTTTTTCAAATAATGTTGCATTTGTGTGTTTTATATAAGATGTTTTTATAATTATTCTATAATAAATGTAATAAATATATTATCTATAATGATATAAATATATATATTATAAAATTTATAAAAAATATTGGACTAACTATTCATTATATTATATTTAAAATAAATTTTACAACAAAATATTAATTGATTATATTTCTTATAAAAAAGTTAAAATAATTTTTGTTAATTATATTATTGATTGATAGATAAATGTTGGTTATTATGTTATCAATATATAAGTCATTCGTATGAATCTGTTTCAAAACAATTTGGCCAATATATATATTATTTGTTGGGGTTATTATAATTACTGCAAAACTATTTTATTTTTCACAATAACATTTAACGATGTTGTTCTTACCAACAATTTAGTGACATTGACATATTTATTGATAAAACGTTTTACCAAAAAATGCCCCTTGACCAATAAATATTCCCATGTTGGAGAATTTTATATAAATTTTAGTACATAAATTTAATAAATTACATATTATATATGGTAATGGATATAGATTTCTTCTATCATAACTTTGTATTATTCACGAATTGTGTAAAGAGTTACACATCTATAATGTAAGAACAAATTGATTTGATATAAGGAATGAGGATTCCAAACTAATTCATTAAAATCATTTATACATGTAATTAGAATACATGATATAAAATGAAGACATTACATCCCCTTAAAAAAATACTACGAGTCATATTCTTTCCAAAGAAAACATTTTTCAAGAACTCAATCATATTACTAGGTTGTTCATGCTAAAGCATAGTGACCGTGGATTATTTTTCATTGGGAAAGCATGTTATAGGAGACTATAATAGGATTAGGTTTATGTTTTTGGGGTTTTCCATGATACACTTAGCTAGGACACCTTATTAGGTTTAAGATACCCAAGGGAAATTTGACTTTACCCAAATAATGGATTGACCAAAGAGTTTTCTATGGAATTATCCAAGAGTCATATATAATATGAATGGTATGATGACCTGAATAAATAGATAAGTCATCAAAAAAGTGATAAATGGACCCAAATCTTATTGGAATATGGATGATGACCCTCTCAATGGATATGTTGAAAAATTAAATTTTCATTATCATTGTTGGAAAAAAATTAATATAAAACATATTTTATTAATAAAAAACATGATTCACATCTAATAAAATATTTTATAATAGATATAATGACATCATAATCATTAAACGTAACTCACAGATCAACAGAAACATATAAAACAATTACAACCCATCATCTCTGATACTCATCCACTGAGAACCCTACCTGACGGGTAGGAGTAGGGTAGTTACGTGATGTCATAGGAGTATGCCTCCTTTGTTATCTCTCACTAAAAACCACCTGGACCTAGTCCTCCATGGACTCCATAAAAGTGGAGGTCATTTTCAAAAGACATCAAATGTGTGGGAAAATCCCATGCAGGGGTGAGTAAAACAATACACAACTAGGGACCCTGAAAACACAAAGGTAAATCACAAGAGTGAAACCACAAATAAATGCACACTCAATTCTACACATGTATATGTCCATACTTATATTAAGAACATCAAGATATTCAAATCTCAGAGACTATTAAGAATAAGGACCCACCTTATTTACAGTACTAGGATTCTCAAATATGGCTCAATGAGTAACGACAAAACCATGGGTACATGCTCCACGAGCTCGCCATCCCTGATGGAACCCATTAGAATGATACACTCCATTATGTATTATCCGACCATTTATAATGGTATATTATAGACAATGCAATCCATCATGAATATTATACTACTTACAACTCAAGTGAATGTCCCAATATGTCCATTAGTCAGATTCTTGATCCGCATTCAAGACTACAGAAACCATTGTGAAGTGAGATGCCCCCCACCACTCCAAAAGGATAAGTGAGCACTACTCAAGAATAATCTGTGATAATTTAGTAACATCTAAAAGGTGTTGATCACACCTCAGTATATTGAGGAAGTAGTAGATCCTATCTAGGTATCATTCACATGAAGTGGAGTGGTCTTCTCCTCGATGTTGTGTCCAAATGTAAATGGATATTTAACTCCTATGGAATACTTTATCCCTATCGCTACTCAAATATGGGAGAGTACAACCCTTAAGTGATGAATCGAAACCTTATTTCAATAGGGTAGTACTGATAATGAAGAACATGTACCCAAAATCGAACGGCGAGTACAACATTGTATATCGAGGACCCGCTCCTTACCCTGTAGGGGATTACCACTCATTGAATAGAGGACCCGCTTCTTGGTAATATAGGGGAGTACCATATCTAAACATTAGTTCGCTCTAGGGGAACCACACCCTAGTACGTTAGGGGTGTACTAACCCCAGGCTATAGGACCCTCTCATTGGCATGACATTGGGGTATCGACTCTAACCTAGCACTGTGTAAGGAGGCACCACACCTTAGATTGGCAAGGGAGTAATGGCTCATAAAATAGACGTCCTCCTCCTTACCCCATAGCTATATACTGACTCTATATGTGTAATATATTGTGGACCTGCACCCTAGTACATCAATGGAGTATCGAATAAATGTTTAGAGAACCCCTACCTGGTTTTACAAGGGAGTACCAACACTTCCTTCATGAACATCTCTGAGAACCCACACCCTAGTCCTTCAGGGGAGTAATATCCCCTGAGGAAACTACACAATGGAAATGAAAATGCACCCATGATTTCTGGAGTACCATCTCTACATATGTAGAAGGATAAATAGTACATTATCGTTGAGAGATCAAGTGTGTAACTGTCCTAACATTCGTACATAAGAACCACCCATGTTCTCCTAAATCACTTATTGCTCTGGAGACCCTAAATTTCAAACCAATAGGTCATCATAAAACATTTTAAAAAACAGATTTAAACTATCTCAAAAATACCTTCTTCTCTCAAGGGTATCAACACAACAAATAGATCATCAAAAAGAGGCTCTTTTTATAAGTTATATCTGTTTTTAAGCAATACAGGGGCTGGTTGGGTCCCGGTATGGTCCCACCCTTTTAAACCAACACGATCAATTAGGCCGGGCCCCAACCAGCAGGGCCATGCCTGCCTAGTTGCAGCCTGCTAGCAGCTTGCTGACATGCATTCGAATGGCTCAGCTCCACTAGACCGGACATGACATAGTTTTGTCAGTCCAGCCACAAGCATCAATAGTCGGTGTTGCCACCTTGTTCAACTGGTCCGCCAACACATACCAGTTAATCAGGCAAGACCAGTGGCACATCGCGCCTCCATTTGGTACACCTCTATGTCTAGAAGCCTATTCTGCAGACCATATGATTCTCTCCTATAGTCTTTTATTCGATCGAGAGGGTGTTATGTGACCCTTGGGCAGCATTATTCACTACATGTGGTTCAAATCCTCATTTTCATACATCCCAGCACAAAGTTATTCGAGCGGTGATATTTCCCACACTGAATCGTTCTAATCACTGCCACCATAATTACACCATTTTAATTCCATGTCCATCATGAATCAACGATATCGAATCATTGTACGATGGATTTATTGTTCAACGACAGATCAATCACCAAGAATTGATCGGATGTCCATGTGAAGGTTGTCCACAATGAACGACGAATGGTGGAGGTAAAATGCACAAATCAACAATGATTGAATGAACCTTGATCGATGTTCGTGTTGAATGTGTTCATTGTTGTTATAATGGTTAACCAAGAATTAATAAAGAATATCCCCCGTTAAAACCTGTAAAAATGAACCCTCTCATGAGAATGATTGAACCGCGTGTCAACCTGTTTGTGGTTTGATATGCATTCGACATTTAAAATGAAAAGCGATTAACAGAAATTCAAATAAAATCACCTACCTCGATTCAATTCATTAATTGATGATGAAAATATCTTTTTTTTCATAATTAATCTATGTTTGATCATAATCATTGATCTTTCATTGTTGGAGTTCATCTATCTTCGGTCCCATATTCGATCTCCAAAGGTGTTGTCTACGCTTCTCAAATAAATTCCATTCATCATTGGAGAGACACTATTTCTCTTCCGTTACAGAAGTTTTAGATCCAACTCAGTTTCTTCAACCCTAAAACCACATTAATGGAGAAAAAGTCACAAAATTTCAATTATGTTTTGTTGTCATGTCATTATGTTGTTTTATAAATGAAATTGTGTATTGATTATTCTTGGGGGGAATCATTCCGTTGAAATGATTTCAAATTTCAAATGAAAAAATTTAATCATGTTTATTTTATTTAACTTTTTATTTAAAACGTCTATTACAGGTCTTTTCTGGTCAACCCACGCCGATAGATTTTATGTCAATTCTTGGAGAATATCACTATTCAGAGTTCAATGGTGCGCTGATATTTTTTATCATGGAATTGATTCAAAGGATAGAAAACATCACTCCCAAATTTAATTAATAACCTTAAAGAAGATCAAAATACCATTCTAGTCACTCCAGACCTCAAAATTACGAGTCGTCTCAGAGTATTCTCTCTAAAAAAAGGAATTTATTTTTAAAAACCATTTAATTAAAGGACATTACAATCACCCCACCTTAAGAGTATTCTTCCCCAAAAAGTAAATTTTTATTATCAAGGGAAGAAAACTATGTTCATCAAGGGTCCTTGCACTTCTTACATGAATGATCCTCGAAAAACCACTGAGATCAACACTCTCATGTCCAACTCTTGGTAGGTAAACATAGTGAAATGATGGGCACATGTTTCATTATCTGTGACATGTGAGAAAAAGTAACAAGGACTCTTATCTATCTGCAATCATGGGGACTAGTGGCTCAACTTTGTTCTAACCTGACGTCAATATTGATAGAGACCCACTGTACACATCCCCCCATGAATGAATTGTGATAAAGCCTCCAAAAAGTGTACATGATTATAGTTTATGCTAAACACTTATGGGTATTTACAAATGAAATAGGTCTTCCCATGAGAAAACACTAGGACTTAATATGCCATATGCCTACAATGACCAGTGGCCACTCATCTTTTTGAAACAAGAACACCGCCACACTGACTAGCAGTATCCCATCTGAGTATGGATGGTATGTAAGAATTCCATATTGTCAGAAAATCATGGGGTTTAACTCTGTCTTCATGGAACGATTCTAAGAATGACTCTTCTCGAGAGTCAACCTTTTTTTACATGAGATTTCCTTTCACCAGATTCAAATCATGGTTTTACAATAGTGGACACACTGTATCCATTTCATAATTCATTCAATCCTGGTATGAACAGTAGCAGTCCCTACCAAAAATGATGTTATTAGTCCTTGACGCCACAACTAATAGATCCCAACCATATGTCTCACCTCCATGAGAAAAGCCACACTATTAGAACCACTATTTGATCAATGGGTACACTCCATGAAGAGTCTCTAAAGTGAGGTTCATGTCCATGGTCCATCTGGATCCTCGATGTCTCAGAAAAAACATGTGGAGAAGTAGAACATCATGCACATGTGTTACCCTACCCCCATCTTGTGGAAATGATTATTACAAGAATTGTCTACACTAAGAAGACTCATCTACTGGATCCCTCATAGTGGAATGATGGGTTTGAAAATATCTAGTGAAATTCCCCCATCCATTTCCTGTGTAACACCGCCTCTCCTGTGACTTATCCTCTCCTTTGTGCTGCTCCTACGCCCCAAACACATATGTTTGTGTTTGGGAATGGGTATGTCACCTGTGGCGTGATCCTATCACTTGTTTATGCTGCCCCCAAAAGATGCTCCTCCCTTATGAAATTTTTATTAGGTTACGTCCATAGGATCCTCCACCATGAATCTCTCAACCACCTGGGCTCGCTTTAGCACCCCATCATACATCAGAATGCTATGGAGTGTCACTAACACCCTGATCTCCTGGTGTAGTCCCTATTCTATGGTATGTGCTTGGATGTATGTTTCTTGTAGGGTGTATGATTTTTCAATGTCACTGAGTAATCTTATATCGTCCTCTTGCCTTGTCATAGGTGTAACAAATTTTGTATATACACAGATCATAAAGTCACCATAATGAACTCCACCCTAAAGTGGCAGTCAATATCAAAAAAGGTGAGGGTTTCCTTGTTGTACATATGTATCATCCAGCTCCACCATCTCTCTGCCAGGACTTGAAGAAGCCTTACGACTAAGATCACCATCTGGTCAATTGGCGTTTTCAATAGGAGGAATTCTCACGTAACCACCTCAAGCCAATTCTCAACTACTTTAAGATTTGGATCAGCTTAGAAAATGGGATCTCCCTACCTCTTGAACTCATGTAGCACACTCATCCTGAACTTATTAACTTCAATTTGTGCTGATAGTAATTTTATATCGACAATTGGTGGCATCACTAGTGATCCATTTTGTGGTAATGCATGAGAATCTTTTCCATGCACTGAAGCCTCCACTCGGGGTGGATCATCATTACTATCACACTGTAGATTCCAATAGAGTTTTCGTAATAGAGGAATCCATTAATGAATCAAGATAATCCATGGATAAAAGAGTGTATGTGGAGAGATGACTCAAGATGGTCATATAAATCACAACCATTCTTACAATGTGAATGTACCCATTATTTCCTCACAACATGTGTTTCCATGTACAGTATCAGAAAGTATGTGTACAAAGTAATAGTGTATCAATATGTTTGTCTTCGTACCAATGATGTAGTCCCTGGCCTGAATTCCAAACTCAAAACACATAAAATGTTTTCAAAAAACTATAAAAAGACCTTCGGTCATTGAGGTAGAATCGACCACCCTCTAATACAAATTTTTCATGACCCTTCCCCTGGGGCATAGGTCGTGAGTACCCCAAGACCCCCTCCAAATGTCTAGGGGTTGGAAACTAGAGTCGAAGGCATTATTCCATACGTGGGAGCCATTTTGCTGAGTACCTATATTCACACACACACACACAACTCATTCCGATAAAATTATGAAATTGTATAATCCTGCATGCAACCACTATGTAAACTGTAACCAGAGTACAAAAAAATGTAAAGTACATGGTTGTAAAACTATGTCAGTATACAGTCCCACCATATGAAAAATAGAACACAATTACATCCCAGGATCTCTGAAACTATTCTTCCAATAATCGTACCTGATGGGTAGGCAGAGGGTAGCTGACTGAAGTTATAGAAGTATGCCTCATCTGTCTGATCTCACTAAACACCACCCGGTCCCGATCCTCCAGGTACTTCGTCAAATCATCAGTTATCTGCAAAATACACAACACGTGAAGGAAAATCCCATGCATGGGTTTGAAAAATAATACTCATTAGGGGACCCTGAAAGAATAAATGTAAATCACAAGTGGGAAACCAAAAAGAAAAGCACTATCATATCTACACAGCTATATTCCTATACATAATCCATGAAAATCTAGAGATAATTATTTTATCCACTAATAATCATAAGGTACCACCATATATATAGTAAAAATATTATCATAAAAGTTTCATAGAGCAAGAAATAAACCTAGATTACATGATCCATGAGCTAGATATCCTTGATGGAACCCATCGGAGAGATACACTCATCAGGTAAAATCCTACCATTCCAAATGGTATGTTTGAGAGAATGTGTTCCATCAGAAACATTCTACTAGGTCCAATCTACTGCCTGACCCGAAGGGTATAGTCATCAGAGACTTGTGCCCCTGCAATCGTATGGAAACAGAAGTGAGGAGGCCTACCCATATCAATTGTGAATGGATCAGGGAGCATTACACCAGACAAACCTATGATACCTCAGTCGCTCTTGTAAGGAGTGGCATGTTCCCTAGTTTATTAAGGGATCACATGATTCTATCAATTTATCAATCACATCTAGTGGTAGGGCCCAATAATTTCAATTATTTCCTACAGTTGAGGGAGATCCAACTACTATGGATGGACCACTCCCCGTTGCTACTCGAAGACAGAGGAGTACAACTCTATAAGTGAGGAATCACGCCTTGCTTCCAATAGGTGAGTACTACTCATGAAGGACCTGCATCCTGAATTGGTAGGGAATATAAAGTCATATAAAGAGGACCCAAACCATACCCAGTAGAGGAGTACATCTCATTGAATAGTGGACCAAAATCCCAGTAATATAAGGGAGTATCGACTCTATTAGATCATTAACTATAGGGCACCCTAACCCTAGTATATTATGGGAGTACCAACCCTAGGCTATAGGAACCTCTCCCTTGAATGGTAGGGGTGTACCGAATTTGTTGCTTCACTACGTATGTTGGACCTGCAACCTAGAATGATAGGGGAGTACTGAATCATACAATAGAGGACATGCGTTTTACTCGATAGGGGAGTACAGACTCTATCCACATTAGATACGATGGACATTCAACCTAGTACTACAGAGGAGAACAATATCCAATGATAGAGGATGTGCTCCCTTGTCCCACAAGGGTGTACTGACTCTTCCTTCAAGAACATTTCCAAGCACTAACGCCCTAGTCATTTAGGTGAGTAACACCCCCATAGAAAATTACTCCAATGAAATGAACCTGCACCCATGGTGTGGGGAGACCCATATATACATAATTATATGGATATGTACCACCTAAATATTTTGTTTTCAAGGGAGAAACCATCCAAACATTCATTCATATAAACAACCCCGGTTCTGGTCAATGTTTTCTTTCACAGGGAGACCCTACACTTCAAACGTATTGTTCAACCCCCAAATTTCAAAAAAACTTAATTGGAGTTTCTCAAAATGGAATTCTTGTCCATGGATCCCAACTCAACTGATAAATCATCAAACAGATGCGTTGTTTAGATGTTATGATAGTTTGAGTGAAATGTGTGCTAGTTGGGTCCGTGTCCGTTCTGATCTGGTCGGATCGACCCGACCTGGTCTGACCTGGCCACAACTGACCAGACACAGTTGGCATTAGAGCTGGACGACTAATCCATAATAGACTCAGTATAACTACATACATACCCCACCATGTGGTGCTTGCTGGAGCCACCAACATGTTCAATCAATCTGCTCACATGAATAGGTTCTTCCAGCATGACTGGTGACTTTGTCATGGGTCCAGAATAGTCCATAGCTGTCGTCTTCACCCCTTCCACAGCACGGTGCCCCTCCATCTGACACACGACCACCAAAAAATGATTACTATGTGGACCACCAGACATTCTCTAGTGGTCCATTAGTCAATCCATAGGGTGTTCCAGAATCCTCGGTCCACATTCTTCCATACATGAGGTTCAAATCCTCATTGGGATCCATCGCTGCATAATGTCATCTAACTGATGATATTTCATGCACTACCCTGATCTGATCACCACCACCGTCGTCACACCATAATAGTTCAATTTACATCCCAAATGCACAATATCAGATCATTGGGATAAGTATTGATTGTGTAATGACCGACAGATCACCAAGAATTGAGTTGTGGGCCATGTGAAGGATGTTCACGATTAACAAATAATATATTGAGGAAAAATGAAAAAATAAAAAAATATTGAAAAAAAATCATTCGATTGTTGTGTAGATCAGGTTCGTTGACATTAGAAGGGTTAACCAAAAATTCATCAATAAGATACCCCATTAAAACCAAGAAAAATGATTCGTCTCACAAGAACGATTGAAATGTGGGTCAACAAGTTTGTGGGTTGATCCACCTTCATCATTTAAAATAATCAATGGGGGAGATAAATTCAAATAACAACACCTAATTAGATTCAGTTCATTCACAGATGAATAAATTATTTGTGTTTTTGTTGTTCTTCTAGTTTTGATCTAAATCGTTGATTGGTCATCGTTGGTGTTCGTCGATCTTTAGTCTCATATTCGATCAACAAAGGCAATGTTGTTGCCTCTCGATTCACTGGCTTTTGACTTTGGAGAAAATCCATCTATCATCCATCAGAGAAATTTTTTATCCAACTATGTTTCTCCAACCCCAAAACCTCATTATAGGAAAAACGTGTCACATCTTTTCTATTATTTTGAGCCATGATGTCATTATGTTGTTTAATGAATGAATCAGCATATCAGTTACACTTGGGTGGAAAATTTTCTTTTTGAAAAGATTTAAATATTTAAACAAAACAAAATAAATCATTTTTATTTTATTCAATTTTTTTAAAATGTTTGTAAAATATGATTTTCTGTTTTCTTGTGTCGGTTAATGTTATGTGTATTCTAGGTGAATCCCATCATTCCAATTTTGATGGTTCCTTCAGATTTCTGATCCGGGAACTGGTTGAAAACATAGGAAAACTCATTTTCACATTTAATTAATAGACGTAAAAAAGATCAAAATTCTATTCCTACCACTCAAAGACTCAAAATTATGTTCATTATACGACCCTTATCTGGTAAAAATCCCATTTATTTTTTTAAAAATCTACTATATTTTGTGACCTTACATCGAAACTCTAGTATTGTGATGACAATACAACAAGGTAAGGGTTTATGTTGAATAATGAAGATATTATCTCTTCATTAGTTATCCATGGTCAATAAAAAATAGAGTTTTTGTGATGGGAAGACTATTTTCAATGGGAGGGAATTATACATGATAGATTAAAGGGGTTCTAAATACTATATGTTTGTGTCTATGACATGTATTAGTGCTGTATAAATAAATTTTTCGATTTTTAAAGTTATATGATACCCTATGTATATTTTTAAAGTGTAATAATATAAAAGAGTTCAACATCATAAAAATAATTGATGGTGTTTATAGGTTGAATTCAAATGATGAACCAAGGTATAATTGAATCAAGTATATTCATCTAAGTCATTTATCAATCATAGACGGATATAAATAAATAGTGTACATTTTCAAGATATTTCTCTTATATGATAAGATAAGTTGTTTTTAAACAAATAGTTGATATGAAAAATATTAGATGATGTTATTATAGACTTTTTTATGATGTGTCATATTTTATAACAGGTTTGAAAAGAATATTGGGATAAATGTGTTGGATTTGGTGACCTAAAACCAAGTAAATTGTACTTAATTTATTATAAAATAACTTATCATATGCTAATTGTTCTTATGTATGTCAATGCATGTGATATTTTCCTAAGAATAGTTGTTGCACTAAATGATCTTAGAAAAACCATATTATGATGAGATCTCAAAAATTCCATAACACTATTCTTAAATATATGTTCTATGTCAAGATGAAGTAATTTGAGGGATATATATAATAATGGAAATTAGGGGTGTGGACCCATGAAACATTGATTCACCTTCTAATGGTGTTCATCCTTTATAATATCTAGGAGAATATTTAGAGAATGAGACCTGCCAGTAGGAAATCCACCTTTCATTGTGTCATTGGATTTTCCTATCAGTGGAATTGTGTATTAGTCCTTAGACATTAAGAATATTATTAATGGATATTAAAATTTGGGTATATAGATGTATTGTAATAAACTATTACGAAACACTGTTCATAGCGAGGTATGAAATTTTAGTTGTGTCACGAGTAATACTTGATTAATAGATAATGCGAGAAAGGATTTATCCATTCTGTTATATAACTTATGCTGATATATCAAGCCCTTTGAAAGAATTTATATATCCTAAATATATCAATGGCCATGTAATTGAATGGGAAAGATCAATGAAAGTATTTCAATGAAATAATAATTGAGCAAATGGGTTGATGGAACCGACATGCAACCCGCTACATTCGATATATCATGACAAGGGGATTACATTACAAAATAAGCATTAGTAAGTGGTGATAATCATGTCAGTGTAATCTTCATTCTCTATGGGTGCCATGGCATATTTCTAGACAATATTTAGGGACATTAAGTGGGATCCACCTAATGCCTCTAATAAAATGACCTAGAGGGTCTCATACTAAGTGTTTCCAAGTATATCAATTAAATATTAATTTAACAAGTTGAATAAAGAGTATTCATGATTGTGGTTTATTAATTATTCAAGGATGACTGATCACATTTATTTCGACTCTAGTAATTCAAGAGAATATATTATGGGAGAAATAATATATTTATTAGTGAATAATGTCGTTATTTTTATTTTAGAAATAGACATCCATTATTCAAGGTCTATTAAATGTTGTGTTAGAAATAATGAAAATAGAATAACAAAATAACATGCCGGGTATATTAATATAAATGATGTATAGATTTTCATGAGATTTTTGAGAAATAATATTAATGATTAAATTAAATAATATTAGGTGTAATTAACTGGGTGAATGCCAAATAATATTAATAGTCAACTATTTTTATTAGACATGACGTCTTATTAAAAATTAAATTAGATAAATAAATAATTACATGTAATTTATTAATCTTATTATTCTATGTAATGAAAATCCAATTGTATAATTCTGATTATCGAAGTCATTTATTTTCTGTTGTGTACAACAGATCTAGAAAATCTTTCAAGCCCAGAGTGAATTATTATTTTTCCACCATGAACGCTCTCAAGGTACGAGAGAGATCATCCTACACCAGATCAAGGATAGGGCTTTGTAGGAGGCTCTCAAAGTGATCAATGGGGATATCCCAAGCTAAATATCTTCCACGCTAAACCGGGAGATCACTTAACTAACATCGGGAGACACGTTGAGCATGTGTGGATCACCACAAGGGGAATCCTGCACTTCAATTCTACAACGCAACAACGGATCACATCAGATCCTAATTGGAAACATCAACCGAGTGAAAATTCCATTAAGGTAATTTTTGTCTATTAATTACATTAATTATAAATAACATATGATGATCCACTTTATAGTTTTAGGACTCCCTTAATTTTTCATGTGTTCTTTGTTTTACTCCTAAAATCCTATCTTTTATTATTGTGAGATATCTCAGATTGATTATAGTTAACAGAAGAATTAAAGTTTTGTACACCCACCAATGTACTTCCACTACCCCTGGAACCAACAAGTGGTATCAGAGCATTCCTATATATGATTATAATTGTTTATTTTTTCATTGGTGAAATATGGATTTAATAATTTAGTTTTTTTATTTCCGGTTAATTATTCTATAAATCTGAATCTCGGGATCTATTCATCCATTTTTGTATCCTTCCAATCATACAGAAACAATTTTTTCTTCTCAATTTTGATTAAAATAAAATATATTATACCATCAAGAGGTTTCAATGCTTCCTAGTTGTAAAACACTAGAATACATGGTGTGTAATCAACACTAAATATTGTGTGGTATAACTTCCATGCACTGGGATGATCTGAAAAACCAATCCATGTCATTGGATTATATCAATGTATTTAAGACTCCGTGTGTTCACCAGGAATAGGTGGCACAATATTTCCAGATTACATTTTGTGTAGCCCATTGAACACGGTGTGTTTTCACTTTGGGACAGTGTTGGACAGTGTACCCCATTCAAGGCTTTCCCAGCTAGGAATTGTGTTTCATATAAATTACATGGTTTTTGTCCCACTGAACACATTGTGTACTCCGATGATTTTCAATGTACATATACAATCCATGTCCCTAGGCATGTACTTCAGATGGATGGTGAAATAAAGTACTTTCCATGTGGTCATAACTACATTCCATGTTTTTGGAACTACATTCCTTGATAATCTCAAGGAAATTTAGATAAGGGTTTATGATAAAATGAATGATTAATTAATGATAATTATTTGATTCCAGTGTTATTTATCAAAAACAAGAAAGATTAATGAATTGATTGATAGATTTATTTATGTTTAAATATAAATGCATCAATAGATGATCATGATATAGAGAAAGACCGTTGTATGAGAATGGTTTTGTTTTAATTTATTTATATAAATTAAATTTCTTGGAATCTGAGCCTTCTCCATATTAATATATAGAGATGGAATACCCAATGATTCCTTTATGTAAAACTCTATTTTACCCCGCACCTGTGGGTGAGATAAAGAATATGTAATAGATGGATCTCCCAATCCAATGGAGTCAGCGCCTGTTAGGAGCCATGGTGAAAACAATCCCAGGAGATACTAAGGTGGACAGGTGGAATGCTGTAAACAAGATCTCAAAAGATTCATGGTGTTTTTCCCCTAGGTCTTTGGTTTGTTTATCAACCTCTATATTAACTAACCACAATAACCAAATCATGATAATACCATTTATTTTATTCATATCAGTTTCCATGTTTATTTATTTTGTGTGTGTGTTGTCACATGAACTCAATTATTTAATTAAACAAGCATGCAAGATTGAATAGAAAAAAGACAATCGTATACATAAATTTTACTACAGACAATGTAAATCAAATAAGTATATCCAAAATAATTTTAACAAGAATGTAATCGATGATAATAAAATGGAAAATTACATATAAGGTTAAAATCATTCAAGGATAAATTAAGTCATTACAACCTTCATTATTCATGGTTAGACTTGAACCATAGTTCGAAGTTCTTGACCAATCCTAATTGGTGTTCTTTAAATTATGAGGGAATTATAAATCATGGTGTCATGTTAGCATGTCTTGGTTCACATCTAGGATTGATTTCCAAAGCAGGGCATGGTGTGACCAAGAGGAAAAGTTGGAGGAAAATTCAAAATAAAAGGATTTCAAGATTGGGGGGGGGGGGAACTCGAAGGATCACACAGATACAAGCTAATTTAGTTGTAATTTGGAATGACTACCTAAAACCCTTCTAGTTGCTTGAAAAATTGTATTTGGGGTAATTCGAAGGGTAATAAGAATACTTTCCCAAAGAATATTAAGGCAACATAATGCACTGAAATCAATTGTGAGTGCTATTGGATTTTGATAAAATACTGGGAGACTAATAAGTATAAGTTTATTTACATTTCTCAATTTTATCATTATAATTTACTAAAACTTTTCTCATCTTAATTTGTAGAAATTTCAAAAAAATTGACTTTAAACATATATGCGTGAACTGTAATCAAAAAGGAAAACCATCTCACCAGCACTAGTTTCCATGAATGGAAGAGGCGTTTACGCATCATCGTTCACTACATGAGTAAATTTTATATGCTCGATGATCTTCGTTAATAAGTTCCTGAAAAATAGGACATTTTTTAGGAACTATCTCTCCATATAAAACATATGGATAATGCCACAAATGTACTATGATTCCTGATATTGGCCCTATCTAAAGTGATCTTAAAGAAACATGAATACATGGATGCGTATAGAATGTTGTCTCATATTAAAGATCTATATCAAGAAAATGCGAGAAATGAGAGATATGATATTTCATATGAATTGTTTAAAACAATGCTTGCAGATTCTGGACAAGCTGGGCGTCTTGTAGTCATGCTTATTGGCTACATTGAATGTGTGGACCAGAAAAGTATTATGTTCTCGAATGAGTTTCATATAGTTCACATCCTATCATCACTTCTCAAAACCTTCTATAGAGTTTTTTCTACTAAAACATGAGAAACAATGAGATGATTATATTGTAACTGTTGACCTTAATTCACCAGGTAGATAAGAACATGGTTCATGAAAAACCCGTAGTATTTATTATAAATAAGAAAAGTCTAGAAAAGGAAAGGGGTCCATGGGTTCATAAACATTCTGAATCCCCATACCATCGTCCTTCCAATGTGCGGGTGATCGAGTGGAAGGGAGAAGAGTGGGAGGTGTTATGTTTTTCATGTGGCATGCCAAGACACTAGAATAGGATCATCACTAGAATAGTGTGGATGCTAACGTTGGGTTCTTTATCGAGTGTAATTTTTCCATTTCTACACATAGTGTATTAGATAAAACTTGTGGTTCGAAAAATCTATATTAAAATGAAGTAAACATTTAGATTTAGAATTATTGGCATAGGTTAGGTGGATATTCAAGATACCAATGTTGTAAGGGTGGATGCATTTTCCATTAGCAATTACCATCTCTCATTTCAAACTGGGATGCATTTTGTTTTACGTAATTGTTTTTATGAGCCTATTGTTACCAACAACATAATTTATGTTTCCTGTCTGAATATGAATGGATTTATTTTCATGTTTGTAAATAAGGGTTGTTTCTTTTATAAGAACAATTAATTATTTGGTATGGTGCATTTAAATAATTGTTTGTATTTATTAAATTACGTAAACCATGTATTGTAAATCCATAACAAAAAAACACACATGACTCATACATCACCCATTTGGGGCATCACCATCATGGTCATGTAAATGTGAAGTGCTTGAAAAAGTGCTTCCATAATGGTTATTTAGAGTCTTCTAAGCTAAAACCACTTGATAGATGTCATTCATGTTTAAAAGGTAAAATAACCAAGTCACCTTTTATTGGACAGGGTGAATGGCCCATAGAGCTTCTAGGATTGGAGCTCACAGTTGTGTGTGGACCATTTCTAGTAGAATCTAGAGGTGGATATTCATACGTTATTACTTTTACTGATGATTTGAGTATATATGGAAATATCCACCATATGAGGTATATGTCAGAGAGCTTCGAGAAATTTAAGGAATATTAAAATGAAGCATAGAATCAACTTGGTATGAAGATAATCAAACATTTATGGGATCATGGTATAGAATATCTAAATCAAGAATTCATCGATCTTCTATGAGATTCTGGGATTCTATCTCAGCACTCTCTTCTTTATACACTATACTGGAATTGTTTTAGTGAATGGAGGAACCACACCTATTTGGACATGGTGAGGTTGATGATGCGTCAAGGAAATCATTCATTATTCATTTGAGGATACACATTTCAAAATATATTATACACATTACCAAGTACCAATTAAGGTGGGAAATGTAATTCCATCTGAGTAATGAAATGGATAGAAACCTATTTTTTCGCACACACATGTATGGTGATGTGAGGTGATTTTTAAGGAAATCTCTGGATACAAACTAGAACCCTCGGGCATGAGGTGTATCATTATAGGAAATTCCATGGAAACAAAAAAATATTACCTATATAACCCTTTAGATAATAATGGGAATTTCTCCTGACAATCCATATTTCAAGAGAGGTAAAACATACTAAAAAAGTATTTTAGGAGCATTATAGACATCTACTAAGTTGATTCTCAAGATACAAACACACTGGTATTGGAACAATTTTTACAGGTCCCCGTGGAATAGGTTCTAGAAAAAAAATGTTGTTCCTAGGAGCTCACTATTTGGTAGAGAACCCGAGAGATTTGTTTTTCTAGTCAACATGGATAGTGAATCATTATTGTTGGAAAATGATGAGCCTATCTCATTCAAGGAAACAGTTGAATGATCAGAAGATAATAGATGTCTAGAATCTATATATTCTGAGGTGGATTCCATGTATCAAAACCATGTTTGGGTTCTGGTTATTGATCTAATTGATATAAATCATACTGGATGGAAATGGGTATTTAATAGAAAGTAGGACATATAAGGTCTTGTTAGAAACTATAATTAACGACAAGTGGATAAAGGTATCAAAAATCATCATGGAATTGGCAATGATAAATCCTTATCAATAGCTTCCATGTATAAATATATAAGAATCATGATTTCCATAGCATAATACCATGACTATGATAATTTAGATATGGATGTCAAAAAATAATTCTATAATGGGATCCTTCTGGAAGATGACAATATGAAACAACCTGAAGTGTTTGTGACACCTTTTGAATACAAACGGGTTTGCATGTTCCATAAAAGAATTTGATTTCATTAATAATTAATGTGATCCATGTGTTTATATGCAATTTCATAGAAATATGTTCGTTATCATAGTAGTATATGACGATGACATATCGCTTTTTGGAAATGATTAACTAGTCTTATAGTTAGTTAAGGACTGGTGGAACATCTTTTTCCCCATGAAGGACTTGGGTGATGCGGCCTACATTTTAGGGATCAATATCATTCGTGATGTCACAAAAAGGCTACTAGGAAAATGTTATGGTAAATACATTGACCAAATACTAAAAAGATTAAGTACAAAACAACCCAATAGGAGATTGGTTCCACTGCCACATGGCCTAAATATTCCTAAGAAAATGTGTCCCCATACAAAACAATCGAAATATATAATGAGTAATATCTCATACACATCGGCTAGGGGATCCTTCATGTATTCCATGTTATGTACTAAGCATGATGTTTCAAATGCACTGAGCATATTAGGATGATATGATGCAGACCCCGGAGAACAATATTGGACTGTTGTGGAGACTATCCTTATGTATCTGAGAAGAACTAAGGATACGTTCTTAGTGTATAGAGGGGATGAGGATCTTCTCATCAGAGGTTATGTTGATGATAGTTTTCATATAGATGATAATGATCTGAAGTCGCAATCTGCATATGTTTTCTTTCTCAATAAAGTATTTGTGCACTGAAGAGGTCAATGCAACCAGTTATCGCCGATTCTACAGTGGAGTCTGAATATATAGCTGCATCTAATGAGGCCAAAGAAGTTTTCTGGATTCAGAACAATGTCCGTTATCTTGATGTGGTGCCTAGAAGTAAAGATCCTATCACATTGTATTACGATAATACTACAGTGGTGGATCATTCAAAAGAACCATGGTCACATCAATATACAATGCATATACTCGGGATTTATCACCTCTTGTGAGATTTCTATAAAAGGGGTGAAGTAATGGTGACCCGAGTGTCCATAGAAGAGAACATGGAAGACCCCATAACAAAAGTCCTATCCTAGAAGAAACATGAATATCATGTGACATATTGGGAGTTAAAATTTGATAATAATTTTCTCTAGTCCATTTGGGAGTTTGTTGGATTTGGTGTATTTTAACTGAATACTTTTTACATTATTCATTAATAAATACCTTATCACATCTTTATTGTTCTCCTGCACGACAATGCATATGATATGTCTTTACGATAGAAGTTTCTCTAAAAGGCTGTAGTGGATCCCTTCTATGATTAGAACCCAAAAGTACCATAACACTATTCTTGAATATATGTTATATGGTTGGATGATGTTATTTGAGGGACACAAATAATAAATGACATTTACAGCGAGCACTCATACAACATTGAGGCATCGTCTGATGGGTTGCGACATTGGTAATATCCACGAGGATATTATGAGAATGAGGCCTTCTAGTAGGAAATCCAAATTTCATAATTTAAATGGATGTTCATATTTATGGATGTATGTATTAATACTTAGACTTGGAGATGATTATCAATGTGTATTACAACTCACACCATTTGATGTATTGAAAAAAAAACAATGAGGACACATTGTTCATAGATAGTTCAAATATATTGCGTGAGTCACGAGTAATACTGAATTAATAGATAATGTAAGAAATTATTTTTCCCTTCTGTTCCATAATAAATGTAGCTACGTCCAGACCTTTGATGGAGTTGACATAGATATAATTCAATGCCCATGGTATGGAATGTTAAAGATCAATTCCTACATTTCAATGGAAAAATAATCGAGGAAATGGGTTGATGGCACCATCATGAAACCTACATGATTCGAGATATCAAGAAATTTGGATTACAATTCATGGCAAGAATTTTTATGAGGTGACACGTCATAGTAATATTAACTTCTTCTCGATGGGTGGATTTACATGTTGCTAGACGCTAACATTGGAATTTAGGTAGGATCTACCTAATGCCACTAAAAATGATTCCTAGATGGTCACACAGTATGTGTATACACGTATCTCAGTTAAATATCAATTCAACAAGTTGAATAATGATTATATATGATTGTGGTTTAAAAATTAATCAAGGATTATAGATATTATATATTCCAACACTAGTTATTCAGAAGAATATATTATGGGTGAAATAATATATTTATTAGACATAAATGTAGTGATACATATTTTTGAAATAAATATCAATTATTCAATGTATAATAAAGGTTGTGGGGGAAATAAATAAAATGGAAAAACAAAATTACACAATGTGTATATTAATATACCTGTCATATAGATTTTTTGGGGATTTGTGAGAAATAATAATATTTATATAATTAAACAATATTATGGGTAATTTTATAGTCCAATGTCATGTAATTATAATAGTAAAATGTTATTATTTTACGTGGGTTCATTCTATGAATTAAATTAAATGAATAAGTGCTTTCGGGTAATTAATTTATTTTATTATTCTTTGTAATTAAAATCCCAATTATATAATTCTCATTAGCGGCTCCATTTTATTTGGATTTCTGCATAATGGATCTTGAAGAGAACTCAATCTAATAGTGAATTAATTTTTTTCCACTGAGAATTCTCTCAATCTATGAGAGAGATCATCTTCCACCAGATCAAGGAGATCACTTTTCATGTGACTCTCAATGCAATCAAAGGCAGACATCACAAGTGAAGGCTCTTCTGCACTAGCATTCATAGATCCCTTCAGCAACATCAAGAGATACATGGAGCACATGTGGATCACCACTAAAGGAATCCTACACTTTGATTCTATGACATAATGAAGGATCACATTAAATCATCACCAGAACAATCATTGGAGAGAGAATTCAATCAAGGGAATTCTTATCTTTTATTTAAATTATTTATATCCAACATATGATGATCCTCATTATGGTTTTGGTAATCCCTTCATTTCCATTCTTTCTTTATTAAATTTAAAGGATATGGTGTTTTATTATCGTGATGGATAGTATATTCATCATTGTTAATGGGATAAATAAAGTTGGGTACACCCAACAATGCGCTTCTACTACACCGAGAACCTATAAAATAATATTCATCTAGGATAAAAGTGTTTATTCAAAATGTTTGTTAAAATATGAAGGATTTGATCCCACCACCCTATAGTGGCATATATTAAAAAATAAAATCTTATCAGAAAATGTTTCTTCAAACAAATAGAATAGCAGTGATAAAATTGTTATTTTTCTAATATTCCCATTAAAATGAAATAAAATGTTATTTCTCGAACATAAATGATTTTGTGTATCATAGAATCATATTAAGAAGGGAATATAATTTCAAAGAGGCCATTGAATGTATATTTATACATAGGAAAATTCAATATTAACCAATGAAATATTATACCAGTCAAGATACACAGTAAATGTCACATTGTATCCTAAAGTAGTTTAGGATGTATTTGTAATTAATTAAAATATAGTGATTCATTTTGTTTCCTATATGTGATCAATGAAAAAAATAGATGGAAAACATCAAATAATGATGATAATGATTAAGAATTATGAATGATTTATAAATATTCAAAAAATGATATTCATAGTAGAACATTTAATGCTATGAAGTAAAATAGCTTGAATAATATGTTCAAAATGTTAATCATAAAGAATATGTTCTCTAGTTCTCACCATTATTCAAAAATTTCTTCATTGATGTTACTTTATAAATGTGTTTGATGGGACAATTTTATTTTATGGTCACCTTATTGTGTGGAAGGAATTACATAATGATTTAAAAAGTAATAATTAATGAAAATGGAAAAAAATATGATGTCCCTTTTATGGACTATCATATGTGATATTATTAAACAAATGATTATATATGATTGTTTTAGTATTATGATACGAGTTTAAGAATATGAAACACATAATGTTACAAAAAATCGAATCTCTACTTTACCATTCTTTCATGTTGGATTCATATATTACATGAAATGAAAAGAAACATAACCAGTCAAAATTTGACATTGAGTTATCCATATGTGATGATTTTCTTGGAGTATTATAATAAAGTGTTATGAAATGATAAGTTTGGGATGGGTAGGATTTCTTATAGAGATACAAAATATGACCACCAGTCAAAAAAATAGTTTTATGCATGGTATGTCCTACCGAGTATACCGTATTGAGAGTTATACACAATATCTTTTGGTAAATCAATGGGAACATGTTTCATATTGAATCCAAACATCAAATGTTAAAATGATACATTGCATCAGAACCTTCATACATTCATACACTTCATACACAGGGTTTGATGATTTTTTAATTAGGTGTGCCTAGGTATGTTGATGATCATGTCATCGATTGAGTATTAATCAGGATTATATTGTTTATCTTGTATAACAATTAATCCATATTATCCATTGATTGAGGATTTATATGGTCATAACTAGACCATGTTTATGTGTTTTTTCTATATATTATTATTAGGTACATGCTATATGTTCATCCTCTTAGATGAGGAGCATGTGATGTACTCAACACCCAGGTTAGTCCATGCATAAAGAGTCGAGAATGTTTTAGAATTCAATATAGTGTTGACATACTCTGTGTCTCAAGATAACTCAATCTCCTGGACAAAAAGACTTTTTTATAATTCGTTCTTGTGTACAATACAGCTGTTGGATACAAGTATAGAGATACACGTGTTTGATGTAGATCGCATTAAATATGTGTTTAGTTTGAATGTTACTATTGTTTTGCTAAAGGAAGGTCTTTGATTACACTTATGAATTCAATAATTCATTTTTTTTCAAAACTATAAAGTCTCATGTACACACACACTATACTTGATTTAATGGGTATTGGTTTTTACCAATCCCAGAGTCCTGGTCTAAAATTGTTTATATATTATTCAAAAGCGATTTTTATTGGTATTCACAAGGTATTATGTATAATGTGAAACACAATGATAGTTTTCCAAAAGTGATTAGAATGATATTTAAAAGGTGTTTTGGATATTATTTAATAATTAATTATATATGTAATAATATAATGTGGATGTAATGCCCGAACCTAGTTACCCCGAGTCAATGTATTATTTTAATACTTTTGCATGATTAAAAGGAATCATGTCCCGAAAGACTGATCAGTTTAGCAGTTTTGGAAAATATATTACAAACATGGACGTTACATTACACTTTAGAAAATAAAACACAACATAAATTATCCTTTGATAATGCCATTAATCCCCTAGCTTAACCCTGCTTATCAATCATAATACACATCATGGAATCCTGTGAAAATGAAAGCATAGATTGTGGTGAGCTCAGATGCTTAGTAAGGATAAAAATATAGTGGAAACATTCATAAATAAGAATAAACATTTAAGGAAATCAATATAACTAAAAAAAGACTAATTATAGTTAAACATCAGCATAATATGGAATAGATACAACAAAATACTGCCATTTACTTATTAACATGGATATTCTATAAGTTCAATAATCACATGCAATATCAATAACCACTTTCATAATGATGGAATGCATAATTCAAGATTATCATAACAACATAGTCAAGGATTTGTGCCAAGACTACAAATAATATTTTTTCAAGGCCTTATGAGAAGACACTAGTTTGTCTCATGAGACCTACCGATGCATCGAGGAGCTATAGTGGGCTCCACCCGTCACTTATTATGTCCAATGCGTTCCTCATATGAACAGGTTTAAACATAACATAAACATGTGTATTAAAACTAGCATACGAAATGTCAAATACTTTCTCTATAAACCATGAATGGTTTAAAAATAACACATCCACATTCAAACATATCACAAAACCTTCAATACAATATGAATGTATTTTATCATAATAAATAGACTTCAAATAAGCTTAAAATTCATTAAACTATGTTGACATAGAGAAATAAAAAATATTTGAGAGAAATATCTCTTTTTTTTTAAATCATTTAAAATTTAAAATATTATAAAAGAAAAAATATAATTTTAAAATATTATTATAAGATTTTAAGGGAGGCTTCGATGATTTTATAATGGCGGAAAATAGCTACACCAGTCGTATAAGTTAAAAAGGAATTCTTAGCTTAATTCTGTTGAAAAGGAAAAAAGGACATTGTTTGGAAAATGATAGAAATATTCTTTTATAAACTTCTTGTAAAAAGTCAAAAATGGTATAAATGAATTTAACCCATCGTTTTTAAAATTGTAAGAATGATTTGAAATAAATTTTTAAGAAACATGTATGTGGATGATAAAGAGGTCATAGTAGGTAATTACGTATAAACAACCTCGGATAATGATGTGATTGTGAAATAAAGACTTACAGTGTACTTTTACTTGGTTGAGGGTAGGTTATCCTCCAGTATAATGGTGAAATAACAAGAATCATATAAATTAATTATTATATCATATATGATCTTTTAACATTTCATTGTTAATAATATCTTAGTATTATTGTTGTTTCGGGTGTTAACAGATTCATTATACATTATATGATTTGTTACATAATCCATGTTTGTTACAGATATGATGTATATTATTCATATAAATAATGATATCAAGTCATTAGACAGTATTTTTAATTATCAAATGAAAATTATTCTTGAATGGATACGATGGGGAATGAATCTCATCGCGTTCATGGAGACGGTAGTCCGTACGTACACACGAGTGACTATATCATTCTTTGGATATTAAAATCATATAAAATTGGATGGTATATCATATATAAAGAATAATTATAATTCTATATTTAATATTTACTTCAATTACACATCATTATCATACCCATAGAAATAATAATGTTTTGAATAACAATTACACCACGACGTGGAGACGGTAAGCCGTACGTACGCACGTATAGTGACATGTCATTAAAAGGATGGATATAATACTGAATATAGTTGTACCATATTTATAATAGCACCAATGGTTATATAAGAAACTATAGTTGTTATTTTAGAATGGTAGCAACAATGAAAGAAGAAGTTGAAGAAGAATGGAACTTGAAAGATGGTGGTGAAAACATTACTTCTTCTTCGGGTTCTTACTTTTGATTTGATCAAAATGGATCCTTAGGGTGGATTTATGATCAAACTAAGTCATATATATTGAATTGAGGTATGTTGAGAAAATATTCGGGAAGGGTTTGGCTGAACCAAAAGGATTTTAAGGTGTGAAATTGAGAGATGGGTGAGTGCCCTTTTATAAGTGGGGTGAGGGGAACCTTAGGAAAAACAAAAAATATTATTTTATAATACAATCCAACTAGGTTTATAATGGCTCCAAATTAATTTATTTTTAGGATAACGTGGGTATGGGTTGATATACACTCAACCTATATGTTTTAGATAGGTTTGGGTCACTTTGTTAACCTTGTCTTTTAGTTTTAACTCTTAGTTAATTAGTTTGACATTTACCACGTCTCTTTGTATTTTTATATTGCAGGGTTAATAAACTTCCTATAAACATTCAAGAGACCCCAAATTGGTCAATTAATTATACACCTATCATGATATAAGTACTTTCACCGAACCATAGATTTTTATGAATAGAATATCAATTAATAATATAGTATTTTTTTAAAAAAATCTTTTATGCCTATTTTGACTCTATATAGTATTTTGTTTTTGATAAATTCACAATAGTAGTATTACTTAGAAAAAAATTCATATAACCAATCATAATATGTCATATTAACCAAGAAAATTATTTTAATTCCTAAAAAGTTTCAAATTACATTTATTTGGTAATTTATAATATCAATTATCTTAATATTTGATTAATATGGTAATTACTGCATCATCATTGTGTCATAAATAAATTAAATTGTATAAGGTCTAAAAATTATAAATAAAATACCATTATGTAGGAAATCTCCTTATATTTTTAATGAATATTTATAATCTAATTTTTTATATGTATAACCCTATATTAAAATGCTTTAGTTAATAATAATTGATTTTAACTCTTTTAACTCTTCTTTGAATTAAATAATAATAAATGTCCTAATTTAATCTATGTGGACCTAAATTATAATATTTTATTACTAAGGTTATTTTTGGTCGATATACACTTTTCCAATAGAATTTGGACATGTGTTAGGATAATATTACTATCATTTTTACCCTTAATTACCCAATTTACTTTTAATCATGGTAAATAAAAGTATAAAGTTACTATTCACTAAAAATCATTTTTATCTTATTGAAACACATTTTACTCCTTGATATTAATAGTGTCTCTCAGTTTTTAGAAATTCCACTCATAGAAGTGGTAAAATTATGTTTTATTTGAATTTCCAAATTCTTCTAGGAGGTGCGTAAAAGACGGTGAAAAGTTCAATAAAATTTTTATATATCTAAACTTATTCTAAACTAACTCAAATTAATTACATTGAACTTATATATTTATTATATATCAATATTGAAATTAATTAAATTTAATTAAAATAAATAATTATTTAAATAAAAATTTTGTTTTAAACTATAATTCAGTGTTTTTTCACTATTCATCAAAAATTGAATGTTTTCAAGAAAATACCAAAAACTATCCCTTAGCTAATTTTGATATTCAAAATCCAAAAATGAAGTCCATTTTGAATGATAAAATTTATAAAATCTCAAAAAGTGGGTATTTCTATTCATTATGGCTAGTTTGATTGGTTGTGGTGTGTGTTAGAAGTCGAATTTGTATCCAACACACGCTACTATATTATTCAATGAGAAGCATACCGTGGAATATTGTGGTGTTAAATTCTCCCCTCCTTTAAATAATTTTGTCCTCAAAATTTCTAAAATACTACTGCATGAAAAGACTTGGTTGATTCTTCATCATATGTTCCTCGGGTTCCTACGTTGGCTCTTCGAACTTATGGTTTCTCCATAGAACTTTTACCATACGTGACGTCTAGTTTCTCAAAACTTGTTATCTTGTATCAAGAATCCTAACAGGATCTTCACAATAAGAAAGATCCGGTTCCATTTCTAATTCCTCGTAAGTGAGTACATGCATTCGGTCAGACATGTATTTTCTCAACAGTGATACATGAAACACATCGTGAACTTTGGAGAGACTTGGAGACATTTCCAAATGGTAAGATACAACCCCAATTCGTTCTATAATTTTGAAGGGTCCGATGTTTCTTGGACTCAATTTACCTTTCTTACCAAAACATATAACTCCCTTCCATGTTGATACCTTAAATAAAACATGATCTCCTATATGAAATTCCAAATCCTTCCTTCTGTTATCGGCATATCTCGTCTGCATAATTTGACCTGTTTTGATGTGATTTTGTCTTAACTTTTCCTTTTTCATCGTTTCCACCACGAAATCTGTGCCTACGGGTTTTATTTCACCAACGACATCCCAACAGGTTGGTGTTCGACATCTCTTTCTGTATAATTCCTCATATGGTTCCATCTGAATACATGAATTTAATATATTACTATATGAAAATTCCAGTAGAGGAATATATTGATCCCACATACCCTAAAAGTCAAGTGAGAAAGATATCAACATGTCTTCTAAGGTTTGAATATTCCATTCTGATTTTGCATATATTTGAGGGTGGAAGGTAGTACTCAAATGAAGATCAGTATCTAAGGCCTTCTAAAGACTCTTCCCGAATCTTGAAGTAAAATGAGGATCACGATCAGAAACAATCGATAGAGGTACTCCATGAAGTCTCACAGCTTCATTAATATATAGCCTTTCTAGACGTTCAAGTTGTAAATAATCCCTTATATCATGAAAATGTGCTGACTTGGTAAGATGATCAACAATGACCCATATTGCATTGTTCCTTCTAGGAGTCATTGGTTGTCCCTTGAAAAGGTCCATCGTGATATTTTACCATTTCCACTCAGGTATTGGAAGCGGTTGCATGACTCCTCCTGGATGTGGCCATCCAGCTTTCACTTGTTGACAAACTATACATCTTGACACAAAATCAGCAATCTATCTCTTCATGTTGTGCCACCAAAAATGTTCTTTCAAATCCCTATACATTTTGCTGCTCCCAGGGTGCATAAAGAAATTAGAACTATGAACATCATCCAACAATTCCCTTTTTAGATCTGGTATATTGGGAACACAAATTCTCTTCCCAAATTTCAAAATTCCAACTTCATACACAAATTCCCTAAATCTCCCATCATTTACAGCTTTAATCCTCTTTTTAAACTCTTCATAATTGGTTTGAGAACTCTTTATCCTTTATAGTAGTGATGGTTTGGGAACCATTTGAAAAAGTATTGATGTTTCATCTTCCATGGTGATTCACATATCCATCTTTACTAAATCCATGAAAATAGGATCCCTTTAAACTCTCATCAAGTTCAAAACTCCATGATCCTTTGTACTCAAAACATCTACTACCTTATTTTCCTTCCACAGGTGGTAGTGTATCGTGAAATCAAAATCCACGAGTAGTTCGAGACATCTCCTTTTCCTCATGTTGAGTTCTTTATGTGGGAAAATGTACTTCAAACTCTTCTGATCTGTATATATCTCACATTTTTCACCACAGATATAATGTCTCCATATCTTCAAAGCAATGATTACAATAGCAAACGCATGATCACATGTAGGATAGTTTTTCTCAGGAATTTTCAGTTGTCGTGATGCATAGGCAATAACTCTATCATTATTCCTAAGGACAAAACCAAGAACTTTTTTTCGATGCATCACTATAACTAAAAAACCCATCATTCCACGATGTTAGAGTCAATATAGGATCATCGACTAATCATCTCTTCAGTTCTTCATAACATTATTCACACTCTTTTTCCCAATAAAATTTATCCTATTTACTTGTGTGCTTCGTTAATGGGTTATCCAATAGTGAAAAATTCTGGAAGAAACATAGATAATAACCTACTAAATCAATAAAACTTCATACCTCAGTTATACTCGTCGGTGCTGGCCATTCTTGGATTTCCTTGGTCTTAGAAGGATCAACAGAGATTATATCATTGGAGGAAATATGACCAAGAAAAAAAACTTATGAAGCCAGAATTCAGACTTGCTAAACTTCCCATATAATTCATGTCCTCTAAGAGTCATCAGGATAATGTGTATGTGATTTTCATGATCATCGTAGCTTTTGGAGTATACCAAGATATCATAAATAAATACCGCCACAAAATAATCGAGATATTCCTTGAAAAAACTATTCATTATATCCATGAATATAGAGGGTGAATTAGTTGATCCCAAAGGCATTACTATAAACTAGAAATTCCCATTCCTAGTTTGAAATGATGTCTTCGTAATGTCTTCCTTCTTCCTAAACAACTGATGGAATCCAGATCAAAGGTCAATCTTCAAAAAGTATTGACATCCATGTAGTTGGTCAAATAAATCATCATTTGGAGGTAGGGGTACTTTTTCTTCATTGTTATAGCATTGGTTTCCTTGTAGTCAATACATAAACTCATAGATCCATATTTCATCTTAACAAAAAGAACAGGGGATCCCCATGGATAAACACTAGTTTGAATAAATACCTTATTACTAAATTCCTCTAGTTGTTTCTTTAGTTCCACTAATTCCACAGAAGCCATTATATAAGGGTTCTTCGATATGGGCCTTGAACCCACAATTAAATCAAAGGAAAACTCAATTTCTCATTATGGAGGATGTCTAGGTAAATCAACCGAAAACACATCAACATATTCTCTCACAATAGGTACATCCTGTATTTTAACATTCCTTTCCTCACCCACTGTTATTTCATTCTATTCCTCCCCGATAATTGAATTTAGTTGAGCAACTGGGGTTGGATCTAGATTAGAATCTGGTGGTGACGATTCTTCTGTAAAGATTAGGTGTTCTTTATCATCATTATAAAAAATTGTATCCTCATTCTTCTTACAATAAATATTCACATCATGGTCCAAAATCCAATCCATAATGATGATTATATCAAATTCACTCATGGGTATGATGATGAGATCAGCAGATAAAGAACATTTATATGCCTTAATGGGGATTGATTTACAAAACATTGTAGAAATGATACTTCCCATAGGGGTTTTGACTAATAACACCCTTGTTAAATCAAATTCTAAATGTCTAATTTTCTTAGCAAACAGGGTAGATATGAAGCAATGTGATGGTCCAGAATCAAATAATGAATTTGCGAAAGGTGAAGAAACCATTAAATTACCTGCCAACACGTCTTTTAGAGCTTCTATATTAGTAGTAGTGATAGCATAAACTTGTCCTTGATCCCAAGGAATTTTCTGAGGTATGTTCCCCAGACACTTAGGAAATTCATTTTCATAATGTCCCATCTCCCTATAATTGTATCACTGAACATTGGTAGCTTAATTTTTCCTTTTTCAATCACGAGCATGGTGGCCTTTTTCACCACACTTGTAACAGAAACCCATTCCCCTCAAGCAAGTTCCAGGGTGTTTCTTCCCACATTTACTGCAGGATTGATATTCAACTTTACCCTTCTTCCCCTTATTTCCATTTCTAGTGTGATTAGAAGATCTCTTCTTCTTTTCCTTTTATATAATGTCGTAGGACATAGAAAATTCTTTTTCTGTCTTGATAGCACATGAGATGATATCTTCATATGATGAGAAGGATTGTGAGACTAATTCTCCATGGAGAAATGGTTTTAACCCATCCAATAAATGATAAATCCTACTTCTTGGGTTACATATATAATCTGCAACATGCCTTGCTAACCTTGTAAAGTTATCCTCATACATTGCGACATTCTCATCATCCTTTTATCTTAGACTCAAAAACTTCCTTTCCATACCCACTCGATGGTCACGAGGAAAGTATTTTTCCATGAAAATCTCTTTTAACTCCCTCCATTCCATATTTGATACTTTATCATCTTACTTTGTGTTTTGAATCAATGACCACCATTGATCAGTAACTTCTGTGAGGAAGTAAATTTCATGATAACATTTTCCCTTTCACTACTCCCCAAGGAATTGAATAATTTCTCTAAAGAATTTATCCATTTCTCAGCTACATAGATATTTTCACTACAATTGAATGTTGGTGGTTCTTGACTCATGAAGCGATCTGACATTGATCCTCCATGTTGCGGATCAGGGTGCTCCATACAGGTAAGGTTATTATTCATAAGCTGAGTGAGTTGTCCTAGTATGGTGAATAGCTGATCAGCACCAGTTTCATCACTAGATCCACTATAATTATCTTGAGAAGGAGGGAAATCCTTATATGGAGTGCCTGCATAGATATGGTTTCCATTTATTCCACTAGGCGCCATTTATAAACAATGGCATAAACAAGATTAGTTTATCAATCAAAATACATAATTCCATACTTGTAAAACCCTGAACATAAATTGAACTATTTATGGATATAATCCATAATCATTAAAAAAAATTCTTTTAATAAGTAAATACTCATACATCCTTAATTGTTTTTTGTATAGAAAATGAGAATTATCCTAAGCATATCAACCGAGAGTGTCGTAACCAAAAGTGCAGCAAGGCCAGCTGTCGTGCACCAGTTCTTGTTCGAGTCTAGCTTAAAGAAGTGTTTTCGGGTTTTACCCCTATGTACATATGTTCCAGTTCCGCCTCTAACAGCTCGTATCCAGAAAGGTATGTATTTCTTGAAAAACTCACAAAATATCTACAATACCCAAATTCTAGGAAATTCTTCTATATTAATCCTCAAAGTCCATCTTAGGTCTATGATCTCAAATTTGAGTTTATCTAAATCTAGCTTCCATGGTTTGTACTAAATTTCCTCTGATACCAACTTTAACGCCCCAACCCCAGTTACCCAGAGTTGGTGCATTATTTTAATAAATTGGCATGATTACAAGGAATGATGTCCCGAAAGACCGATCAGTTTAGCAATCTTGGAAAATATATTGCATACATGAACGTTACATTACAGTTTAGAAAATAAAACACAACATAAATGATCCTTTGATAATGCCATTAATCCCCTATCTTAACCCTTATTATCATTCATAATACACTTCATGTAATCCTGAGAAAATTAAAACATAGTAAGGGGTGAGCTCAGATGCTCAGTAAGTAAAACAATATATCAGAAACTTTCATAAATAAGAACAAAAATTTAAGTCAATGTATAAGACTAAAACAATATCCTTATTAAACATAATCTTCAGAGTAATATTTAAAATATAAAATAAAATAATGCCATTTACTTATTCACGAGGATATTCTACTAGTAGAATAATCACATGCAATATCAATAACCACTTTCATAATGATGGAATACATAATTCCAAACTATTAGAACCACATAGTAAAGGCCTTGTGCCAAGACTACAAATAATATTTTTTCAAGGTCTTGTTCCAAGACACTAGTTTGTCTCATTAGACCTACCGATAAATCGATGATCTATAGTGGGATCCACCGGTCACTTATTATGTCCAATGAATTTCTCATATGAATAGTTTTAAACATAACATAAACATTCGTATTAAAACTAACATACGAAATGTCAAATACTATCTCCATAAACCATGAATGGTATAAAAATAACACATACATAGTAAAACATATCACAAAACCTTTAATACAATATGGAAGTTTTTTATCATAATAAATAAACATCAAAATATATTAAAATCCATCAAAGGATGTTGACATTGATGAAATCAAAACTATTTGAGAGAAATGTATCTTTTTTTAAATCATTTAAAAGTAACATAATTATAAAAGAAAAAATTTACATTGAAAACATTCTTATAAGATTTCAAGGGGAGCTTCAGCGATTTTATAATGGAAAAAATAGTCACACCCACCATATAAGTTAAAAAGACAATCTTACCTTAGATCTTTCGAAAATGTAAAAAAAGACCTTATTTGAAAAACGATGGAAAGATTCCTTTATAAAAATATTATAAAAATTCAACAAGGGTATAAATGAATTTAACCCATATTTTATAAATATTAATAATTATTTGAAATACATTTTTAAGATACATGGATGTGGATGATAAAGAGGTCCTAGTAGATAATTACGTATAAACAACCTCGGATAATGAAGAGATTGTGAAATAAACCCTTACCTTGTACTTTCCATGGTAGAGGGTAGGTTAAAATCTTGTGTAATGGTGAAATAACTGTTATTAAATTATACAAGAATCATATACATTAATTATGTTATCATATATGATATTTTAACATTTCTTTGTAAATAATATCTTAGTATTATCGTTGTTTCGGGTGTTAACTGATTCGTTTTATGTTATATGCTTTGATACGTAAGACATGTTTTTTATGGATAGGTTTTATAATGTTCATATCCAGATTGATGTCAAGTCCTTAAAAATTATTTTTAATCATCAAATGGAAATTATTCTTTAATGGATATGATGGTGATTGAATCACATCGTGTTCGTGGAGACGGTAGTCCGTACGTACGCATGAGCGACAATGTCATTCATTTGATATTAAAATAATATATAATTGGATGGTATATCATATATACATAATCATTATATTGTTATATTTATTATTTTCTTCAATTACAAATCATTATCATACCCAGCCAAATAATAATGTGTTGAATAACAATTACACCACGACGTGGAGACGGTAAGCCATACGTACACACGTATGGTGACATGTCATTCAAAGGATGGATAGAATACTGAATGTGGTTGTACCATATTAATAATAACACCACAGTATATATAACATAATAGAGTTATTATTTTAGAATGGGAATAAAAAAGAAATAAGAAGTTGAAGAATAAAGGAACTTGAAATAGGGTGGTGAAAACATTACCTCTTTTTCGGGTTCTTTCTTTTGATTTGATCAAAAGGGCTCTTTAGGTTGGATTTATGATCCATATAAGGCCTCTAGGTTGAAGTAAGGTAACATGAGAGAATATTTGGGCAGGGGTTGGCTGATAAAAAAGGCTTTGATGGTGTGAAATTGAGAGAAGGGGGAGTGAACTTTTATAAGAGGGGTGAGGGGCACCTTAGGAAAAACATAAAATATTATTTTATAATAAAATAATATTCTATTTATAATGGCTCCAAATTGATTTATTTCGAGGAAAAGGTGGGTATGGGTCGAAAGACACTCAGACAATAGGTTTTAAAAAGGTTTGGGTAACTTTATTATGCTTATCATTTATTTTTAACTCTTAGTTAATTTGTTTGACATTTTCCATGTCTATTTGTATTTTTAATTTATATGGTTAATAAATTGACTATAAACTTCCAGGAGACCCCCAATTTTCCCATAAATGATACACCTACTTTTATATAAGTAATTTTTACATGCCTTAGATTTTTAGGAATAAAATATAAATTAATAATATAATATTTGTTTTAAAAAATATTTTATGTCAATTTTGACACTATTGGGTATTTTGTTTTTGATAAATTTACAACAACCTTATTACTTCAAAAAAAAATTCATATAACCAATTATAATATGTCATATTAACTTAGAAAATTAGTTCCATTGATAAAAATATTCAAATTACATTTATTTGGGTATTTATAATGGCAATTATCTTAATATTTCATTAATATGGAATTTACTACATCATCATTGTGTCAAAAATAAATTATATTTTTTAATGTCTAAAAATTATAATTAAAATAAGAATTTTTAGGAAATATTTTTGTATTTATAATTAGTTTTAATAATAAAAATTATCCTATGTATAACCCTATATAAAAAATATATTATTTAATAAACTACGATTTTAACTCTTTTAACTCTTCTTTGAATTGAATAATAATAAATGTCCTAATTGAATCCAAGTGGACCTAAATGATAATATTTTATTACCAATGATGCTTTTGGTCGGGATAAACTTGTCCAATATAATTTGGACATGTGTTAGGGTAATATTAATATCATTTTTACCCTTAATTACCATATTTACTTTTAACTGTTGTAAAGAAAAGTAAAAAGTTACTATTCACCAAAAGTTATTTTTATCTTCTTGAACCACATTTTACTCCTTGATATTAACCGTGTCTCTTGGATTTTCAAAATTCCTCTCACAGAAGTGGTAAAATTTAGTTGTATATCAATTTACAAATTCTCCAACGAGGTGGGTAAAAGACAGTGAAAAGTTGAATAAAGTTTTTATATATGTAAAATTATTCTAAACTAACTCCAATAAATTAAATTGAACATATATAGGTTTTATGTATCAATATTGACCATAATTAAGTTTAAATAAAATAAATAATTATTTAAATATAAATTCGGTTTTAAACTCTAACTCATTGTTTTTTCACTATTCATCAAAAGTTGAATGTTTTCTGAAAAATACCAAATAATAACCCTAAGTTAACATTGATATTCCAAATCCAAAAACAAAGTCCATTTTGAATGATAAAATTTATAAAATTTCAAAAAGTGGGTATTACTATTCATAATAGCTAGTTTGATTTGTTGTGCTGTGTGTTAGAAGACGAAGTTGCGTACAACACACGATACTGTATTATTCAAAGAAAAGCATACCATGGAATCTTGGGGAGTTACAGTTGAAATAACACAATGTCTCTTATTAAATTAAGTTAAAGTGGGAGAATAGTAGAGTTTTGTCTAACATGTATATGATACATGTTATCCTATATTGTAATGTTTGATATATAAATATAATATGGGATGTCTTTCATATTTTTGAGGCCTGTAATATGTTATGGACAATAACATTATAAGGCATGATATGGTGATATCATAATTCCTCTGCAATAGCCAATCATAAAATTTGACAGACTATCACAAGGATTGGTAAATTATATTGAAAGACACATAAGGCACCCTATGATTGAGTATGATATTAAAATGTTCAATGTTAAATTTTGGAAACTCATCCATGTAATATATCATTTTGGACTAAAATTTCATAACATGAAACGTTCAAGAGAATGCGACTGGCCAAATGTTACCAGGAGTTTTAACCATAGCATTAAACATTAATTTCATAATGTTATTGTAAATGACACAGATTATAACATCCCAGGTAAATAAAGAATATGAAATTTTCATATTTATTAATTTTTGTGAATAAAATATTAATATTACATTAAAGGGAATTCTATGTTCAATGGAGTACCCAATACGCAATAATGAGTTTCATTGAAATCTTACGTTGCACACTAATAATATAATAATATTATTTTAAATGGTAGTTAACTCCTAGCCATTTTAATGGAAGGAATGAGTTTAAATAACTAACAAATGATTATATTAGCTTGTCAAACATTTTTTCATTTATTCAAATAAATTTTAGAGGCTTAAAATCAAATGAATCCAATTTTAAGTATAAATCTTCTAATATTCTTTAAATGGTCGATTAACCACCTTTTGATGGAGAACCCTTTTTAAATCCATTTTCTGAAAATTTTATATGTTATATTTGACAAAATAAAATTCTTTTTTAGAATCGGGACATCAAAATTTACTTTGTATAAATTTTTGGTATTTTTCCGATAAAGTTTATCTTTTAATGAATAGTGTAAAATGCTGTATTTTAATTCAAAACCTCATTTTAGTCTAATTTATTTATATGGTCTGATTATCTTTTTAATTTATTTTAATGTGTAATCAAATTATATTTTTGCCATTTAATCCAATGGTGGTCATTGGAATTAATTTCACTTTGAAATTGGACATAAACTAGTGTAATTCTTTTAATAAATATTGTTTTTAAAAACACGCTATTTGTTTTGACAACATGAATAAATTATTAAATTAATTAATGCAACTTATATGTTTTTAATTTTTTAAAATATACATCATTTTTTAATTTGGAATATCAAATATTTCTTAGGGTGAATTTTTGGTATTTTTCTAAAAAACATCAATTTTTGATGAATATGGAAACCACTAAGTGGTAGTTAAAAAACTGATTTTTCGTTTAAATTAATTTTTACCACCTATGTGATTTGAATTTCAAAAATCTGAAATACATGGTTTTCATTAGGGTGTAAAATTTGGTTCAATGTGTAAAAATAATTTTTGGTGAATAGTGACTTTTAAGTTTTATTTAACGCGATTAGAGGTAATTAGTGTAATTTAAGGTAAAAATAATGTTATAATAATATGAAATTACCAAGACACATGTTTTACCCTTATTGGATGTATCATGGCCGACCAAGACAATCCATGTGTCAACTTGGGGACCCCATGGATCCACTTGGGTAATAAAATGACATTAATAACTTTTTATTTAAAGTTAAAATAAAAATGTCACAAACATGTATTATTTTACTAAAACAATTTTTACATGTGGTTATAAAGCCATATTTTTTACTATAAATATTAATTATAAATCTAAAAATATTTCTTACATCATGATATTTTTTTATAATTTTTAGACATTAAATAAATTAATTTATTTTTGACACCGTGATGATGTAGTGATTACCACATAAATGAACGATTTAAATAAAATGCGAAGATAATGTAAAATATAAATCATACATTTTTCAAATACCTATTGGATTGGTTGATTTATATACCTCATCACCATATCCTTGATATATATAATTGTGGGACCTTTAATATTTGAAAATTATTTTATAATATAGTTTCATTTCAAGACATTCCACGAGTGCCCATCCTCCCTCTTATAAAAGGCCCCCAACTCTACCCCCTTACCCACACATCTCAAGCCTTTGGCTCGACCAAACTCTGATGATTTTATCTCTCCACATCCCTCTCTTCATCCTAGAAGTCGTACCTTAGGCATAAATCTTTTCAAGAAACCCTTTTGGTTCAAACTAAAGGGAGTTACCCGATTTAAAGGTAATGTCCTCTCTTATGTTCTGTTGTTTTATTTTTCTTATCCAACCCCTTAAACGCTTGTTATTCCTTTATTTTGTAACAAAACCAGTATATTAATAATACTAGGATGTTTTTATGAGAAATATTCTAGCTACACTTACACACACCTCCATCTAATGGTTAAAGAACATACTGTTTCTGTGGATGGCGAATTACTGCCTCACGAAACGATGATTGTTCTATCTTCTCCTACCACATCTCATGGTGGTCATTATGATGGAACTATATTTATTTACGATATATATTATATTTATTTCCTCTCCATGCTTCTGTATTTTACATTTAAAACACACTTTTATGCTTTGCATGTTGTGCAAATGTGATAATTTCATTTGAGGAAGTGTGGACTACCGCCCCCTCAAGAGAAGTGACTCGTTCATGAAATAAATGGAATGTATATAATATGAAATTAATGAACATATGTGACCTATATTACATTTATATTATACTGTAATTATAATTTATATATATATATCATTTATTTTTAATTCTATTAAATACAAAATTGAAATGAAAGTAGAGTTCATGCATACGTATGGCTTACCGTCTACATGAACGGTGCATTTCATTTCTTACCTCTAAATGTTATGTAATATTATAAATGAAAGTATATACTGTGTATATATGATATATATTATATCCACATTATGAATATAATTCTGGATATAATGGATATTTTACCACATGAACAACTTGTAATTATAAGAAGATAATTTTTGACTCAAGTACCAATGATCGAAAAAAGATAGTTATTAACATAAATAATTAAATAATGTTCACAACATGGTAATAAGTGATATAAAAGGAATTATGAACATGAAAAAAGTTCTTAAGAAATTATAAATTAACTATATTTTGTTATTCCGGAATATAATGAAACGAACAAGTCAAGTTGGACTTGAGGTAAGGGATCCTACCTCTCTCATTGTTTTTAAATACTCTCTTTTATGTCATTTATTTTAAGCTCATATTTCTTATGATTGGGGATGTGATTTTATATTCCTCATTCTGTAATTTTTATGTTCATATTATGAGAGACCCTATTTGATCTAATAAATCCATTTTTGGAAGTTTTAAGTGGTGCCGTTAGACTGTCGAGTTTTCATAAAGGATTTTTCATCACACTTTTATTCCCATGGGATTTATGCTAAATTTTCCACCATTTCCTTTGAGTGGTTTATGTACTGCCCATTATTATACTCTTTGTTTAATATAATTTATTTTATGAGTATTTACATCAATTTTTTATAGTACTTCTTTCATGGGGTGTACATTTCGATAGTTACCCAAGTCGGTAAAGGAACCTTTCACCCTCCACTTTTTAAAATAAATCTTTTTGTTAGGTCTTTAAATTTTCATATTATTATGTTGGGATATGTTATTCTATATCCTTATTGATGTAAAATATATTTCCAAGTGATGATATGCCCTTTTATTCTCATCAAATAATTTTCAATATTTTAAAGTGATGTCGTTAGGCTGTCGAATTTTTACAAGGGAACTTCCAAACGCAATTTTGTTTTCTTTGGGTTCAACTTGTAGTTATTGAACATATCATCCTATGAATATGTGTGAATGGACTCTGGTTGTTTTACACATAATATCCATTTATATTGGGTGTATTTATATTTTTCACACAAAATTATGAGATTGATTTATCCTTAATTTAAGGATACCATCTTTATAAGGGATTTCATCTCATTTTACATTTCTATTGAGACTTCGTTGTTGTTATGAACCAATTTACTCTTATATGGTGTATATACTATCCTTTGGCATGTTATATCATGAATCAATTTATTCTCATGATATTATAAAGTTATTATTAAATTTTATTCCTCAATTATTTTTATTCAAGTGTCTCTTATTTTGTTAAAAAATCATTAAAAAAATATCGTTTTAAATGTTTTAATGATTTATTCTTATTAAAATTTCTAATTAATATCCATGTTTTCAAAATGTGTTTTTAAGAATTTATTTATATGGATATTAATGTTTTAAAATGTTTAAAGCTTCAAAGTGGTAAGGGAATTCATCTCAATCTCCATTCATTGGGAATATTTTGTTCTAATACAAGACTTTCTTTTATAAGACGTATAAAACACCTGAGACTTTTCATTTCATTCAAATAGAATCTTTTTATACAATGAATTTTACTAAACGACAAAAAGGAATGTTTATTTTAACATACATGGTGATAATGTCCTTTTCCGCTGCCACGAGTATTATTTGGTCCTTGGCTTCCTCAACAATCCATAATGTTTTTAAAATGAAATAAATACCATATACTCTTTTATGTATTTTGGTATTGAAAATGGTTTTTATAATGGATTTGTTTTGACAATATATTTAAGTGATATATTGTGATCTAAATTTGGAAATGTTATCTTTCCATTATATTTGTTTTATGTCGTATGACTTTATAATGATACTTGGACATTTGACGGGTGGTTACGTGATAAAACATATGACGGTTGGTGTTGTGAATACCAGGATGGGTTGTTACGTTATAACCTCCAATGCATTGGGTATGGAGGTTGGCCGTATGGCTATTACATTATGTGATATGTGTGGAAGTCGATCGTATGGTTATTCCATTTAGTTATGTTTATGTCCCATGTTACCTTTATATGTTATGCGTTCTTTATATGGGTTTTATGGTAATATTTTGGTTACAAAAGGGTATGTAATGATCTTTTATTCAGTGAAGAGTATTTACTATTTCTTAAAGGTGAAAAATTAACTTTGATAATGTATTCATGGTTTACTTGTTTCTTTGAAAAACTAATAGTTTTTCTTCTTTGTGTATCATTTATTATCCTTTTTATGCTCATCCTAAGTTTTTGAAATGTTTTACACAGGACTTAAAGATGAATAGGGTCATAGATGGGATCAAGGAAAGACATGCTATCTAAAACAAGGAACTATACATGTTTCTTTGTAAAAGTTTTTATTTTATGTAAAATTAGTATAAGTGTCTACTTTGTAATCTATTGAGATGTAACGGTTATGTCCTAATTCTATAAAACTCTAAACGTGAAATTATCCTCTATGTGAATTATTCATTTAATTCATGATTATGTAATTTTATAAGGCCGGGTCCTTATACAAAAACCCTAAGGGAATCTATGAATGCTATAAAAGAAGGATGATGACGTTAATATGGTTTTCTATTGTTTTCCCAAGCCTCTGGAAGAATCTCGTTGTCAATGATATCACCTTCCTTATTTTTTTAAGATATATTAGCATATCATGGGATGAAGAACAATCATCATCAAATATTGGATAATTTTTTCTACCAAAAGATAATCCTATAATGGAGGAGTCCTTAAGTTGTTCATTGGGGATTTTCATCAAGTTATCTATTAGAGATAAGTTCAACATAAATCTAACAAGGTATATGTTTTAAATCATATGTTATTTTCGTTTTCATATCATTGTGATCTTAGAAATTGTAGTTTCTAATGACTTCCACAGAATTAAATAAGTGTTATTCGATCCTTGGAAACCATTCACCCCAAAGTGGCTGTACCTGAGAGGATAAATATATTCCAAGACAGGGGGAGAAAAGGAATATAATGGGCGATCAAAGTGGTTTTCCAATATATAATAGTAAGAGGACATGTGATGGTGAGAGAGGGGGTCTTGAGGTCTTTCATGGAGGATTTACGGTCAGGGAAGATAGTATATTTGGATATGTGAGTGACATGGTGAATATATCTTTTGAGTCAATTACTAGTGCTACTTTGTCTCGATCAGGTCACCACCCATGTCTCTAACAAACACGGTGTAGTGAAAGATGGGGAAGCCTTTGACATGTTAGCACTTCTAAAAATTAGCAAGAACTAACGGATGTGATGGGATCATTGGCACAGATTTGCACACAATATCAGATACGATTGGATGGGTGGTGTGTAACGTTATTTGATGGTTGTGAGGAAATGTGAGGTTGCATACATTGTTCAAAAATTCATGCTATGGATGAATGTAATGGAGGCCAATATGCACAATCAAGTTGCTCATCTCGAAAAATAATAGTGTAAAATTTGAATATTAATTTAATCGAGCTGAGTACCCTATGAGTATGAACATATCTTTTATACCTCTAGACTAATTATAAAGGATTACATTTCCATGTAAAATATATAAATACACTCTACCATTTCATAAAACTATACTTATATTGATAAACTAAGTGAACACTCATTTTTTCTACAATTGGTGCAAGACATAACACTCAAATACAAGGGGGTTGTCACACACCATCAACTTAGAGCTCGACCCAATCAAATGCAGTGCAGATATCCATCCATATGGGAATCAAAATTTTCATGGGAAGGATATTTCCTTATTATTATTTAGGTTTCATTAGATAACATTCATATATTGTTTTTTTAAGATTGTTTTACAAATTTAATTAATTTTTAAAACATAAGAAGATTTTGAAATCGTGTTATCAAATTATATTTGCACATCGCATTAAAAAAATTAATACTCACAATATGTAAAAACATTTGACTCATTTTCACAAATAACTAATGTGAGTTTACTGAGTTCTACCATGAAATGATCATGATATTGTTTTTGATGAACCTAGAATAATCAATCTTCCTGTTTTGACATTCTCATAACATCAAAGCACTAGAGCATTGAAACAAACAAATAATAACATAAAAACCATCATCATGTTCTCTTCATCATGCCAAATTAATTAAAGGCACAAAAAATGTAATTGGGTAACACGCTCTATTTGGACAAGATTTAAGAGCGTGCTAACATTAATAATGTGGAAGGAAACCATTCCATCATATGAAATAGGATTCCTTAAATAATTTATCAATGTTTAGCATCTCAAAATATAATAATTCATTTCATTTTTTTAATAAAAAAGAAGATTCATGATATATGAAACATTCCATATTGTTAAAAATCTAATAATCCAAACCCTTTAATATGTCACTACACAAATTATAAAACCAAGTCAAATTAACTTGCATAAAACAAACTTTTTGAAAAGAGAAATTCAAGAATTCATTTCTTAATGTGCTTCTATATGAATATAAAACTGTGGTAAAACCAAAAAAATGGTCACTGGAACACAAAACCATTATTATAAATAAATTGTTTGGAATTAATAATGCATATAATTTACATTATTATTGTATAACTGGTACTAGGATAAAATCAAGGGCTTGTATTTCCTTTTGTGAATTGGTTGTCCACATACTAAGTTAAATGTGCCATCATACACAAATCTAGAAAAACAAAATTTGTTCAGTTTTGAAAAACTTTTCAGGATTTCATTTTCTTAAAATATATTGAATTATACAATATATTTTATTGAAAATTAAAATAAAAACGAAATATTTTTTAATAACAAGAAAATTTATTTCCAAAATCTGGAAAATGAAAATACAAGAAAAGATAAAACAAATAATTCCTTAATTTTTCCTAAAAATTGATTCTCATAAATTTTTTGGAAAATATATATAATTTTAAATAGAACATTACACATAACATTAATGGAATTGTATCAAATTATGTAGATTCTACGAAGGAAGATAAAATATTGCAACATGTTCTGCATCCTCTAATAATCATTTAGAATATTTCTCTTTCAAAGCCCGATGTGTTCATAAATGCTAAAAATGATTCATAAAATAATATATTTTTAGGAAGAAAAAGAATGTCTAACCATAAATGAGTATATGGGAAAAAACACGTACATCCCACCTTTGCTGACAGTATTCCATAGAAAGGTGATGACAAGGATGGAACCCAAAAGAATACTCACAGAAATACAAGGTAATGTTTTGTGAAGGAATTATTTTGATTATGATAATGTTATCCATAAAAAAAACACTAAAACCATTACCAATCCAATTGATATTATATAGAAAGAAGCATCCACATAAACAGAGCTCTAGTGTGTGGTACTTTAATTCCCCCCAAAAAATTTCACTAGAATGATATTGTTTGTGTAGGTGGGTGTGAGAAATAATTGAATGTAATGAAAAATCCAATAGGAACTCCCTTTAGGGGAGAAATGTGGGATGGAGAAAAAATAAGTCTAGAGATATAGAAAATTATTTACCTTCCCTTGAATGAAATATAAGATGATAAAAATGGATTAGTAAATGAGGAAATGCTTCACCTGGGAGGTCATCAGAATGACAACCTAATGCATGTTGACAACATCAGATGTCCACACATGATAACTTATGTACGAATATCTTCCACATGTGCCCATTTATTGCAGCTATATTTTGTACAAGATTAATAATAACAAATCAATCTCATGTAACAAATAAATATCAACAATCCATCCTCTGAGAGGCAACTGATAAAAATACCATAATCATTAATGTAAATTTATGGATTGAGGTGTAGGGGGTCTTTCCCCTTCCATATATGTTCCATCGGTGACCCTCTAATTTGACGGTTCTGAAAAATGTGGTCAACAATGATTAAATATTAGTTGGGATTCCATTTTCTTCACATCTACTCATAACTATTTTTTTTAAAACAACGACATAATCTAATAAACTCTATCATGTCTGTATATTACATCATTTTTATAACTCTCAAATAAATGTTGAGTTTATTCCATATCATTTGTTCACAAATACATAATTAACCATGGTTTTTTAGAAATTAATTTAAAAAATCAGTACACCTAGATTTCAAATTTTATTAAGTTTTAGGAATATCTGAATTTATATTTAATGGATATCTATTTTTTAATATAATTAATTAGTCTTAACAACAAAAAAAATTCTAGTCATGTCACGCGTATATCCTAATGAGTATCTAAGTATTAAATAACATTTATTTAAAAAATAAAAGTCTTCAAGAAACCCCATTATAAGATAGACCATGCTATGAAAAGGAAATCATGTATACTATAAAATGAAGTTCATGTGTTCCTTTAACCTGATGTTGGCCCAATTTCATGTCTTCAACCATGAGTTTGATGAACACTACTGAAATGAAATTAATGAGATACATCCTCAATAATGTATCCATGAGTCGACCTAGAACTCCCAATAATTAGGCTGAACACTCATCATAATCAATGTATACAAGTACCTCTTAGGTGGATAATTATTTATTCGAAGAGTGCTTTGAGAGAATCAATAAATGTCTTAAGCATTTTCACAACCATAATAATGGTTTAATCCTCCTTTATATATTCTTTAGGGATGCTCTTTGAGACTTATTTCATTCACTGAAATATTATTATATTTTTTAGTAATGAAACAATTAAAAAACCTGGAACACCTCAGTAAAATGCGTTAAACATTTAAACAGACCTTTAATTCCCTACAACATGTCATCATATGAAACATATATAATAATTGATAGTTGAAAAGGAAGAAAAAAGGAATGTTATCACTCAATATTCCATTATCAATCATTATTTAGGAACAACCAGGCAAATCATACAATATGAATTGTTACATAAAAATTATTTTTATATGGCTTTAAATTGAGGTTATATTGTAACATATGATTTTCTTATGCTGTGACATGATATCTCCATATCATTCCATTGGATATAATAAAACCAATGGCATATGACATGCCTTTATTTTCTCTATGTCATACCATCCAACATACCCCCACCCCACACACATAAATATATTATACAATACTATGTAACCCAAAACATCATATTTTTATATGATTTTGAGAATATCTTTATCAATCTCCCTCTTATAAAAGAGCCCAGATAGACTTTGTGTCTTTTCACCTTATATTATATCATATATAATAACTAGCGAATTCATATCCAAAACTCATTTCAGATATTGTCTAAAACACTTTTGAAAATATATCATTAACTTCCCCTTATATAAAATCTTATCAAATACATCCCAAAAACCTTTTATATAATCTCTAAATAATTTTAAAGCATCTCTATGAGTTTTATAAAATTCAATCCGCATTAAATAAATTACTATGTGATGGGATTATTGATAAGGATCAAATTACACTTATTTATGTAGTGGAAGAAAAAGAAGAAACCACAACCCAAGATCTCTATGTTATGAAACAAAAACCTTGAATAAAAAATGAAGAACATGTGTATAGACCCGACAACAATTATGTTTGTAAAAACTCTATTGAATTACTTATTTGATATAGTCTTGAGATTTATCCAAATAACTATTTACATTATTGTTTATCCATGAGTTTGTTTTAATCAGCCATTACATTGGTGGGATTCACCTTCACATTATGATATGATAGTATCTTTCAAGGAAAAATAATTTAAAAAAGAGACATTTGAGTAGGGAGAATTGTTAGAAAGTTCAGACACCATGTTCTTGGACATCGATGTCATTATATAGTCCCCATGGATGTTATTTAGCCTTTAATGCATGGACTCCAATGTTTTATAACAATCAACAAATTCACGCTGTTACAAAATATGTGACCCTCAACCACACATTTAACACGTATATCAATTCTACATAGTCCAATGTGTCTCATCATATATTCAATTAATTATCAATGATATTATTTTGTGTGGAAGAGATTCAAATATTAGCACTTAACATTTGAATACCATTAGAAATCTGAAACCATATTCTTAAACATACTATATGATTCATAATATAAAATCACATATGGTATTATATCATTATACTGACTTATCATATACAACATGATTATGCAATAAAATTATTTCTCTATATCATGTGTTAAGAAATTCCCATAACAGGATATATGATTTTCTTTATCATTACAGAAGTAATATATTATGACATACTTAATTTTTTATAATATGAAATTTCCAATGTACATTATATATATTATAGGCTTTTGAGAATATATCTATTAGCCTCTAACATGTATTAAATCCTCATAGACTTTTTTTGCTTCATATTATATGACATTTTATATAATAAATCATGATAAAATACCCAAAAATTCATTTGGAAATCAAATAAAAAACACTTTTATAATATCACTATATTCACCAAGAATCACATAATATATACCATCTTATGAATATTAATCCAAAAACTTTTTGATAAAATACTAAAACACTTTTAGAGTATCTCTCTGAGTTTTGTAAAACTCAATTCTTATTCACCCAACCACAAAGTGTGACCCAATAGGCCTTTGTATCATTGAAAAAAACAAAAATTCCAAAATTCCAAAATATTATCCAAGAGTGGAATCAAGAAAATCATTATTTCTACATATGACATAATGGGATCAAGCATGGTCATCATAGAGAAGATGTATCTCAATATCTATTTTAACCAACTGTATAACATATAATCACTAATTTTCATATAATCCCTTTGTCCAATACATCATGTAATCATAAAACAATGAGTATTTCAGTCTTTTATAATCACTCATAAATTATTGATTATTTAATTATGTAATAACAAGATATATAAACATATCACAAGTCATAAACATGATGGATTAGAACATTACATGACTCTCTCCCAGTATATAAGCATGTCACAAGTCTTACCTAGGTATTACTATCAACTCATTCAATCTATCACAATTGATGTCTTGGAATCCATACACATCATATTAGAATAAAATTATCCACTAAATTATACACAACTGATGGAATGATCAACAATATACCCCATCACCAACTAATTATCATTTCCTCAACACTAGAATAGAAAAGGTATTCAAGTATAATGTTTCTCACAATATGTATCTTGTCTCACCTCAGTTATTTGGGAAATATAAATATTAATCATGTGACCTAATTAAAACAAATACATTGTATGTGATATAACAAGTTTTATAATTCATGGTAATTTTGGAACACAAATATCCTTTCATGTATCATGTCTATATTTGGTTTCATTATACAAAATCCCAACCTACAAACATTAAAATCTCATTAGAACCAATAATACTTCATAATTAATATCTGTTAAGGATTACAGAATGTCATTCATTCAATCACGACTAAGTTTAAATTTTAATAAGGGATCATTTTTTTATTAAAAATAAAAAAATGTTCATTGTAATATTTTATGGCATAAAAATTATACTTTTATAGGATGATGATCAATTTTTAACTTACTTGGTCAAAATTATCTTTGAATGAATGTGATGAATTTTCCTATTAAAATTAGATTTTATGACCAATTGAAAATTTATTTGTTAACTATTAATAATATATTTATAATAACTTCTTATAATAATTTTAATTAACCATGTATTATTATCAATTTTTCAGTAATAAAGGCATGGTTATTTGGAGTTTAAATTGATATTTTTTCATAAAATTGTTTATATGTGAATAATGTTTCACCTTTTTAATTAATTAATATAAAATCTATTAATGAATCATTTAAATAATAATTATTGGATATATATATAAAAATATTAATTCAAAACCATAAAATGATGATTACTAGTCGTCTGGTTTATTTTGTAAGAATTTATGCTAGAAAAATGCATTTATTAAAAAATTGTTTTCTATCATGTTCTATTTGTTTATTTTTAAAATAAATTTCTACAATTTTGTGAATTTAATTTGATAAAATATATTTCATATTTTTTATAATTATAAATAATATTATGTAATATGTAAAACATAATTTTATTTTATACGGAATAGTAAATGTAGAAATAATAGGTTATCTCGATTATGGTAAAAAATGGTTTACCCAAGGGTTGAACTAAATGATATGGATTAAAATGAAATAAACACATGATTAAAATTAATTTATTGGTAATATTTTGTCTATATCATTATAACCATTGAATATGATTCATTTTGGAATCATTTTACCAAGAATGTTGCTTAATAATATTTCATAACATTGAAAAATTGTAATTGTGCCACTCACATCAGTTATTAATGTGAACCTCCTACCAATAGATATTACTACCTATTGAGACATTTATCCAAACCAAAATATCTCCTCATAATCTGTATCTATGTTATATAGGATCTCATCTTCCAAAAATACCCTCCACCGGGTCCTTAATAAGAGATCTAAAGGTGGATTCTCCAAGGGATGGTAATTGTCTTCCCCAAGAACATTCTTTTTACTCCTCTTTTTACAACCATAAATTAGATCCGAAAATTAAAAATATAATAAGAATAGTATATTTCAGATACAATTATGTTATTATTTTTATGACATAATATTTATCTAGATCTTTCCCCATCAAATGGGAAACAAAACTATAATACATTGTATATCAGATTACCACCTCGTGAATTGATGTAATTTTATTTTCATCATTGCATCAGATGGATTGAAATAAAAACGAATGTATAAAATATATATGATTAAAATTACATAATATTTAATCTTAAAATCTAATATATCATCTACTTATTTACCTTTAAATTGATTAATAAACTGATAATGTCTCTCTTGTGTATGTATGACCTACTGTCTATATGATGTGATGGAATACATTTTTCCATGTCCACCATTATAGAATGATTAAAAAATTTATCTAATCCATAATAATGAAATTTATAAAATTAATATCCTAAAATATGTGTTGAAATTATAACCTATGTCCAAGGATAATAATGTTCTTGATGAAAGAAACATATGTTAACCAATCAGTTAACACCTAAAATAATAATGTTGGTGAAAGATCGTCGATGAACCGATAATAAGTAAATATTAGTTGATCGTATATAATATTATAAACCTTAATATTGTTATATATTATATTAATATATAGTTTAAAACATCATAGAAGAGGTTAAATCAAGTTCAATAAAGTGGAATCATTATGTACTAGATTTTATCTGAATATCCTCTACATTGATACATATTTGATTGTTTCACTCCTTAAAACCAATAGAAATGTAAGTGGAATTTTGTGGTGATTTTGGAATGTCCATTATCTATATAATCATATTTATACATCATTTTTTAGTGGTTTCCAATGATTTGTGTTCAAGGAACCAGAAACACCCAATGATTACTTTATTCAAGATGTTTTACGATCCTTCTTTATAAAGGCATGTGTTAATTGGGGAATAGTTACAATAACTCTTAGGGACATACATTGTTCATGATTCTTGGAGTTTCTTATCATAAAAACCATTTTAGGGGAATTTGTTTCTAGTTCATAAATATATTATTGATTTAATAAATATTCTTGATTCCTTTATTGAATCCCAAATATATCATAGGTCGCCAATGTATTGTCAATCAATCATTAGAATGTATTTGATTTTGAATCATCTGTATATATCGAAGGTTTTTAATTTATTCAGTCATTTGTATGTATCTGATTTTCTTTATCGACACTACCCTTATGTATGTATGAAGTAGAGATTATTTGGCCATTTATTATTATGATGCAAGTAATAAGAAACAAAATTTATTACAGTTGGTTCCATAGAACCAACTTATATGAAATTTATTATGAAATTTTAAAATGACTTTGAATATAAATAAATTCTATATAACATCGTGATTGTTATTCTGTAGAACGTAGTATGTGATAATGTCCTATGAATAGCTGTCACACTAAAATGTCGTAGCATTTTTCCCCTATTATTACACCCCAAAGGTGATATTACACTATTCCTAAATATATATTCTATAGAAGAATGATATCATATGTTTGAAAACTGATATAGGATATCATGGGTTGATAGTAATATAAATTTTATACACCTTCTCATGATGTACACCATTGGTAATATACAGTGTAAGATATTATGTGAATGAGACCGACCATTAGAAAATCAACATTCATATGTGTTGTTGGTTGTTCCTATCTATGGACATGTGTATTGATCCCTAAACATTGTTATTATTATTATTATTTATTAATATTATAAGTCACTTACTTTGATATAATGATATAATCTATGACAACATGTGTCGATAGTGAGATATGATATATTGGGTAGGCCATGAGTTATATGGCATTAATGAATGATGCAATAAAAGATTTTTCTATTCTTATCATTAACAAATTTTAATATCTCATACCACTTGATTAAAATGATTTATCCTAAAAAAATAAATGATCATTGTTTTCTATGGTCATGAATTATTTCTAGAAAGTCAAAGAATGAGATATTGAGCTCATCAGTTGATGACACTGGCATGAAACCTGCTTGATTTGAGTTATCACAATAAAATTATTATATTACATAGTGAGAGTCCATATGATGTATTATTTAATTATGGAATTAACATCTTTCTCTATGGTTTACATTTAGTGTTACCAGATTATATCCATGGACTTTAGGTAGATTAGCCTAATACCACTGAGAAAGAGGCCTAGAGGGTCACACACAAAGTGTATCTAGAATCTATTTTAAATGTTATATAATTACATATTATTTAAATTGTTAAATAAATATTATTAATCCATTTTGTTTAATAAATATTCATTTATAATTGTTTACATATATTCTTTCACTAGTTATTTGAGTGAATATTATGTGATCAGAATATTTAATAAATATTTATTTTTAATTTAGTGAATAAGATATTTATTTATTTATAAAAGAAAAATGGATTGGTATTTATTTATTAAATAAATATTCATTATTTAAGGATTGATAAGTATTATGGAATAATGGAAGATCATGTTTTTAGGTATGGGATTAATAATATATATTTAATATTATAAGATAAAATAATATTTAATTTAATTCTCATGTTAATGTCATGATAATGAAATAATAATAATATTATTATTTTAGACATTGTGTTCCTTCAGGGATTAAATAAATTTTAATGTTCACATGTGAAAATATTTATTTTTAATCCCTAGTGTTATTTAAACACAACTATATTTTTTTTAAATGAGATAAAATTAATTTTTTATCACAATGGTAGCTATAGAGAATTATTTCAATCCCTAGAGAGTTCACATTCCTAGAATGCTCCCTTGTATGGAGAGTCGTCTTCCTCCACCTCCCACTCTCAAATTTAGAGAAATCTAGGAGAATTCGTTTGATGTGATTCTCAAGGAGATCAAATGAAAACTATGCATGCATTAGGATCTTTAAATATTATAAAAGTAGTTTATTATATAGACATTTGGAGATTTGTGTAACATGTGTTAATCACAAATAGAGGGAGTCTATTCTTGATTCCAATAATGCAACAACCACACAATGTAGACATGGTTTCACATGTAAATCAGGGATTATGGTGCTCATCATCATGTAAATCAGGGATTGATCATCAATCATGACAAAAATATGAAAATTTGGGCATGACCGATCACACACGTTCTACGTGCTTGAAAACATCAAGTGGTATCATTATGATCACATAATTATTTTTAATTACATAAAATATCATTGATGATTTATGAATTTTTCATTTTGTTTTCAATTAAATTTTAATCATTCATTAATATAACATACTAGATATGCTTCAACTGTATTATTTCTCAAAGATCTAATCAGATTGATTAATTTTATGAACAATATAGAATCAATGAACTCGTATAATGGTTCTGATGATTATGTCTATATAATAGAATACTACATTCCATATAAATATAGTTACATGATGTGCACTAGTGTTAAAAACCTATGAATTAATTAATAATTAATTCAAACCATGTGGAGTGAATACAAGTAGTGAATATAATTTATTACACTGTTTGTGGACTAGGAATGCCTAGAGCATGGTAAGATAGTGAAAATGCCATGTAGCATAGGTACATGGAATTAGGTCTGTAATGTCAGAGATGGGCCATGTATTTCTATTCTCATACAACCTAAATAGTGACCATGTAACATAGATACCACACACCATGTAGCCCTATTACATGTCGTTTACTCTATTTTTTTACATTACAAGATCCGAGGTGTGTTCCTCAGATAGACAGTGAGAGGCGTACATGCCATGATGATCACATGTACACACCATGTACTTATACAAAATTATTCAAAATTAAATTAAATTATTATACTCTGCAAAACATATCTACATGTGTTAGTGTGTTGTAATAAAGTTTATAGGACATGCCATGTGGTGGGTTTTAATATATATATATATATACATATATATATATATATATCAAATAATTCTGGCTTAATTTATATATCATCATATAATGTACGAGTCATATTACAGTTATTATTCTGAGTACATTGAATAACAACACATAATATAAATATAATTTAATTAAGGAAGTCATTTAATTGATAGTACATGTCATGAAATTGAATAAAATTTCATGTATTCCATACATCACAAGAGAAAATTTTATATAAGTCTAATAAATGTTTAGTGCACTTAGATAGGTATTCAACATATTTTTTTGATGGAACATTTATACACATAATAAATATTAAATATTTTTATTTAATTTTTCTAAAATAAGGATTGATGAGAATCTTAAGGAAAATCATATATAAATTAAGATAAAATAATTTATTTGTTTAATAAAAGAATTAATTGATTCAAGAAAGATATATCGTAAATAAGAATGATTAATGATTTTATGATAGTTTTATTACATGCATAACTCATTACATATGAGTGGATGATCATGATCATAGACCATGCCTATGTATATGATTAAATTCATTTATATGAATCTTAAATTAAATTACTATCATTCGTGTCATCTCTCATATTATTATGTAATGGATTTTGTGACGATGGTTTCATTTCTGTAAACCCATTTTCCCTCACCATCGTGTTAGTAAAACATTATTTAATGGATGGAGATCCTCGGCTAGTGGAGGCGGATAATGATTGAAGTTGAGAAGGAAATAATACATGAATGATTCATAGGCGTACAAGTGGAAATATGATAAATTTACATTAATTAGTTCATGATGCCTTTCCCTTTGTCAATGGTTAGTTTATCATCTGCTAGATAAACATACCATTTTTTATTTATCAGTATCATGTGACATTATTATATTATCTCTAAGAAGATTCTTGGTTATTTCATTATACCTTTTTGTCCCAATCACATGAATTAATGAATTAACAAGCAAATGAGGTAGAACCAAAATAAGTTCTATTACATGTAAATATTATCTAATACATGGTTATTAACTTAATTAAATCCACATAATATTAAATATCATATGATAAGTAAAATATTTGGAAATTTAAATATAAAATTATAAATCCCTCAATTTTATATATTTTGTCATTATAGAATTCCACTACATCAGTAAAATTTTAACCATAGTTCAATGTTCCTTACAGTCCAATGTTGGGAGAAAATCAATTTTCAGGGAATTATAACATGACATTGATTTAACTTAGTTTAAATTAATGGTTTACTTCTAAATAATGACATATTTTTAGTAAGTGTAAAGGGTTCAGGAAATCCAATTTAAGGATTATAGGATTGGGGAGTCCACTCAATATATTTAGGAACTGTGAGGAATATTATGTTTTGATAAAATATTGGGAGATTAATAAATATGAAATTTAATTATATGTATAATATTAATTATATAAAGTACTAAATATTTTCCAATCTAACAAGAAAAAAAATAAAAAAAAAATCAAACATATGACAATGATTCATTCATGAGAAGGATAACCTTCTTACTTGATTATATTTTCCATTAATAGAAAATGTGATTACGCATTATCTTTCACCATGAAAAGAAATAGTATTAGTTGGAAGAACTTATTACTAATGTGCCTGGTAATGAGGGTAATGATGAAGAGTTTTAAATTTATGAGAAATATCTCAAAGATTCTACATATGTGTAGTCTCTCATGTAATCATCAATGACCAATGAGAGTTTTAAAAAACATGACAACATGGATGTGTATATAATGTTCTCTCACACTTTGTATCTATATCAAGATAAGGCTATACAAGTGATATACAAGATCTTAAATGATTTTTTAAAAAATAATATTTTTTGAGTATGCACCTTCTGATTCACATATATCCAAGATTATTGGCTCCATTTAATGTATAGATATATTTGGGATTAAATCATAGATGATTTGCACATATATTTTATAATTTAATCAATTCCCAATACCTAATAAAGTATTAATTTTAATTAAAATAAGAGAATAAAATGATAACATTTATTTGAATCTTATGAACTAGTCTAAATCTCTCATGAAATATACTTATAAGATGAGGAATGTCCAAATTTTGTGTATAGAGAAGGAGACAATCTGTTTTCCATGGGAAATAATGGACACTGGAAGAAGAACATCACCCAAACATAATGGAAAGTTAACTTTGAATACGTTATCGAGTGTAATGTTTCAATATCTACCCATTTGGTATTAGATACAACTTGGGATGCTCAAATATGCATCCCACTGTAGGAACCATCTACATTTCAAAATATTTCAATATGAGAGGTGGATATAGAAGATACCAATGGTGCGAGGGTGGATTCTCTAAACATTTTTGACTACCACCATTTATTTCCTTTGGGAATGATTTTAATTTTAAAATATTGTTTTTATGTACTGATTTTTTTCATGAACATAATTTCTATATCATTATTAGATTCAGATGGTTTTATTTTCATGTTAACAAATAAATGTTAATAATTTTATAAATAAATCATATGTTATGGTATAGTGCATTAAAATAACAGTATTTATGTATTAAATTATGATAAATAGGTATTGGAAATAGATAAAAAATCATCTTCACAGAACTCAAATAACATCATGTTATGGAATCAATATCATGATCATATAAAGGAGAATTGTTTGAAAAGGAAATGTCGTAATGTTTATTTAGAATAATATGATATAATACCATTTGAATGATGTCAGTCATGTTTTCAAGGAAAAATAGCCAAACCACCATTCAGTGGATAGGGTGAAAGGTCCATAGAGCTTCTCGGAATGGTACACATTATTCTGTGTGGACAATTTCTAGTAGAAGATAGAGTTTGGTATTCTTAATTTATAAATTTATCTTACGACTTGAGTAGATATGGTTATTACTACATGATGAGGTATATGAATGATTCCTCTATGTAATTAAAAGAATACAATAATGAAATATATAATAAAAATGGGATGATGATAAAAAAGCGTCAATCAAATCGATGCAGTGAATATCATAACCAAGAGGTTATCAACTTCCTAGAGTTGTTTGGGATTTTATCTCAAACCACTCCACCTTACACACAATAGTGGAATTTTTCTAGTTGAAGATGAAATTATAGCTTATTATATATAGTAAGGTCAATGATGAGTCAGGTATATATTTTTTTATCCTTTTGGGGATATTCATTACAAACATTGATATACATATTTAAATGAGTAAGAAATAGTAGAAAATGGAATTAACTTCAATTTAAAGAGTTGAGAGAAACTCATTTTATTTCATAAACATGTATGAGATTGTGAGGAATATGTCACGTCCTTATTAGGAAAAATGCTAGCACCCTGGGGCACAATGTTTATCATTATATGCTATTCCAAGGAAATAACCAGATACTACCTATACACCCACTTAGAAATGAAACTGATTTTCACTAGATAAGCCATATTTTTTGAGAGGGCCACATACCCAAAAAGGTTGGTTATAGTAATTGTCGCAACCCGCCTTCACCGAAAGGAGGGAAGGGTCGGCAGATTGATAGGCCCTTCCTTCTTCAAGTTGAAGGGGAGATAATGACCCCCCAAAACCCGCCTTCAATAGGTCCCGAAGTGGCGACCAGCGCCAACGGTATAGAATCACTCACTAAATGGAAGGCATTACAATTTTTCTTTTAATATAATTGGGAGATAAGATGGTAAATCCCACAACATCAAGGCTAAAAGAGCATTTAAAACCAAAACAACCATTCCCATATGCATGTACCAAATGTAAATACCACAAAGTACAAAGTGACTACAAAGGTAAAGTACCAAAGAAAGAAAAACAGAAACAACAACTGTCCAGAAGGTCCTGTGCTAGTATGGTCCCACATGATCCCCGAAGTCCTCCTGGAAACCGAAAAGCTGTTTTATATATGTTGGGTGAGCATACAAGTATACTCAGTAGGGAAAACCAAATACTCTCGTGCACAAGTGGGGGAACATACTAAAGTCATGTGAGAAAAAGAGTAAACCAAACACCTAACATGGTAAACTATCCACCAAAGCCTCACCAAGGCACACTCCCCAAATAACGCATGTCAAGTAATGTATAATAATAACACATCAATGTTTGGGTACCTTGTGCCAATTTCCCACTCGTTATTGAAGACATCATACACATCGAACCAATCCCACCATTCTCAATGTAGTCCCACTGCCACACCCCACTGGCACACACCTGTGCCACAACTCTCACACGTAACCACACCTGCAAACACATAGGCCAGAACAACCACCACCACACCCGAAGACACCTGGGCTAAAGGATCAACTACCACGCCCGAAGACACCAGGGCCTCATCCCGAAGACACTTGGGAAAACCACCTGCCCGCACACACCTGTGTCGTAACAACCACACTAACCCACCCTGAAGGCTCTTGGGCTAACAATGGACTTCAGGACATCACAGCCTGCTCAAAGGTACTTGGGATATCTGGGAAAGGGAGAAGAAAAGGATCTAATAACCATCCACTAATAGTAGTGTTGGGATAACACCCTCCCCCCATGAAATGGGGGTGTTCGGCACTATGTGCTAAACTTGGATGGGGCATGAATAAGAAACACAAAACTAAAAGAATATGTATATTTAAAAAGCACTCACCCAAAGCTTATGTTTTTCTTCAGCCTGCCTAAAGAACGCAAACATCACCATGTCAAAGTCACAACCCACAACAAACTAATACCCATTTGTTTTGTCCTGGTTTACGTGTTCAATAATAATGTTTGAATACATTTCTACACCTACTTGTGAAACTAGTAATCATAAGCACAAGTCAAGGGAAAGAAAACAGCCAAGCATCAACCATAACACCCACACCCGGTTCTCTTGTAAAGCCACCACAACTTAAAAAAACCCCAAGATATAGCCCCATATCCAATATCCAGGATCCAAGAAGGTTTCTCAACAACAGAGGATTCCACCCCAATTCGTGATATAACAGAGTATCACATCCTCAATTCGCAACCACTGAGAGTATAATAACAGGGAATCCCATCCCCACCCACATCACCCAGCGATCAGCTTGTGAGTGAAAAGAAAATGGAAACCCATTACCATCAACACAATGTAGGCCCATGTCGGTACATTCAGATTTATAAGAATTAACACACTCCATGATTTTAAAAATTTATTGTACTTTAACTGGGGTTATCACAGAAAGGAGTTGATCCTAGAGCATTCTATTTGTTTAGCCGAATATAAGTAATTAACCGATTTAATTTTCACAGTAAGGGTTCACAACCACAAAACAATCCATTAAACATTACCAGAGGCAAGGGTTCATTAGTGTACACAGAAATACCACCAACGACAATGATTTTCATAAGGCATAAGCCCACACAAATTAGGAATCATAAATTATAGAAGATCATAAATCAAGCAGCATCATTGATCACAACCCTCCCCCTTTATCTGATTTCATCCATTATCTTCATTAAGGATTGGGTTTATCCAATTCTACATAATCAAAAGCATTACCACCCCTCTTAATACACAAAAGGAGAGACAAAAAAAATTCCTACATGTTATCAACGATCGAAGCTAAGCCCGGGCGTGGAACTTCACCGATAGCGATGTGGTTCGTCTGAACGAAAAGTTGCTTGCCTGAACAAAGGGTACACCAGTACAAGGTGATAAAGAAATGAAACCTAGGGATAAGAATTTTAGTTTATAATGGTCGGGGAAGGGTGAGATAAGAATGCCAAACTGGGTAAGGAGTGAAGTCGTGGGTTGACCACACGGTTGAGACACCCCATGTCATTAATGGGTCGGGCAGTTTAAACTGACGCACAAACCAGGATAAACCATTAAATATTTAATTAAACAACATTTATGGGCATTACTGGGATTTAAAACAAGCTTCAAGGGGTCAAAATATGGTTTAAAGACCAATTTGCGAAAAAGGGAGACTCTACTGGAAAAACCCGTGGGGGTAGACTGGAGCTACCGGTAGATGAGACCTAACGGTGGATGGTAGACACCGGTAGTCGAGCTACCGGTAGGCCGAGCCACATGTTGGTCAGGATACCGGTAGACCGAGATATCGGTAGGTAATGGATACTGGTAGACCGAGATACCTGTAGACAGAGCTACCGGTAGGCTGCGGCTACCGGTTGACCGAGCTACCGGTAGACAGAGCTAACGGTAGGCTGCGACCACTGGTAAACTGAGCTACATGTAGACATAGCTACCGGTATGATGTGTCCACCGGTAGATCAATCTACCGGTAAGCCTGCTACCGGTAGGATAAGGCTACCGATAGGCCTACCGTTAGAGGTCAAACATCACCGAGATTCCCAGGCAACCCAGAACACCCAACATCATATTTTCACAAAGTAATAGACCCCAAAACCTGGTCCATTACATCAGATACTTCTCAATCTATTATCGCCCTCGAGAATATAAGATCAAGCCAGAAATGAGTAGAGTGGGGTCCGAACAACCACCCTCTAAAGATACATCTCAGAGGAAAACCCCTCTGTTTGAAAACTGGAACAGAACCCCCCTACATCCTGGAACACTTACATTGTCCAATGCATGAGTTAGGGAGTCCCCTCCCACATTTCAGTATATTATCCGCTTTGGGCGGCACTGACTCGCCTGCATGTGTTCAATCACATCCACATTAATGTGTCCTGATTAGCAGTTAGGTTTCCCATCATACACATTCATGCACACACACACAGAACATGGAATAAAGCAGAAGCATTCCATATATACATTAAAGCACAAAGTACAACACCACAAGGATCATAACAGAACATAAAGTCAAAACAGCTCTATTTAGTGAACACGTAACTGGGCCTCCCACTCCCATGTGCTCTCTTTGAGCCCACCATGTATCTACAACACATGAACCATGGGGATGGTTCATCCACGAAGCACTTTCTCCTTACGATCCTCGATCCTGATTGGTCGTTCTACGAAGGTCAAATCATCTTCGATATCTAACTATCCCCAATCAATGACATGGGAGTCATTGTGTAGATATCGACGAAGCTAGGACACATGGAATACATCGTGTATCCTCAGGAGCGGAAGTGGTAGCACTAGCTGATAAGCCACTTCACCGACCTGCCGCAACACTTCGAAGGGTCCGATGAAACATGGAGAAATCTTACTCCCCTTGCCAAACCTCTGTTGCCCACGCCAAGGGTAGAACTTTAAGAACAGGTGGTCTCCAACCTCAAACTCCAAGGGACTACTCCTGGTATCAGCATACGACTTCTACCAGTCTCGATCCACCTTCATCATCTCTCGTATAAGCTAAACCTTCTCTATCGTGCTCTACACCACCTCCGGGCCAAGAACACCAGCTTCCCCAACCTCGGTCTAGCACATCGGTGAGTGACACAGCTTTCCATATAGGGCTTCGAATGGAGCCATGCTAATGGTAGAGTGATGGCTATTATTGTAGGAAAAATCTACAGGAGTCAGGTGCAGCACCCATGATCCCCCAAAGTCTAGAATGCATACCCGCAGCATATCCTCCAACGTCTGGATGGTGCGCTCTATCTGCCCTTTTGTTTGGGGGTGGATAGCAGTGCTAAGGTGTACTTGGGTTCCAAATGCATGCTGAAAACCCATCCAGAATCATGATGTAAAATGTGCATCCCTATCCGATACTATGGAACTCAAGACTCCATGCAACCACACCACCTCCTCTACATACTTTTGTGCCAGAGATTCCACTGCACTCTACTCCTTAATAGCATTGAAGTGAGCCTACTTCGTCAACCGGTCCACTACTACCCTGATGGAAGCGCATACCCCTTGAACCTTCGGTATTCCTGAGACAAAATCCATCGATATGTCCTCCCATTTCCACTTTGGGTCATCTAGAGACTGCAGCAGGCCACCTAGAACACGGTGTTCAGCCTTTACCTCCTGACACACTAGGAACATGACTACAAACTCTACCACTGCTCGCTTTACTCCGGGCCACCAGAACGGACTCCTCAAGCCCTGGTACATCTTGGAAACTCATGGCTGTACCGATTGGTGTGAGTTGTAAAACTAACTGAGAACCTTGCCACACATCGCCTCTGGGATAACCAAGTTCCCCTGAAAAAACATATGTTGTCAACCATCCTCCGTCCATCCTTCCAGAGCATTTCTCTGGTAAACTCAGTCACGCATCACTTCGTACTCTGGGTACCCCCACTAAGACTCCTCCATTTTCTAAAACAGAGTCGATTTCACTATCATCTGATATAGGAATCCTCTACTGCTATCCATCCTTGCATCCAGGTGTAAGGCAGCCAACTCCTCAATCGCCTTCCAGGTGTCTGCGGACTCTTGGACCGCATCCTTCTGCATCCTCATGCTCAAGGAATCAGCCACTACATTCCCTTTCCTTGAATTGTAGGAAATTTCGAATTTTTAATCCTAGAGGAACTCTATCCAACTCCACTACTGCATGTTTTGGTCCCGCTGGGAGAAGTATACGTTAAACTTTTGTGATCTGTGAATACCACAAAGCGTTCACCGATGAAGTAATGCCGCCATAACATTAGCACAAAAACGACCAATGCGAGGTCCAGGTCATGGGTGGCATAATTACGGTCATGAGGGTATAACTACCTAAAACCATAAGCGATCACCACTTGTTGCTGTATCAACAAACATCTGAGGCCATGCCATGAAGCATCACAGAACACCTCATACACCACCCCTTCTTCTGGTAATCTCAGTATTTGGGCACTAACCAACTTCTCCATCAGATAGCTAATGGATTCATCACACTGCTCACTCCACATGAAAACTTGGTCTTTCTTTGTCAAGGTGGTCAATGGTGCCGCAAATCGAGAGAAGTTGGGCACGAACCTCCGGTAGTAACCCGCCAACCCGAGGAAACTATGAACTTCTGCCACGTTCTTTGGTTCTGCCCAAGAAACAACTACCTCATCCTTTGATCGGTCCACCCCCCACCCCCCCTCGCTCGGACATCACGTGCCCAAGGAAGTTCTCTTCTTATGTCCAGAACTTCCATTTTGACAACTTACCATAGAGATGATGCTGTCGGGGGACCTCCAAAACCTTCCACAGATGCTCCGTGTGGTCCTCCTCTGACCTTTAATAGATCAGGATATCATCGATGAACACGACTACGAATCGATCCAGGTACTCTCGGAAGATGGAGTTCACAATCCCCATGAATACATCCAGGGCATTCGTAATAATGAAAGGCATGACTACGAACTCAAAGTGTCCATATCTGCACCTGAAGGCCATCTTCGAGATGTCATTCTCCTTCACCCTCAACTGGTGATACCTAGACCACAGGTCGATCTTCGAGAACCACCATGCCCCTTTCAGCTGGTCGAAATGGTCGTCTATCCTCGGAAGAGGGTAGTGAATCTTGATCATTACCTAATTCAGCCTCCTGTAGTCTATACACAACCTGAGACCACTATCTTTTTTCTTGGAAAACAAGCCTGGAGCACCCCACGGTGACACACTTGGTCGAACATGACCTCTCTTCATCTGATCTTCAATCCGAATCCGCAACTCCTGTAGCTCTGAAGGTGCCATCCGGTAAGGATCCATTGAAATCGGACAAGCACCAGGCTGTAGGTATATCCCGAACTTGATATCACGTCGTGGGGGTAGATTCGTCACCTCCTCAGGGAAGACGTCTATAAACTTCATGACGATTCCTCGCACCTCCACCATCTCAGCATCCACTGACTCCACTGACAGCTCGGCTAACAAGGAGAGGAGGGGTTCCTCTTGCCTGCTGCCCTTATGACTGCTCTGCTCGCTGGTGAAAACAACACACCGGCCACCCAGGTCTGAAAACACAACCCTTCCTCAGAAGTAGTCGATGATGGCACACCCATAGAATAGCCATTCAATGCCCATGATGACTTCGTATGGCTGTATCTGTAGCAGGAGAAGATCCCTAACCAACTAATGTGGCCTTATCATCAGTTTTCACCCTCGACAGACATATAAAAAGTTAGTCTGACCTCCGAAAGGTGTGCTCAGTACCAGTGGCATAGGATGTCTCTCGTCATCTAGGCCCAAATCACGGGATAGACTGGGTGCAATGAAGAAGTGTGAAGCTCTGTTATCGAACAAGGTAAAATCAGGAGTGTTAAAAAAACTGATCGTACCTCTAATGACCTCCAGTCCCGCTGGAACTGCTGCTTCTGCGGCGTGTAACTTCCCACACCCAGCTCCTCTACCCCTCGGCTGTCGCCAACCTCCTAGACCACGCCCTGGTCGAGGTACATGAGGAGCGCCCTATGGTCGGCCTCCTCCTATACTGTCTGCCCTCGGAGGAGCAGGAGCTCGCTGCCCCTGCTGCTGCTGTTGGAAAGGCTTGGCTGTAAGCTACTACTGGGGATGGTGTTTGGGATGTCCACCACTATCGTACTATACTCGTTTCGGGAAGTGACTCCAGAGATGTCCATAGATCCCACATATGAAGCAACACGGTCCTGGGGCCAAAGAAAAAGGGTGAGAACAGGGGACCGAAACTGAAACTACTGCGGCCTACTCCCGGCCGGTCGGAACCTGGAGGGTCCTGACGATGGAGGTCTGTTGCTGACGGTCTTCACATTCGATGATCCCAGCTGGATCCCCTATCATGTCACACCTCCTAGATCATGCATCCACTCCACCACTTCGGCCTTCTTCTAGACTTCCAAGTACGTCGGCATGGTAAAGGGGGTAACAACATACTTGAGGGAGGGTCGGAGCGCCTCCTCTAAACTCCTTTCCCGAGACTCCTCATCAGGAAATAGGTCCGGAGAAAAGAAGGGGAGATCCTTGAACTTGATCCCCTGCTCCCTTAATGACATACTCTTCAGCTGGAGGGAGAGTAGCTCCTGCCTCTTCTCTGCCTTCATCATAGAAGAGATGAATTCTTCCCGGAACTCCTTCTCGAAATCAGCCCATGCCACCTCTGCCTCCCGCCTCTCCCCCAGGTAAAGTTTCCACCACTGAAGTGCTACTCCCCACATCTGGATGACAGCCAGAGGAACCCAGTACTTGGTCGGGGCCCAGATCAGGCCAAAGGCTATCACCATCTCCTCTAGCCAGCTCTCTGTCTTCATTTCAGAGGTGATACCCTCATACTTCTCAAGGGTCATTCGCTGGAAGGCCCGAAGTGTCTTCTACCACTGGTTTTCCTCCTCCTCAAGATCAGCTATCTACAGATCGGCCAAAGTAGTCTCCTGGGCCTCGATCACCCGTACCACACGTGGTCGCCTTCTGAGTTCCATAGCTGCAAGGTAAACAAGGAATGCCTAAGACTACGTAGTGTAGGATATTGTTCTTAAAATTCCTTAAACTTATTATTTATTTCAAATTCACAAAACACCCCAGAAACATGAGAACAGAAGTCATTATGATGCATGTACCTTTCCTCGGGTCTCTCTACCCAACAATTAGCGTGGCCTTACTTGGTCGTTCGGTAGGTCCAAATTCCTTGCCTCGGATCACGGGGGGCCCAAAAATCCTGCATCCTAGCCGGTCTTCCGTGGCCTAATTCACGCACCAAGGTCACCCAACACTATTGCCCTACCATCCCATGCAATCCTCACTGTGCCTAAATCCAAACTCCATCCTATCTCTCAACTATTCTTTGATATCATTCTGTCACGACCCTCCTTCACCAAAAGGTAGGAAGGGTCAGCATATTGCAAGGCCCTCCCTTCTTCATGTTGAAGGAGAGATAATGACCCCCCGAAAACCGCCTTCAATAGGTCTGGGAGTGGAAACCAGCACCAAGGGTATAGAATCACTCACTAAATGGAAGGAATTACCCTTTTTTCTTTTAATAGGGTCGGGAGATAAGATGGTAAATCCCACATCAAAAAGACTAAAAGTGAAAGTAAAACCAAAACAACCATTCCCATATGCATGTAACAAAAGTAAATACCACAAAGTACAAAGTGACTAAAAAGGTAAAGTACCAAAGAAAGAAAAAAAGAAACTGCAACTGTCCCAAAGGTCCTTTGCTAGTATGGTCCCGCGCAATCCCCAAAGTCCTCCTGGAAACCTGAAAGCAATTTTATATACGTACTGTGAGCATACAATTATACTCATTAGGGAAAACCAAATACTCTCATGCACATGTGGGGGAACATACTAAAGTCTTGTGAGAAAAAGAGTAAACCAAACACCTAACAAGGTAAACTATCCACCCAAGCCTCACCAAGGAACACTCCCCAAATAACGCAAGTCAAGTAATGTATAATAATAGCACATCAATGTTTGGGTACCCAGCACCACTTTTCCACTGGTTATTGAAGACATCCTACGCATCGAACCAATCCTGCCATTCTCACTGTAATCCCACTGCCACACCCCGCTCGCACACGCCTGGTTCACAACCTCACATAGTCCCACTACCACACCCCGCCCGCACACACCTGGGCCACAACTGTCACACGTAACCACACCTACGAAAACCTTGGCCAGAACAACCAGCACCAGGCCCGAATACACCTGGGCTAAAGGATCCACTGCCACGCCCAAAGACACTTGGGGCTCATCCCGAAGACACTTGTGAAAACCACCTACCCTCACACACCTAGGCCGTAACCACCACACTACCCCGCCCAAAGGATCTTGGGATAATAATGGACTTCAGGCCATCACAGCCTGCCCGAAGGTACTTGGGCTGTCAGGGAAAGGGAGCAGAGAAGAAGCTAATAACCATCCACTAATATTAGTGTTGGGAAAAACACCCTCCCCATTGAAATGGGGGTTTTCGGCACTAAGTGCTCAACAAGGGTGGGGCACAAATAAGAAAAACAAAAAAACAAATATATGTATAGGTAACAAGAACTCACCCAAATTTTAGGTTTTTCTTCAGTCTGCCTAACGAACGCAAACATCACCATTTCCAAGTCACAACCGACACCAAACCAATACCCATTTTTCCCGTCCTGGTTTACATGTTCCATAATAATGTTCAAATACATTTCTGCACCTACTTGGGCAACTAGTAATCATAATCACAAGTCATGGTAAAGAAAACAGTCAAGCATCAACCATAACACCCACACTCGGTTCTCTTGTAAAGCCACCACAACTAAAGAAAACCACATGATACAGCCCCATATCCAATATCCAGGAGCCAAGAAGGTTTCTCAACAACAGAGGATTCCACCCTAATTCATGATATAACAGAGGATCCCATCCTCAATTCAAAACCACTGAGAGTATAATAAAGGGGGATCCCATCCCCACCCACATTACCCAGCAATCGGCCCGTGAGAGAAATGTAAAGGGAAACCCACTAACATCAACACAATGTAGGTTGATCCTGTTGCATTCAATTAGTTTAGCCGAATATAAGTAATTAAGAGATTTACTTTTCACAGTAAGGGTTCACAACCAGAAAACAATCCATTAAACATCACCAGATGCAAGGGTTCGTTATTGCAGACAGAAAGACCGTTAATATCCATGATTTTCAGAAGGTTTAGGCCTGCACAATTCATGAATCATAAATTATGGAAGATCATAAATCAAGCAGAATCATCGATCACAAACTTCCACCTCCATTAGAGTTTGTTCATTATCTTCATTAAGGTTTGGGTTTATCCAATTCTACAGAATCAAAAGCATGCCCACCCCACTTGATACACAAAAGGAGAGTCGAAGAAAATACCTACCTGTTGTTAACAATCGACGCTAAGCCCGGGCATGGAACCTCACGGATAGCGATGCAGCTCGTCCGAACGAAAAGATGCTCGTCTAAATGAAGGGTACTCCAGCACAATGTGATTGAGAAAATAAACCTAGAGAGAACCCTTTTAGTTTATAAAGGTCGGGGATGGTTGAGATAAGAATGCCAAACCGGGTAAGGAGCGGGGTCATGGGTTGACCACGCAGTTGAGACACCCCACGTCATTAATGGGTCAGGCAGTTTAAACCGACACACACACCAGGTTAAACCATTAAATATTTAATTAAACAAAATTTATGGGCGTTACTGGGCTTTAAAACAAGCTTCGAGGGGTCGAAATAGGGTTTAAAACCCAATTTTCGAAAAAAGGAGGCGCTACTGGAAAAACTCGTGGGGGTAGGCTGGAGCCACCGGTAGCTGAGAGCTACTGATGGATGGAAGCTACTAGTATCCAATCTACCGGTAGTCCGGGATACCGGTAGGCCGGGCTACCCGTAGGCTACGGATACCGGTAGACCGAGTCAACGGTAGACCGAGCTACCGGTAGGATGCAGCCACCGATAGCTCGATCTTTCTGTCACGACCCACCTTTACCAAAAGGAAGGAAGGGTCAGTAGATTTCCAGGCCCTTGCATCTTCAATTTGAAAAAGAGATAATGACCCCTGAAACCTTCCTTCAATAGGTCCAGGAGTGGTGACCAGCGCCAAGGGTATAGAATCGCTCACTGAATGGAATGCGTTTCCCTTTTTCATTTTATAGGATCGAGAGATATGATGTTAAATCCCACAACACCAAGATTAAAAGAGCATGTTAAACCAAAACAACATTTCCCATATTCATGTACCAAAATTAAATACCACAAAGTACTAAGTGACTACAAAGGTAGTGTACCAAAGAAAGAAAAACAAAAACTGAAACTATCCCGAAGGTCCTGCGCTATTATGGTCCCGCGTGATCCCCAAAGTCCTCCTGGAAACCTGAATGTAGTTTTATATACATAGGGTGAGCATACAAGTATACTCAATAAGGAAAACCAAAGAATCTCATGAACATGTGGGGGAACGTACTAAAGTCCCATGAGAAAAAGAGTAAACCAAACACCTAACATGGTAAACTATCCACCAAAGCCTCACAAAGGCACACTCCCAAATAACGCAAGTCATGTAATGTATAATAATAAAACATCAATTTTTGTGTACCCCGCGCCACATTCCCACTGGTTATTGAAGACATCCTACGCATTGAACCAATCCTACCATTCTCACTGCAGCCCCACTGCCACACCCCGCCTGCACACGCCTGGGCCACAACCTCATGCAGTCCCACTGCCACACCCCGCCCGCACACACCTGGGCCGCAACTGTCACACATAACCACGCCTGTAAATAGCTAGCCCATAACAACCACCACCACACCTGAAGACACCTGGTCTAAAGGATCCACTTCCATGCCTGAAGACACCTGTGCCTCATCCAAAAGACACTTGCGAAAACCACCTGCCCACACACACCTGGGCTGTAACCCCCACACTACCCCGCTCGAAGATTCTTGGGCAAATAATGGACTTCAGGAGATCACATCCTGCCCAAAGGTACTTGGGCTATCCGGGAAAGGGAGCAGAAAAGGAGCTACTAACCAGCCACTAATAGTAGTGTTAGGAAAACACCCTCCCCCATGAAATGGGGATGTTCGGAACTAAGTTCTCAACATGGGTGGGGAAGGAATAAGAAACACTAAACTACAAGTATATGTATTGGTAACAAGCACTCACCCAAAGTTTAGGTTTTTCTTCAGCCTGCCTAATGAATCAAACATCACCATGTCCAAGTCACAACCCCCACCAAACCAATACCCATTTGTCATGTCATAGTTTACATGTTCAATAATAATATTTGAATACGTTTCTGCACCTACATGGACAACTAGTAATCAAAAGCACAAGTTAAGGGAACGAAAACAGTCAAGCATCAACCATAACACCCACAACAGATTCTTTTTTAAATCAACCAGAAGCAAAGAAAACCCCAAGGTACATCCCCATATACAATATCTAAGAGACAAGAAGTTTTCTCAACAATAGAGGATTTCACCCCAATTCATGATATAACAGAGTATATCACCCTCAACTCGTAACCACTAAGAGTATAATAACAGGGGATCCCATCCCCACCAACATCACCCAGTAATCCGTCAGTGAGTGAAAATAAAAGTGAAACCCACTACCATCAACACAAAGTAGGCCCATGACGGTACTTTCAGATTTATAAGATTTAACACACTCCATGATTTTCAAAATTCGTTGTACATTAACTGAGGTTATCACGGAAAGGATTTGATCCTTGTGCTTTCAATTTTTTAGCCGAATATAAGTAATTAACTGATTTAATTTTCACAGTAAGGGTTCACAACCACAAAACAATCCATTAAACATCACTAGAGGCAAGTGTTCTTTAGTGCACATTGAAAGACCACCAACAACCACAATTTTCAGAAGGCGTAAGCCCACATAATTCAGGAATCATAAATTATGGAAGATCATAAATCAAGCAGCATCATCGATCACAAACCTCCCCCTTCATTAGAGTTTGTTCATTATCTTCATTAAGGTTTGGGATTATCCAATTCTACAGAATCAATAGCATGCCCAACCCGCTTGATACACAAAAGGAGAGACGGAGAAATTCCCTACCGGTTATCAACGATCGACGCTAAGGCTGTGTTTGGAACTCAACTGATAGTGATGCGGCTCGTCCGAACGAAAAGCTAATCGTTTGAACGAATGGTACTCCAGTACAATGATTGGTAAAAGAAACCTAGGGAGAAACCTTTTATTTTATAAAGGCTGGGGACAGTTGAGATAAGAACGCCAAACTGGGTAAGGAGCTGGGTCATGGGTTGACTACATGGTTGAGACACCCCACATCATTAATGGGTCATGTAGTTTAAACTGATGCACACACCAGGTTAAACCATTACATATTTAATCAAACTACATTTATGGGAGTCACTGGGCTTTAAAGAAAGCTTTGAGGGGTCGAAATAGGGTTTAAAACCTAATTTGCGAAAAAGGGAGGCACTACAAGAAAAACCTTTGGGGGTAAGCTAGAGCTACCGGTAGTTGAGAGCTACCTGTGGCTGGCAGTGACCGGTAGCTGAGCTACCGGTAGGCCGAGCTACCGGTAGGTCGGGCTATCGGTAGGCCGAGATACTGTTAGGCTGCGACTACCGGTAGATAGAGCTACCGGTAGGCGGCTGCTACCGGTAGACCGAGCTACCGGTAGACCGAGCTACTAGTAGGCTGCGGGCACGAGTAGACCGAGCTCCCGGTAGACAGAGCTACCGGTAGGCTGAAACCATCGAAAGATTGAGATACTGGTAGGCCTACTACCGGTAGGCTAAGGCTACCAGTAGGCCTACCATTAGAGGCCAAACTTCACTGAGATTCCCAGGCTACCTAGAACACCCAACATCAGATATTCACAAAGTAATGGACCCCAAAACCCGGGCCATTACAGTAATATTTAAACTGATGAAGTTGATGCTCAAGATATATAATAGTTGGTACATGAATAAATTCCATTGGTCCCTATTGAAGATGTAGTTCATAAAACACAAGTACTATGTATGAGCACAAGGAAGGAAAAAAACTAGTGGGATATCGTTTTCTTGTCACTAAATATTTTGAGTCATAATTTGATGACAATGATGAAATTCTCTACTACAAAGTTATATTATAGAGCACCTAATTATCATGAATGGAATAATCCATGAATTCTGAAATGAATTCCATGTACTAGAACCAATTTTGAGTTCTTATAGATGCATTGGTTGATATAAATCCTATTGGGTGAAAATGGTTATCCAAAAGAAAACTCATCATGGATATTAATATAAATACCTATAAATCATGGCTAGTCACCAATGGGTTTAAAAATAATTAATGACTTTACCATGATGAATTATTATCACCAGTTTTCATGTTTATTTACATTAGAATTCACCTTTCTATATGAACATACTTTGACTATGAAAAATTGGAGATTGATGTCAAAAATTAATTCCTTAATGGGAACCTCAGAAATATATATATATATATATATATATATATATATATGAGAAAAGAAAAAAGGATCTTGATTCTAGGTGATCCCAAAATGAATTTCAAGTGAAGAAGATCCATTTATGGATTAAGTAAATCATCTAGTTCATGGATAATTTGATTCAATGAAGCTGTTAAATAATAATCATTCATTAATAATGTTTTTGATTAATTGTTTTATAAGAGGTTTAGTTGGAATGTGGTCATTATCCTAGCAGAATATGTTAATGATATATTACTTATTAGGAATGACATAGTTGTATTGATGTTTTTTACATAATGGTTAAACATGTATTTTCATATGAATGACTTAGGAAAATAACCTAATATTATAAGGATCAATATCATTAGTGATATATTTAAGAGGATACTAAGAAAAACTCAATGTACATATATTTAATATATATTAATTATATTTATTATGCAACAATCTATGAGGGAATTGGTTCTAGTATCACATTGTTTAAATCATTCCATGAAAATGTGATCTCAAACACAATAGAATAATGTGATAATGAATAATTTCACATGAACTTCAGTGATAATATCATTAAATTATTCCATGTAATGTACTGGATTTGATGTTCCTTATGCATTGATCATGGTTAAATGATATCATGAATATCATGGAAAACAACATTGGACTGTTATTAAGACTATCCTCATGTATCTGAGAAGAACATTGGATATGTTCATAGTATATAATGAAGATGAGGAGCAATACATTAGGGGATATACTGATAATTGTTTTACAATAGATTAGAATTAATTTAATTTAGGTTTTGGATATGTTTTCTTTCTCATCAGAGGAGTTGTGGGATGAAAGAATACAAAGTAGCCATATTTAGCTGACTATACAGTGGATTCTAAGTATATTGCACGATCTTATGATGTCAACTATGTCATTTGGATACAAAAAAATGCCTATGATATTTATTTTCTAGTTATTAATGAAAACCCTATTACAATGTATTTTGATGATACATCTGTAGTGACACTTCAAAATGAGCCAATTTCACACCAATGGACAATGAATATACTATATAAGTATCACCTATTGAGATGTTTTTATAAATTGGGTTATGTTATTGTAAGATGAGTCCCATGAAAGAGAATGTGGTGGCCCCCCTGACTAGATTTATATCTTAGTAGAAGCATTAGAATCTTGTGAGAGCATGAAAAATTATGGTTGTTAGGAGGCGACTATAGTAAATGTGGGAAGCCATTGGATTTGGTTCCCTAGAATCAACATCGGTTTAGTATATGATGACATATATTAGTAGTTTATAATAATAATGATCCACTTATGACATCGTGATTATTCTTCTGCATAATATAGAATGTGAAAATATCATAGAAATTGTTGTCAGTTTAAAAGGTCATAGCAGTTCCCCACTATGATAAGAACCTAGATGTTCTATGACACTATTATTAAATTTATTTTCTCTAGCCATATTATATCTTTTGATAGACACAAGTGATATAAGATATTGATGTTTCAGACTCAAAGGACATTAAGGCTCCTTCTCATTGTTTATTACCTTTTAATATGCAATGTAAGATATTAAGAGAATTTGAACAACCCGTGGGAAATCCCCATTCATATGTGTAATTGGATGTTCTTATCTTTATATGTTTTTATTGATCCATATAATTTAATATTAACATTAATGAGTATTATATGTTGCATAATTTTATGTATTGATAAAAACCATGATGATATATGCTCATGATGAGGTTGGATATGTTGGGAATGTCACACGTAATATTGAATTGTTGAATAATGCAAAAAAATATTATACACTTCTATTCATTATAAAAAGTTGATATCCCAGGCCTTTCAATGGAAATGATATAGAAAATATAAATACATATCTATAGTGTTCAATGAAAATGTTTTATTTTTAGAAAGTCCTAGAAAGATACATTTATCGCATAGGTTGATGGCACCAACATGCTACCTTCTTTATTAGTGATATCATCATAATGTGATTATATAACATAGTGAGAATCCATTTGAGGTATTCAGCCTTTAAAATATTAATTTCTTTCTCTATGGTTCCCTTGACGTGTTTCGAGATGCTATCATTTTACATTAGGATAATCTGACTATTGACACATATAATGAGTTCTATAGGTTCATTCATTATGTGTTTATTGAATATTAGATAAGTAATATATTATTATTTACTATTACAAATTTAAATAATTATTATTCAACCATGTGGTTTAATAATTATTCATGTATTATTGATCACATATATTTTATCACCATGATTTCTACACAATATTTTGTAATAGAAATATTGAATAAATATTTATTTTCGATTTAGTTATTATAATATTTATTTGTTAATATGAAAATAATGCATAGATATTTATTTCCAAAATAGATACTCATTATTCATGGCCCGATAAATATTATGGAGTAATTGAAGACCATGTGTTTATGTTTGTTGAGAAATAATTTATATTGAATATTATTTGATTAAATAATATTTATTTTATTTTTTAAGTTATGCGCTTGTCAATAAATAATGATAATATTATAATTTTACACACGGCGTCCCACAAGGGATTAAAAAAACATCAAAGGGAACTTGTTAAAATATTTATTTCTAAAAGATAGTGTTATTTAATCCCCATTATATTATTTATCCATGAGGGACAAATAAAATTTCTCTTGTGAACAACGATACAAAAAGATAATCCTCTAATTCCATAGAGAGATCCCTCACTAATAAGACTCCCAATAATAGAGGTAGATCATCCTCTAATTTCCACTCTCATGTATAGAGATATCATGGATAGTTTTTTGGGATAAATTCTTGTGGAAATCAATTTTGAACAATGCGAGTGGTAGGATTTTCCATTCTACACCCATATATTCATACCACGATGTTTACAGATTTGGGGAACATGTGTGGATCTCCTCTAGAGGTAATATTATCTTGATTACTACAACTCAATATTTTTATAGTGTATATCTATTGTCCGATCTATCAACTAAGAATGAATTCAAGCGAGGTAATTCATTTATAGTTTAAATTAATTATAAATAATATCAGATGATCATTGTAACACACCGAGATTTTATGAAATTTTTTTTTTAATTTCATTAAGGACTTGTGTTTTACGCTACACCAAAAGTAGCTTGCACAAAACTCATCCTTGACTTGCCTTGGATTACATGCAATCGCGACCTTCCTCGATAGCGTGTGTTGTATGCAATACCGGGTTTTACTAAACAACGATATATTATTATAATATTATTATGAACTAGCTGTTATGAATGGTATTATCTAAATTTTTAATTTTATAACATTATTATTCATCTTACACATTTTCTAGAACATGGTATAAGAACAAAATAAATTTTTTGGGTAAAATTAGTATTTTTAAAAAAATGCAGTTTTGCCTCCTTTTGATGGCGCACCCACTTTAAATCTAGTTTTTGACATGTTTATAAGTTAAATATTACAAAATAAAATTCTTCTTTGGAATCAATAAATAAAAATTTACTTTGGATAGAATTTTTATATTATTCTGGTAACTTTCATATTTTGATGAATAGTAAAAACACGATATATTTTAACTAAAAACAACTTTTTTCATCGTAATAATTTATATGCATAAATTATAACATTGAATGGTTTTAAAGTATAAATAGAATATATTTTTACCATTTAATATAATTTATGTCATTAGCATTGATTTTACATTAAATTCATAGGTTAAATCAATTCAATCTTTTGCAATGTTTTAAACAAAAACCCGTTTTCTTTTGTCAAGGACATTAATTTTAATTTAATTTCTGAAACTTTTGTGTATTGAATTTGGAAAAATGGATTAAATATTTGGAATCAGTAGATCCAAATTATGTTAATAAGCTACTTTTTATTTTTGGGATTTATGAGTAGTAACTACGGTAAATTTTATTTACCATAGTTAAAGGTAAATCGGGTAATTAAGGGTAAATATAAGATACTAAAATTAACCTAACACCTTCCAAAATCATATTGTATGACTAAAAGTCGAACCATATCACCTAAGGGTCGGATTATAATCATTTAATGGACTTTTGTCCATGAAAATAACTTAATTATTATTAAAACCAATGAAAGTAACAACATGTCAATCTCTTAAATATTATAAGTGTATTAATTTTAATTTATTGATAAACTTCATGAAACTTCGAACATGAATAGTTTAAAAAATCTAATGAAATTATATACATCATATAAATTTATTTATAATTTTTAGGTATTAAATAATTATCATTAATTTTGACACAATAGGGATGCAGAAATTATTAATTTAGTGAAAAATCAAGAATATAGTTTTTATTAAACTAATAGTGACCATAAAATGCACAAAACCCTGACCCTAACTTATTGGTCATGTATGATTAAACCATAATCATCCAATGGTAGAATATTTGACCATTTGGAGCCTTATAAAAGCGATTATGAAACATATATTATTTTATTTTAAATGATGCCAAAGTTGTCACCTTCATAATTTAATAATTATAAAAATTTAAATATTGGTATTTTAAGATAATAAATTCGAGTAAAAGTATTATTGTGAAAGGTAATATATTTATCTTCATCATAGTATTTTAGTTTTAATTTTTATGCAACAAATTATTATATTAAATAATTATGCACAAATGTTGTCGTATTTATTTTATTAAGAGATAAACCAAAAAAATGGTTTTAAATATACTAAAATAAATATTATATGAACTATTTAATGTTCTAAACTAATTTTCTAGATACATATGACATTATATGGATCTATTAAATCTTTTATTTCGAACATATCTTCTGTATATATTTTATTTAAATTCAAATAAATTAATAGTGTCAAAATTGACACTATTGTTATTTTATAAAAATAACATATTATAAAATTGTTTAAAAATAACAAAAATATTTAAAAATTATAAATTAAAATTTATATGGTCGAAAATTTTATATAGTGTCAAATTATGGAAAATTCACAACAGATATGTAAGTATTTATAATAATTTAAAATTTAGAATATTATTACCACAAATAAAATTAAATTGATAAATAAGGATAAATCAAGTTGATAATGTTTAAAATAAATTAATAACATGTCTAAATTTTATTGGTTGATGATATTACTACCCTATCTCATCTAATATTCGGATATGAGTCATTTTGGAAGTTTTTATGTGGTGTTGGTATTTAATATAAAATAATATTTCTTATATTTCCCAAGGTGCCCCTCTCCTCCCTTATAAAAGGGAACCTCCTACCTCTACTCCTCACACAAATTTGAGCCTTCAACCTCGGCCAACCCCTGACACATTCTCCTCTACACTTACCTAGAGACATCCTAGAGGTCCTGGTCTTCTTCAAAGACCTATTTTAGTGCCCTAAGAGGAGGTCTCAAAGAGGCGATTCAAAGAAGAGGTAATGTCTGTTACAGATTCATTCAAATTTATTTCTTCTTCCACTTATTCTTCTTAGGTTGTTTCATTATGAAGTAATCACATAAGTATCACTCATATACTGATATTTTATTATAAGTATGAAACAACCCTTTTTCACCATCTAACCATCCTATGGAAAATGAAATCACCGTGCGTGCGTACGTATGGAATACCGTCTCCACGCCGTGGTGTAATCTATTTTCCACCACCACCTTACTTGGATGGGTATAATGTTGTAAATAATAACTATATATTATTATTGTAAAGTGATAATGATTCTGTAATATTATACATACACTCCAATAAAATTCTACGATCATGGGAATGATATCATCGCTCGTGCATACGTACGGAATACCGTCTCCACGACGCGATGAGATTCATTGTCAATGATTAACCATTCATAAATGATTATAAAGCATATATAATAAGTAATCATGAAATATATGACATAATAATGATACTGGATTTATGTATATATATATATATGTATGTCATCCAATTAATGCCATTCAATTCAATGAGGAAAAGAAAACAACATTCATGCGTACATACGACCTACCGTCTCCATGAACGGTGTATTTCATTCCATTTATCGATCTATTACATATATGTATATTCTGAATATATATTATATATAAATCATGTTTTAAATTCTGGATGTAAGTAACCATGATCTAAGTAATCATATGAATAATTACAAGTCAAAAAACGGACGACAAATGAAATGATTTTTCCCAAAACGCTCTTTAAAATGGAATTTACAAAAGAACGGGTAATATAAAGTAATAAGTGAACCATATATGATATCATAACAATTAATATGATTCTATAATAAGTGAATAACATTATTTAAATCACTATACAGGAGGTTCGGATATGTACAAAGCAATTCGGACCTAAGGTAAGGGATAATTGTGCAAATCTCATTTTTATCAGAGATTGCTTATCCGTAAGTGTTTACTGGGTTTATTTCTATCATCCATGTCCATGTTTTATAAAAGTGTTTTCATGTACATTTATTGTACTTTTTACCTATTTTTTGACTTTTACTACATGGAATGTAAGGAATCTTTCTTTTGTTTAAGTTACGAGTTACTTTTTGACTTTTCCGGCAAAAGTACGAAAAGAATGTTTTTTTAACTTATACGGAACGAATGGATTTTTACGGTTTTATAATGCCTTATTTTCATGAAGCTTCCTCCAAATGATTTCATGACTATTTTTAACAAAATATCTTTCCTTTAAATTTTCTTGACGTTTTGTGAAAAGAAATTGATTTTGAAGAAGAAAGGACATTTTCCTCAAAAATTCATTACAAGTGTTTTATCAAAACCATTTTCCATCTAAGATGAAATTATTTCATATGTGTATGTTTCAAGTGTAATGTCTCTATGATGGAGATGGTTTCACATTCCTTATTATGAAATGATATCCATTTCTTTTATATGGATTATGTGATGATGAGATGATGTTTATAAAACCCATTTTATTCGTTGGGTTATTATGAATGATGTATGTTTATTTTGTGGCACAAGTAAAAATGATTTCATTATGAGATGGGTGAGACCTATATCTCCCTCCAATTCATTGGGTAAAGATTTATATCTCATGAGATAGACATGGCAGGAATGGCAAGTTAAACCAGTTCAGTAATACAGGACTGGAACGAGGAGTGAACTTGATTCAGAAAGGGACTATGTCCACTAAGATGGTCTTGGCAGTAATGCCTTGGCTACTATAGAAATAATATCATTTTTTTAATGTTTTCCACAATTACATGTTTTATTCCTATTCTATTTTATCATTCTTAATGTTTCTTTATGATCTATGCCTTACGTACTTCCATATTTTATGTCATTTCTCATGCTTTTGATGTTTAAACATAATGTTCATGTTTTTAAGTTAAAATGTATATGGTATGTGTTATTTTATCCATGGTTACCCTTAATGAGCATTTGAGCTCACCCTTTTTATGTTTTATTTTCCCCAGGATATAAAGAAAGGTTTTAGGTAAGAAAAAAAGGGGAAGATGTTTATGAGAGATGTTGGAGATCTTTCACAACGATTAGAAGATTACGTTCCATGTTTCCAAAGACACTAAACTATTACAGTCCTTGTGTGTCTGTTTTTGTTATGTATTAAGTATTCCGCTAAAGTAATGTAATGTCTATGTACGTCATGCTTCGAGTCTTTATAGTTGGTATCAGAGGAAAGGTTTAGTCATCCTTTGGAAACTAAGATGTGAAAATGTTAGTGAGATCCTTAGAGATATTTCTACGGTATCTCTAGGGATGTACCTAAGGATAATTATACGTATAGGATATGGTCCTAGAACTACAGTAACGATATTAGAATTTAACCTAAGATGTTAGATAATGAGGGTGCTCCCCCTTTAATATATTTTTTTCCCTAGCATGATTTTTTCCTCTCACACTATTCTTTTTGGGTTTTAGAAAATGGCTGGAAACAGGATGATTCATGATAATGGAGGATATGATGGACAATAGAATAATATTTTTTATGAGAAACCAAATGAAACGGGATCTGGAAGTCCAAACATCGTCATTATGCCTAATCATAAATCTTATAATATGATCAATAATCTCAACTTTGGTATGTTTCCCGACTCAGATAATAAGAGAAAATGGAGTTTCATGATGATCATATAGGAAAGAAAGTTCAATTTCCCTCATGTAAATCATGTGGGAAGAGGCATCATGGAGATTGTTTCAAAGGAATTGGACGATGCTTTGGGTGTGCAAAAAAAGACACAAATCCAGTAAGTGCAGAGGAAATGGTTCAGTTAACACCATGGAAAAGTACAATTGTATCACTATGACATCAAATGTGATTAGATGTTTTAAATGTGGAATGTATGGGAATTATGCAAACCAATTCCCTAATGGAAAATCTCATGAATAGAATCAGCATGGTCATATGGGTATTATTTATGTTGATGATGATGAGGATACTACAAATGATATATGAGTAGAAAGAAGTGTTGAAGCTCAGTCGGTTGTTTTAGAAGGTAGGGGAATGATTGTATGTTTATCGAGAGTTATGTTGAATAGTTAATGGTACTATAAAATAAAGAATCATTTAAGGATTTTTACACTATTGTTTTTCCTAAAAGTATTTAAAACTATATGTTCAATGGTTCCAGTAACCATGGAAGGTTATTCAGATATTTTTTTAAAGTAGATGATATGTGCATAATGAAGGAATAAGAAGATAATGAGATGTTTGATTGTATTCATGAGCTAATGATTGATATAAGGACTAAGTGATATCTTGGTTTGAGTATATAGAATTTTGAGAATTTTGGTATGTGGAAAGAGTTAACTTTTAACAGCATTCATGTTTTCAATAAGGTTCAATGGGTATTCATTTTTTTCAAGAGAATACATGATTAAGGCCTTCAAATTTTTGGAATGTGACCAACAAGACATATCTTATGATATATGGGGATCAACGATGGAATTAACATGATTGTTATATGAAATATCTGGTAATCGTTTTCACTATAATATGAGAGTGGACTACAGTATTATGGATAAGCCTAAAGATTGGAATGGACTATGTTGGACATAAGTTATTATTGTTTAAGGATAGAAGTTTTTTTCGATATTATTTATGGGATGTTATTGTAAAGTAGTTTTAGAAAAAGGACAACCTATAGGACGTGCGACAACCCATCGGGTCGGACAAGGCTATGGAAATCGAACCCACAACCGAAGTGTGACTGGCCTTTATTGCCTACCACTGGCCTACAGGAAGTCCCTTTTTAGTAGAAACTAGTTTTATTATATTATGCAGTATGATATATGAAGTATAAGTCCATTTTAGGAACTATATATTATTAATCTCACCATAGATGGACTTATGTATACTTGATAACTTTTTCTAACCTTTTTTTTTGAAACAGATGGAATGACCCATCATTCTATCACATGATCTGTTAACACTTCACGAATAACAAATTCAACTTCATTTCTTTAAGAGCTGAAGTGGAAATTGTTCAAAGCACGAACAACAGTGAGATTATACCAAAATCAAGCAAGTGTTTCTTATAATTCAAAATTTTCAACTTTAGGGAAATGATATTGAAAACCAAAAATGTTGTCCTAGTGCTCTTATATCCGATGAATTAGATGGTACCTTAGATCAACACAAATTTATGACTTTGTGATTATTGGCTTTTCCATAGCCATGTTCTCTACCACTCTCTATCAGAACATGATGGTTAGATTTCACTTCCATATCCATATTTTCACCTATGTGGAAACCCAGTGATTAGTTTATTTGGGTAACCATTACGTTTCATACTTTTGTTTTTAAATATTTGTTTTGGTATTCCCTTTTACAATGTGGGTTTTTATTAAAGAATCTTTCGAATAGTAAACAATTTATAACCCCGGCGAATTTTGAGGGTGAAATTCATTTTAAGGGGGGTAGAATGTAACACCCAGAGATTTTATGAAAAATATTATTTTTAATTTCATTAATGTCTTTTGTTTTATGCTACACAAAAATGAGCTTGCACAACATGCATCCTTGACTTGCCTTGCATTATACGCAATCACGACCTTCCTCGATAGCGTATGTTGTACGCAATACCGGGTTTTACTAAACAACGATATATTATTATAATATTATTATGAACTAGCATTTATCAATGGTATTATCTATATTTTGAATTTTATAACACTATTATTCATCTTACACATTTTCTAGAACATGGTATAAGAACAAAATAAATTTTTGGGTAAAATAAGTATTTTTCAAAAAATGCAGTTTTGCCGCCTTTTGATGGCACACCCACTTTAAATCTAGTTTTTGACATTTATATAAGTTCAATTTGACAAAATAAAATTCTTCTTTGGAATAATTAAATAAAAATTTACTTTGGATAAATTTTTCATATTATTCTGGTAACTTTCATATTTTGATGAATAGTAAAAACACACTATATTTTAACTAAAAACAACTTTTTCCATCACAATAATTTATATGGTTAAATTATAATATTGAATGGTTTTAAAGTATAAATAGAATATATTTTTACCATTTAATATAATTTATAACATTAGAATTTATTTTACATTAAATTCGTAGGTTAAATCAATTCAATCTTTTGCAATGTTTTAAACAAAAACCGGTTTCTTTCGACTACGGGATTAATTTTAATTTAATTTCTTCAACTTTTGTGTATTGAATTTGGAAAAATGGATTCCATATTTGGAATTAGTAGGTCCAAATTATGTTAATAAGCTACTCATTATTTTTGGGTTTTATGAGTAGTAACTACGAAAATTTTATTTACCATAGTTAAAGGTAAATCAGGTAATTAAGGGTAAATATAAGATAATAAAATTAACCTAACACCTGCAAAAATCCTATTGGATGACTAAAAGTCTACCCATATCACATAAGGTTCGGATTAGAATCATTTAATGGACTTTTTTCCATGAAAATAACTTAATTATTATTAAAACCAAAGAAAGTGACAACATTTCACTCTCTTAAATCATATAAGTGTATTAATTTTAATTTAGTGATAAACCTCATGAAACTTCTAACATGAATGGTCTCCAGAAATCTAATGAAATTATCTACACAATATAAATTTATTTATAATTTTTAGGTATTAAATAATTATCATTAATTTTGACACAATAGGGATGCAGAAATTACTTATTTAGTGAAAAATCAAGAATATTGTTTTTATTAATCTAATAGTGACCATAAAATGCACAAAAACCTAACCAAAACTTATTTTTCATGTAAATGTAAACCATAATCATTCAATGGTCGAATATTTGACCATTTGGAGCCTTATAAAAGCGATTATGACACTTATATTATTTTATTTTAAATGATGCCAAAGTTGTCGTTGAACCCTCTGGGAATTGAGTTGCTTTATTATATTTTGATAATCCCAACTATATTTTATTTATATCTTAACTTATGTTTGATACATCTCCAATATGCTTTATTATATGTTGTTACCTTCAAATATTCTTAATATAAGTCTTTTGGATATATGTACTCTGACCTAACTCATTCTGCCAAAAGAATGCTTAAACAGTTTATAGCTACCGATACAGAATAGTAGCCACTGTTATGGATTATAGTTACCGATATCAAATAGAGCTACTGATAGAGAGTTCACTGATACATCAAGTTCACCGATACATCATGTTCACCGGTACTCAATGTTCTCCTCTACATCAAAGTTTACCGATACGGTACAACAAGTATACCGATAGAATTATAGTTACAAGCTCACCGGTACTCAAGTCTACCGCTACATCGAAGTCGACAGCTACCGATACAAGTCTACCGATATGCTGAAGTCTACCGATATACTGAAGTCAACCGATATGCTGAAGTCTACTGATATGCTGAAGTCCACCGATACACAATGTCTACCGATACACAAAGTCTACCGATACTGATATAAAGTCTACCGTTACAAATGAAGTCTACCGATACAGACACCTACTGTAACACAAGTCTACCGATATCAAGAGCTACCATTACAGAGACATAACCCGACACTAATTTAATTTCTTTATCTTTGTTTAATCTAACCAACAGTCATATCAGGTATATTTTAATACACTGACGTTTATTTAATGTGTGCTGTTGGATGTCAGGGAACCGTACCTCGTACCTGCAAAAAGTAAATCATCTTTTGCCGGAGCACGTGCTTTAAATAAAGGAAGGATGTGCTACTAAAAACAGGAATAAATAGACGAATACATTGAGATATACTAACCACGAGGTGTACTGGATGAACAACCGAGGGTGAATGCAAAGACACGATTGAACTTACATGAGGAACTCATTCATCACTACTTACCAGTGAAGAGCAGAGAACGAGAACATAACACAAGAACTTCATCGACTACTTTTTCTCTATCTCTGAACCTGATTGTCAAGGAAGCAGATGACACTCTTTTTTCCAGGAAAAAACCAGAAGCGGACTCAGAACCAATTCTAATCATTCCAAAGGAGTCCAGAGCTGCACTGTAATCACTAGAGCCATTTCTAAACTCTAAATCTTCTCTGTGATTTATCATTTTACATATTGAGCAGTGTGTGTTATCTGCTGTATTTTACACACACAATTTCTCCTATACATTAACTGGAGGATCTGTAAATCCTCACTCAAACTATTTCACCTTTTATTTCCCACTGGGATAGTGGTAGAGGCCGTGCGTGACCTGGAAAGCTGATTGCTGTTGTTTTTGTTCCCACGGATAACAGTGGTAGAGGTCTTGGACCTAGACAGTTGTGTACTGTTGTAATCCCCAATCCAGGGTGTGGATCACTTTTATATAATGTTTTGAGAGGACTAAGTCTCATCTTGAGACTGAAACTCTTGGTTAAATATCCTGTGATTATTTATTTTCAATGTTTTTTATTCCGCTGCAAATTACTTTAAAACCAAAATGGTTTTTAAAGTCAATTTGATAATTAAACTCGCAAGTGTTTATATTAGTTGTAAACCAGTAAGTTAGATTCAAAAGTTAATCAACTCTTCTTATTTGACTAACTGGGAAATAATCAATCCCTTGAGAACCTAACTGAACCTTTACCTTGATATAAATTCACTACAGTTTTATTTAGTATTTTATTTAGGGGATTTTACGCCAGAGTTTTTAAAATATAAATTTCAATTGGAACTCAATTCACCCCCCTATTGAGTGTCCACTCTGACCAACATTTGGTATTAGAGGTATTTTAACATATTTTCTAAGAGTACAGTGTTTTTCAACTGTGATTTTAGTTGTATTTTAATGTTTTTAAAATTTATGTTATTTCTAAATTTTTATCTCGTTAAATTTTTTGTTTTCACCCAATTATCATGGATAACATACGTGAAGGTGTTTCTACCGATAGACCACCATTTTTCAATGGAACTGACTATGCTCAGTGGAAAATCATGGTGAAAATTCATTTAGAAAGCATGGGTTTTGATATTTGGACTGCTATAGAATCAGAATATAAAATTCCTACTACTGTTAGAACTACTTGGAATGAAACTACTAAGGCTCCCTACAATAATAACTGCAAAGCTATGAATGCTTTGTACTGTGCTTTAGGAGATGAGGAATTTAATAGAATATCTTATTGTAAAACTGCATATCAAATTTGGGATACCTTAACTGTTTCTCATGAAGGAACAACTAATGTTAAGGAAATGATATTGAACACCTATACTATTAAATATGATAATTTTAAGATGAAGCATGATGAATCCATTTCTGACATGTATCTCAGGTTCAACAAAATTATCAACACAATGACTTCTCTGGGAACGGATGTTCCAGCAATGGAACAAATCATGAGAATTCTAAGATGTCTACCTGAAAGATGGAGAGGAACTTCTGTCTCAATTAGAGAATCATGTGACATTGGATAAATTCCAGTCAAAGAATTAATTGGAAAACTAGTGATGTATGAAGAGGAACTCATGGTGAACAAAGAAGAAGAAGATGAACCTAGAAGGAAGTCTGTTTCTTTCAAAACTATAACTTCAATGAACAAGGATAAGGAAAAGCTTCACGTTATAAATAAAAGTTCAAGCTGTGAAGACAGTGAAAGTGCTTCTGATAGTGATGCTAAGAAGGCTCACATTGCCAGACGATTTAAAAAGTTTTATATAAATAAGAAGTTTTTCAGAAAATTGAATTATAAAGTTAAGTATGATAACAAGGGACATTGGAAAAAAGATCGGAATAAATCTGACAAATCAGATGAAGTTATCTGCTACGAGTGAAAAAGAAAGGGACACATAAAAGAAGACTATCCAAAGGTGAAATACAATAATAAGTATGAATACAAGGACAATAAGTTTATGAATGCCATGAAGGCTACTTGGAGTGCTTCTGAGGATAGCTCCACTGAATCTGATGTTTCTGAAACTGAACACAGAAATAAGGAAAACATGTGTTTTATGACATACACTTATGAGAAAACCTGCTTAAAGAGCTCCTGTAAAAAGATGTGGTACTTGGACAGTGGATGTTCATGACATATGTCCAGAGACTTCTCATGATTTAAAATCTTAGTCAGAGTTGATGGAGGTTTTGTCACTTTTGGTGATAACTCAAAAGGAAAAATCATCGGCTTAGGCCAGATTGGTAACGCTAACTCAGTTTTAATTTCTAAAGTTTTATTTGTTGATGGACTTAAATATTATTTGTTACGTATTTCTCAGTTATGTGATGATGGTTTTTATGTTAAATTTGAAAAGGATTCTTGCAATGTTTTCTATTCTAAAAATGTTTTAGTGTTTGCTACTTTGAGAAATGAAAATGTTTATGCTGTTGATTTAAATTCTTTAGCTAAGAAAAATATTACTTGTTTAAATGCTTTCCATAAAGAGTCTTGGCTTTGGCACAGAATATTAGGACACTACAATGTGAATTCACATAGAAAACTTGCTAGGAAGAACTTAGTTAGAGACCTACCCAAACTTGAATTTCCCACAGACAAAGTTTATAATCCCTGTCAAAAGGGAAAGAAACATAATGTTTCTTTTAAATCAAAGAAAGAAGTGTCATCTTCTCAACCTCTCAAGTTGGTTCAAATGGATTTATTTGGACCTTCTAGAGATTCTAGTTTAAATGGGAATCATTATGTCTATGTTCTTGTAGATGACTATTCTAGATATACTTGGGTATATTTTATATCTCACAAAAGTGAATCTTGTTCTTACTTTGTTAAATATTCTAAGTCTGTAGAGAACCTTAGTGGAATTAAGATTAAACCCCTGAGAAGTGATCATGGTCGTGAGTTTTAAAATCATGTGTTTGAATCTTACTTCTCACACAATGGGTATAGTCACAATTTCTCTGCCCTTAGGGCACCTCAACAGAATGGTGTAGAAGAAAGAAGGAATAGAACCCTGCAAGAAATTTCTAGGACTATGCTTAATGATTATGACCTACCTGTTTATTTTTGGGCTGAAGCTGTAAATACCGCTTGTTATGTTATCAATAGAGTCTTGATCAGACCCGTTCTTAAGAGGACCCCTTATGAGTTGTGGAACCATTGGAAACCTAAGTTTAACTACTTCAATGTTTTTGGCTGCAAAGTATTTATTCTCAATACTAAAGATAATCTTGACAAGTTTGCATCCATGAGTGATGAAGGAATTCTTCTAGGTTACTCTATTTCTAGTAAAGCCTATAGAGTTTTTAATAAGAGAACCAAATGTGTGGATGAATCTATTCACATCAAAGTTCATGAAACTGATCCACATGATCCTATGACCTCTCTTGAAAATATTGAAGATGATCTCTCTGTTTTGAACCTTAATGATAAAGACTGTGGACCTATAGTTAAAACGTTCAGTTATAGAAATTTACAAGAAACTTCTCTTGTTGAACCCCAACCAGTTGAGGAACCTGAAATTTCTAGCCCTACCTTTTAATGACTAACTAGGATTCTAAAGAACCATCCTTTGGATGTTGTTGTAGGAAATATCGATAGAGGAACACAAACTAGAGCTTCTCTAAGAAATCAGGTTGAACATCAAGCTTTTCTTTCATAGTTAGAACCTAAAAATATCAATGATGTTATCAATGATGAATTTTGGGTAATAGCTATGCATGAAGAACTAAATCAATTTGAAAGAAACAAAGTCTGGAAATTTATAGAAAGACCTAAGGACAGTATAACCATAGGCACAAAATGGGTGTTTAGAAACAAATTTGATGAATATGGAAACATCATTAGAAACAAAGCTAGGATAGATGCACAAGATTACAATCAAGAAGAACGAATGACTATTAGGAAACCTTTTCACCTGTAGCTAGAATAGAGTCTATTAGGATCTTACTTGCCTATGAATCACATCTGAATTTCATGTTATATGAAATGGATGTGAAAAGTACTTTTCTAAATGGTTTTATTGTTGAAGATGTCTTTGTAGAACAACCACATGGTTTTTCAAATCCTAATTTTCAAAATCATGTTTTTAAACTTTCTAAAGATTTATATGGTTTAAAACAATCTCCTAGAGCTTGGAATGAAAGACTTTCAAACTTTCTTATTTCAAAAGGATTTTCAAAAGGAATTTCTGATCCCACTATTTTTATAAACAGAATTTCATAAGTTGTATTAATATTACAAATCCATGTTGATGATATTATTTTTGGATTTTCAAAAAATTCTTTATGTACTGATTTTTCAAAGGTTATTCAAAATGATTTTGAAATGAGATTAATGGGAGAGCTTAAGTATTTTCTTGGATTTCAAATTTTTCAAACTAAAGATGGAATTATTATAAATCAAAGTAAATATACTAAGGATTTATTAAAACGTTTTTGTTTGGATAGTATTAAGGTAAGTGATATACCTATGAGTACCACCTATAAATTGGATATTGATGAAACTGGTAAACCAGTAGATCAAACTAATTATAGAGGTATGATTGGGAGTTTACTTTATCTTACTTCTTGTCGACCACATATTATGTTTAATCAGGGTATGTGTGCTAGATTTCAAGCTAATCCTAAAGAATCACACTTACTGGCTGTTAAAAGGATTTTTAAATATCTTAAGTGTACTATGAGTTTAGGTTTGTTTTATCCAAAAAGACAATCATTTGACCTAAATTGTTATCCACCTGTTGACTTTTCTGGATGTAAGTTAGATAGGAAGAGCACATCTGGAACATTTCATTTACATGGCAAGTCCCTAGTATCATGGTGTAGTAAGAAACAGAACTCAGTTGCATTGTCTACAGCTGAATTTGAGTATATAGCTGCCGGTAGTTGCTGTGCACAGATTCTGTGGATGAAACACACTCTACTGGACTATGGATTTAATTTTAAACATGTTTTAATCAACTGTGAAAACACTAGTGCGATCAACATCTCTAATAATCTTGTGTCTCACTCTAGAACCAAACACATTGATGTTAGACACCACTTTTTAAGAGATCATTATCAAAGAGGTGATATAACACTTGAATTTATAGGCACTGAACTTCAATTAGCTAATATTTTCACTAAGCCTTTATGTTCAGAAAGATTAAGTTTCATTACAAGCGAATTAGGAATGATAACTTACCCTTAAACAGTTAGAAAACCTCATTGTTAGAAAACCTCACCATTAGAGAAAACCTCACCATTAGAAAACCTCACCATTAGAAAAACTCACCGTTAGAGAAAACCTCACCATTAGAAAACCTCACCGTTAGGAAACCTCACCGTTAGAATCCTCACCGTTAGAAAACCTCATCGTTAGAGAATCCTCATCGTTAGAAGAATCCTCACCGTTAGAAGACCACATAGTTAGGAGACTTTACCGGTACATCTCGCGCTGTTTTAACCTTCTTTAAAACTGAGACATCGAGTTTTTTTGTTATATATGATTTATTTTATTTGTGGATCCTAAATGATATTAAACCGAGTCTAGATTTCACACAATCTTATCACAAACTTGTCTATTCGAATCCCTCCAACCAAACCCTCTCAAGCCGCAAAACCCTAAACCTCGAATCCGTAATGACTCGCGTCAAGAGACCCCAAGTCACAGATGGGAGTGATGAGCCACAAGAGAAACGAAAGAATGTATCGAATGATAGTACCAGTGTAAGTGGAAGTGTAGCTCGAAGGAATCCAGTAAACCCGCATCTCTCAAGAAGAGAGATTGTTGTTGAAAAAGAGGTGTGTGAAGAATGGCTTATGGGGAGCAATCCCTTGGTTCTTAGAGTGTTAGAAGAACAAGGTTGTCAAGAATGCTTCGCGAACAACAACGAACCTTATTATCCAGGACTAGTGAAACAGTTCTATGAATTCGTTCGGTTTGAAAAGTCTGAAGATGAAAGTAGAATGGTTTCTGTGATAAATGGTTAGGAAGTATCTTTTACTTCGGTCGAATGGGCTAAGAACTTAAGAGTTCCACATGAAAGAGATTATACGTTCTACTCAAAGTCTATACCTTCAACCAGTGATGTGTTTCAATATGAAGATGATTTTCTGGAACTCACAGGGAATGGGACCCCTAGAATGGTGATTGTTGTAGTGATGGTAGGAGAAGATAAGTTGTTGTTTAAATTTTTTCAGCATGTTGTTAGTTCGAGAAGAGGAGAATTTGACACATTGATATTCCAAGACATATATCTGTTACATTTTCTGAAGCACAGTGTGAGAATCAATCTATGTAGATTTATTATGGTTCAAGTGGAAGAGATGACTAGACCGAAGTCCAAATCAAATGCACTGTTTTTCTCAAAGCTAATTTCTGTGATGCTAAAAGTGAAAGTGGTTGCTGGACCTCATGATGAGCTGGTAGTGGTTATGGACAACTTCTGTATTACATGAACTGTCTATAAATACATGAAAGCTAGCTAGAATCCTTGGAAGAAATCATGGGTGAATGATGATGGGAAAATTTATGACAAAGTTCACTCCTGTGGATCATCTGTCTAGACCAAAGGATGTGTGAGATCCTGGTCTTAGACCAGAACAGCCAGAACCGGTCTACAGTGATGATGAAGCTGAGGAGGAAGATACATCGGTAGAGGAAGGAGGAGACCCAGACTTACCCCCTAGTCTTTTTCATCAAGTTACTTCTTATGGAGCAGCTAGCCCTCCAAAAGAACTACCAAAGAGAGAAACTGTCTTGAAGGACAATGATACAGAGACTACAGAAGAAGGAGAATAAGCATGCCAGTATGTTGTCAAGGACACCTATGAGGAGGATGAGACAACCGAATCTGATCACGGAGAAAAGGAGGCTGATGGTGAAGTAGATGATGAGGAAAATGTTGAAAAAGAGATCAGTTTGAGTCCTCTAATAGTCAGTACAGCCAGGAAAACGCCAGATTAGGAAGACATAGCAACAATATCTGTTGATGAGAGAGTCATTAATGAGTTAGAACAAATGACTTTTGAATCTACTTCAATTGTAGAGGAAATTGCAGAATTACCTCAGGAAGAATAGTTGGAATAGATACCTAAGGAGAATGTTCCAAGTGAGGGGGAGAATCTTGGCTCAGTATCAGTATTATATGACATTGAAGGTTGGAAATTAGATCCCAGATATATGATTCTTAGACTTTCATATGGAGATTCTGATGAGGGAGACCAACCCCAAATTGAATCAGTTACCTTACCCATTGTGGCTGAAAATGTGGCAACCAAGGAGGACCTTGAGTCTTTAAAAGATGAATTGAAAGAAGCAATAAGAGAATCAGTGGCAGATATGAAGAAAAGTATGGTTGAAGAGATTAAAAGCGTGGAGAAATCCCTTGAGTTATCCATTATATATAGTGTGTCTAGTCCTATGAAAGAAATGGTGGATGAACTTAAGGTGTGGCACACTCATATTGAGAGTTGGACATGAGTTGTAGTTGCTCTTAGACAATGAATTGCTTCATTGACTGCTTTGAACAGTTCTCAAACCCAAGTGCACACTGACATTCGATATATCAAAGAAGTGGTCAAACAGTTTTTGGAAGTTTTTGAGGCCTTTAAGAATTCATTCAAAGAACATCTGAACAGTCAGGATGAACTTGTTCAGAAGTTGTTAGTAGTCTCACTCAATCTTTCAAGGAGACAGTGGCCTTCTCAATGAAACCTCTTCCCTCAACAAGCTCCAGTGTGAACCTTGACCATATCCTAACTATTATTCAGTAAGAATTGGCTAAGGCCAGTCCCAGTGGTGCATCAGATACTCAGATTCTTGCTACCACTAGGGAAGTTAGTTGTTTTGTTCGTGATCACCTGCGGCCAGCTACTACTTCTCAAGAGGCAATCAAAAATAAGGTGGATGCTTATTTTGAAAAGGTTTATACCAAGCACAAAATGACAAAGCATTTCAAGATTTTGATGGAGAATATGAAGTTACCTACAGTTACCCAAGCCTTCAGGGAACAAGTTAGTAAGCTCAGGGAGCTTACTCCTGCTTTAGATAACTTCATTGAAAATAGGGATGATTTTGTGTCTTCAATGGAGAGAGGAGGAAGCATTATAATGGATTTTCGAAACCTGTTGCTGCCCTTCATGCATGTGGATTCCAGACCAGTGATTGTACCTCCTGCAATTCCTGCTTCTGCCTTTGGGAGTACTCCTCAATTGACTCCAGTTCAATCCATCAGGTGCATGACACTGATGATCACTCAGAGGAGCACAAATTTCAGATCCGGTACAATTTCTGTAGTGAACCACCAGTTGTGCCATCAGCCATTCCGAATCCCTCTACTAACCCTGCACCTGAAACCTCTACTGATCCTAAGGGAAAGACATCTATTCAGGAGGAGGATTGAGTGTTTCTAGATATTTTTGATGGGATTAAATTTTTTTGTTTTGTTGTTCTGATTTTATCAGTGTATCTTTTGTATATTAATGACATTCCTTTTCATTATCTACTTTACTGTGTTTCTATTACAATGTCATTTATTATGTGCTACTATTTATCTCTTCTCTGCTACCCTTCTTTTTATTATTCACAAAGGGGGAGAGAGAGCCAATGATCTAATGAGAGCAAATAAGAAATGAGTCCTAAGAGTTAACAAAGGGGGAGTGAGAAACTGTGACTTGAGAAACAGACATAAGAGAGAATCTTGCAGTACACTTGAAAGGGGGAGGAATATTGAAGTTTTGTTTTGAACAAAACAAAAGAACCTTTTCCTCTGATGACAATTTCATTTCCACTTTTTCCTCTAATACTATTTCCATTCTCTTGGCATAAGTTGTGATTATCAAAAAGGGGGAGATTGTTAAACCCTATGGGAATTGAGTTGCTTTATTATATTTTTATAATCCCAACTATATTTTATTTATATCTTAACTTATGGTTGATACATCTCCAATATGCTTTATTATATGTTGTTACTTTCAAATATGCTTAATATAAGTCTTTTGGATATATGTACTCTGACCTAACTCATTCTGCCAATAGAATTCTTAAACAGTTTATAGCTACCGATACAGAACAGTAGCCACCGTTATGGATTAGAGATACCGATATCGAATAGAGCTTCCGATATGGAGTTCACCGATACATCATGTTCACCGGTACTCTAAGTTCACCGCTACATCAAAGTCTACTGATATGGTACAACAAGTCTACCGATATAATTATAGTTACAAGCTCACCAGTACTCAAGTCTACTGCTACATCGAAGTCGACAGCTACCGATACAAGTCTACCAATATGCTGAAGTCTACCGATATACTGAAGTCTACCGATATGCTGAAGTCTACCGATATGCTGAATTCCACTGATATGCAACGTCTACGGATACGCAAAGTCTACCGATATTGATATAAAGTCTACCATTACAAATGAAGTCTACCGATACAGACACCTACTGTAACACAAGTCTACCGATATCAAGAGCTACCATTCCAAAGACAGAACCTGACACTGCTTTAATTTCTTTATCTTTGTTTAATCTAACCAACGGTCATATCAGGTATATTTTAATACACTGACATTTATTTAATGTGTTCTGTTGGATGTCAGGGATCCGTACCTCGTACCTGCAAAAAGTAAATCATCTTTTTCCAGAGCACATGCTTTAAATAAAGGAAGGATGTGCTACTACAAAAAGGAATGAATAGACGAATACATTGAGATATACAGACCACGAGGTGTGCTGGAATAACAACTGATGGTGAATTCAAAGATATGACTAAACTTACACGAGGAACTCATTCATCGCTGCTTACTAGTGAAGAGCTGAGAACGAGAACATAACACAATAACTTCATCGACTACTTTTTCTCTATCTCTGAACCTGAAAGTCAAGGAAGCAGACAAAGCAGACAACACTCTATTTTCCATGAAAAAACCAGAAGCGGTCTCAGAAACAATTCTGATCAATCCAAAGGAGTCCAGAGCTGCACTGCAATCACTAGATCCATTTCTAAACTCTAAATCTTCTCTGTGATTTAACTTTTTACATATTGAGCAGTGCGTGTTATCTACTGTATTTTACACACACACTGTCTCCTATACTTTAACTAGAGGATCTGTAAATCCTCACTCAAACTCTTGCACATTTTATTTCCCACTGGGATAGTTGTAGAGGCTGTGCATGACCTGGACAGCTAATTGCTGCTATTTTTGTTCCCACAGATAACAGTGGTAGAGGTCTTGGACCTGGACAGTTGTATACTATTGTAATCCCCAATCCAGGGTGTGGATCACTTTTATATAAAGTTTTGAGAGGACTAAGTCTCAGCTTCAGACTGAACCTCTTGGTTAAATCTGCTGTGCTTATTTATTTTCAAAGGTTTTTATTCCACTGCAAATTACTTTAAAACCAAAACTGATTTTAAAGTCACTTTGATAATTAAACTCGCAAGTGTTTATATTAGTTGTAAAACAGTAAGTTAGTTTCAAATGTTAATCAACTCTTCTGATTTGACTAACTGAGAAATAATCAATCCCTTGAGAACCTAACAAAACCTTTACCTTAATATAAATTCACTACAGTTTAATTCAGAATTTTATTTGGGGGATTTTAAGCCAGAGTTTTTAAAACAGAAATTTTAATTGGAACTCAATTCACCCCCCTCTTGAGTGTCCACTCAGACCAACAGTTATCACCTTCATAATTTAATAAATATAACAATTTCAATATTGGTATTTTAAGATGATAAATTCGAGTAAAAGTATTATAGTGAAAGGTAATAGATTTATCTTCATCAGAGTATTTAATTTTTAATTTTTATGTAACAAATAAGTATATTAAATAATTATACAAAAATGTTGTAGTATTTATTTTATTAAGAGATAAACCAAAAAAATGGTTTTAAATATAATAAAAAAAAATTAATATATGAACTATTTAATGTTATACACTAATTGTCTAGATACATATGACATTTTATGGATCTATTAAAGCTTTAATTTCGAACATATCTTCTGTATATATTTTATTTAAATTCAAATAAATGAATACTGTCAAAATTGACACTATTGTTATTTTATAAAAATAACATATTATAAATTTGTTTAAAAATAAAAAAAATATTTAAAATTTATAAATTAAAATTTTTATGGTAAAAAATGTCATATAATGTCAAATACGGGAAATTCACAACAAATATGTAATTATTTATAATAATTTAAAATTTAGAATATTATTACCACAAATAAAATTAAATTGATAAATAAGGATAAATCAAGTTGATAATGTTTAAAATAAATTACTAACATGTCTAAATTTTATTGGTTGATGAGATTACAGCCCTATATCATCTAATATTCTAATATGAGTCATTTTGTAATTTTTTATGTGGGGTTGGGATTTAATAAAAACTAATATTTCTTATATTTACAAAGGTGCCCCTCTCCTGCCTTATAAAAGGGAACATCCTCCCTCTCCTCCTCACACCAATTTGAGCCTTCAATCTTGGCCAACCCCTGACACATTCTCCTCTCCACTTCCCTAGAGACATCCTAGAGGTCTTGGTCTTCTTCAAAGACCAATTTTAGTGCCCGAAGAGGAGGTCTCAAAGAGGCGCTTCAAAGAAGAGGTAATGTCTGTTACCGATTATTTCAACTTTATTTCTTCTTCCACATATTCTTCTTAATTTGTTTCATTATGAAATAATAACATTAGTATCAATAATATACTGATATGTTATTATAAGTATGAAACAACCCTATTTCACCCTATATCCATCCTACGGAAAATGAAATCACCGCGCGTGCGTACATACGGAATACCGTCTCCACGCCGTGGTGTAATCTATTTTCCACCACCACCTTACTTGGATGGGTATAATGGTGTAAATAATAACTATATATTATTATTTTAAAGTGATAATTATTCTGTAATAGTATAGATACACTCCAATAAAATTCCACGATCATGGGAATGATATCATTGCTCGTGCGTACGTACGGAATACCGTCTCCAGGACGCGATGAGATTCATTCTCAATGATTAACCATTCATAAATGATTATAAAGTATATATAATAAGTACTCATGAAATATATGACATAATAATGATACTGGATTTATGTATATATATATATATGTATGTCATCCAATTAATTCCATTCAATTCAATGAGGAAACGAAAACAACGTTCATGCGTACGTACGACCTACCGTCTCCATGAACGGTGTATTTCGTTCCACTAATCGATCAATTACATATATGTATATTATGAATATATATTATATATAAATCATGTTTTACATTATGGATGTAAGTAATCATGATCTAAGTAATCATATGAATAATTACAAGTCAAAACACGGACGACAAATGAAACGAATTTACCCAAAACGCTTTTTAACATGGAATTTACAAAAGAACGGGTAATATAAAGTCATAAGTGAACCATATATGATATCATAACAATTAGTATGATTCTGTAATAAGTCAATAACATTATTTAAATCATTATATAGGAGGTTCGGATATGTACGAAGCATATCGGACCTAAGGTAAGGGATAATTGTGCAAATCTCATTTTTATCTGAGATTGCTTATTCGTAAGTGTTTACTGGGGTTATTTCTATCATCCATGTACATGTTTCATAAAAGTTTTTTAATGTATGTTTAAAGTAATTTTTACCCATTTTTTACTTTTACTACATGGTATGTAAGTAATCTTTCTTTTGTTTACATTACGATGTACTTTTTGACTTTTCCGGAAAAAGTACGAAAAGAATGTTTTCTTAACTTATACGACACGAATGGATTATTACGGTTTTATAAAGCCTTATTTTCATGAAGATTCCTCCAAAATATTTCATGACTATTTTCAACAAAATATATTTCTTTTAAAATTGCATGACCTTTTGTGAAAAGAAATTGATTTTGAAGAAGAAAGAATATTTTCCTCAAGAATTCATTACAAGTGTTTTATCAAAACCATTTTCCATCTAAGATGAAATTATTTCATATGTGTATGTTTAAAGTGTAATGTCTCTATGATTGACATGGTTTCAATTTTCTTATTATGAAATGATATCCATTTCTTTTATATGGATTATGTGATGATTGGATGATGTTTATGAAACCCATTTTATTCGTTGGGTTATTATGAATGATGTATGTTTATTTTGTGGCACAAGTAAGAATGATTTCTTTGTGAGATGGGTGGGACCTATATCTCCCTCCAATGCATTGGGTAAAGATTTATATCTCATGAGATAGACATGGCTGGAACGACAAGTTAAACTGGTTCAGTAATACAGGACTGGAACGAGGAGTGAACTCGATTCAGAAAGGGACTTTGTCCACTAAGATGGTCTTGGCAGTAATGCCTTGGCTACTATGGAAATCATATCATGTGCTTAATGGTTTCCTTAATTACATGTTTTATTCCCATGATATTTTATCATTCTTAATGTTTCTTTATGATCTATGCCTAACGTACTACCATGTTTTATGTCATTTCTCAAGCTTTTGATGTTTAAACATTATGTTCATGTTTTTAAGTTTAAATGTATATGGTATGTGTTATTTTATCCATGATTACCCTTACTGAGAATTTGAGCTCACCCTTTTTATGTTTTCTTTTCCCTAGGATATAAAGAAAGGTTTTAGGTAAGAAAATAAAGGGGAATATCTTTATGAGAGATGTTGAAGATCTTTCACCATGATTAGAAGATTACGTTCCACGTTTCCAAAGACACTAAACTATTATTGTCCTTGTGTTTCTATTTTTGTTATGTATTAAGTATTCTGCTAAAGTAATGTAATGTCAATATACGTCAAGCTTCGGGTCTTTATAATCATGTTCTTGATTTTGACGTTTGATCCCTTTTCTATTTTCATTGATTCAGTTCTAATTATTATTGTTTTTATATTCATATAAAATTAGGGCGCTCTAGAATTGTTCGTCATCCATGAAGATGAGGGCTATTTTGATAATGAGATAAGATCCTTGAGAGAGGATTTCTCTATATCATATTGAATGGAATCATAATACACATAGTTTAGTGCCACTTAATGGGTCACATAAAACCTTTTATGTTCATGTGTTGAGGACCAAACCGTGCAGTTTAACATCATGTGATCAAGACTTATATGTGAACGATGTCTAACATATGATGGGGTGAAACATTTTTTGAATCATTATAAAGGACCTGAATGAAAAATAGCCTCCCAATATAGATGTTACCCTACTAGGATTATAGATCAGAGATGATTAGGATGATTTTGGGGTTCTTGGATTCGACCTGTGGAACGATTCCTATGTATCCCATTTAGATGGAAATCAAATACCTCATAGTTCGGATGGTTGGTGGAAACACCTATAGATGTCAATTAATAGTATTTAATAAATGGTATATGGCCCATTTAAATGAATACATGACTTTTATGACATACACTATATAAGAACCCCTTTTGAAGGTAAGAGGAAAATTTGAAAAAATATTCTCTCTAAAGACATGTATTTGATTCTGGTAATGTCATGATCATCACTAACCTTTATAATCACATCAGTCATGAAAATTGAGATAAATCATAGTATGTTAATGTTTTAGATAACTAATTAATCTCTTTTATCCATCATTGGAAAATATCAAGGATAATATAGAGTGAAATGGATTTTATGTGCCCATCTCCTCTTTTGTTTTCATGTCTGGGGTTTGAAATTTTGCACCAGTACGGATGTAGCCCACAAAAAATAGTATGGGATTAATACATGATGGATTCCCTATTGATGATTACATAGAATATGAAAGGAGGATAAGTAACTACACCTCCTGAATTGTAATGGGAATTAGTTCCCCTCCCTATCAAAAATGTGGTGGATCCTTCACCACCTCCATGTTGGGGTCCTAATTACCTTTAGAATGTATACTAAAAAAATTGTTTGAGGATACCTTCTTTTATGTAGGTTACATTTAATAAATAAATTACCATGATAATTTATAATTGATTTAATACACTAATGTTTTCTATTGTACGATTATATATAGCTAGATGCTTTGGGGTAGGCCTCATCTTGGTCTCTCTCAGAAGAGGGATTCAAAGGACTAGGTTCCCCACAATTGATGGCATTGAATGGGGACCAACGGATGGACCATGTCATAATGGACTAGGAATATAGAAGGTGGATCATGCAGGTATGCCTTGAGTGAGTAGGAGGGGAATCACATAGGTATGTCATAGGATAGTTGAAGATGTCTCACATATGTATGAATGTGGTGTGTTGAAGTGGTCTCATGCATGATATACATGGGAGAGCTCAATCGGTCAATGAGTGATGGAAAACATGGGTGAAAAAACATGTGTGATGCTTTTATTTTGAATCCAAGGGTCTCCTCACGTGTCTTTGGAAGAATTTCAATAAATTCTCTAGCTAGACAAGGGGACTTATCCCAAATCCTATTGTGTTTGGGTAGGTGACATGCACACGTGTTTTCTATTTGAAACACATGGGAAACCCCAATCCCTATAGGCCCTTAATTTTTACTTCTTTTGATTCTTAAGTCACAATATGATGGTTTAGAAGACTTGGGAATTGGAATTGGGATATATGAGATTCTAGGGCTCATTGAGTCTTCATGTAATCCAAACGAGGATCCCAATAGTCCTATTTATATCTATTTTTGGGACTCGAGGTGAAGGAGTTAGATTGAGAGGGAGTGTCATGCATTGTTTCAGGTATGTGTCACCTTCCTCAGTCAGTTGTTTAATCCTTTATGGGGCATACTCAATTGTTTCGGGGAAAATACAGGACCTACAAAGTGACTATGGGTGTGTAATATAGACCTACATGGTGAAACTAGTTGGGTCTTGTGTTATTTTAATTGGGAGATCTTGAGATCCTTGATATACTTCCCATATCTTTTTATGAGTTATTTACCTATGAAACATCTCACTCTCATGTTAAAAAAATAGTGTCAACAACACCCCCTCAAGATTGGATCCAATCGAAAGAAGCAGTTCTGATCCTATAGTACAGAATGATGATAATTTATGGAACCTTCATTCATTTGACACCATGAATTTGGGAAAAATATGCATATAATTTATTAGTACTATAACATGAGTTTCACACAAGGGAGAAATTATAGGACTAGCCACATAGTTACGCCACATAGTTATATCATTATGGTGGAATGTGTAGTACGTCTCACAAGTGGATCACAATAGAATATCACATATGTGGCCCTACGTCTATCTGTAGCGTGAATTTTCAGGCAGTTCATCCACCCTTCTTTCAACTGCTTCCCTCTCCATGCTAGTGCACTCGTTGTGTTATTGTATTTTCGAATTCTCGATTCACACGGAATTGGTATGCCCCATATGTGACAAGCTTTTTCCAAGGTGAGTGACTAAATAGATATCACATGAGTAATTGAGTTGTGTGAGTCACATGGAATACCAGCCAAGTCAAGGTCAAATTGGCGAGTCACTTGAACGATGAAACTACTTTACTATATTTATTAATTTCTATTTGTTTACAGAACCAGTACTTTATCTCTAATTATTTTATTGTTAATTGCATACAAATTCCCAATATCCTCTAAAAAATTCAGAGTTCCAATAAACAAGATGGTAATCATATCAAGGAGATGTTGTATGTCATCAGGCCATATTATTATGATCCATGTGACACCACTCTCTTGAACATATAAAATTATATGATCTAAGTATCATTATTAATACCCTGAGAGTAACTATCTTCCACTATGATTACATGTTCTTCAAAATGGTGTCCTCTTCCCCAAACCGATGAATTAACATCCATTCTCCTAGTTCCAAGAATTCACAAACATTACCACCACTAAAATATGACCAAGGACATATATATCAATGAGGGAAAATCATTGAAAACTACATCATGAAACACATTAGTTTTTCCCCAGACATAATGCCTCACAATCCAAATTTAAAGTCACACTGCAACTCATACATCATTCATGATTTGGTAAAAGACCAATAGAAATGACGAAGGTAAAATTTGGACCTCCTCCCTTGAGGGGGTGTCAGACCCCTGTGGATGTTGGCATACTTGGTGTGGCAATCATATTATAATATTTCAATCAAAATAAAGTCAATTTTAATTTATGATTCTATCTAGGATGCCTAGATATATTTATATAGGATAATAGACATTATTATTTAGTTGTTGGGATAATGGATCCCATGTAGAAAAACTGTACAGATGATTCTTGAAGAAATTGACAACAAATTATGAGATTTTTATAATATCTAAGGAGCACTTATCCTTAGAGATATGTATATTGAGTTAATCCCACCGAAATCCATAGGGGTTGATGTTTAAATGAATCCTATTTTGTATCATGACATGCTGATGATATCTTGAGTCATTATAATTGATAACTATCACTTATTGGGGTATCTAAATTTTAAATCATGGATTAAAAAATTATTGGAGCCCAATAAGATTCCCCTTTATGAAAACGTCCCATAGGATGTCCCAAAATGGAAATATAGGTCATTCCTAGTAAACTGTGGCCCTTATAGGAAAACTTTTTGTACAATTGATAGGATACTCAATCAAGTCTAACATACCCATCAATAAACATCTTTAATACATTGAGGTGATGTGGGTTTTCAACTATCTTCCACTGATTCATGAATTGAATGGTGGTGTAAGGTTGAAGACCATTTTAATGGTGGCCAAGTGTACCGAGGTGAATCATATATGGTTGGAAGATCCTATATTGTTGAAGATACATTAGTTCTTATTTAAATTTCACATTGTAAGGATCCTTTTATAATTTTAGGTCTATTCCTTGTATTGTGGGGGTTTATTACAACACATTTTCCTTCTTATGTAGTTTTGGAGGACAATTTTGACTGTTTTTTCATGTTGTTCATTGCTTCCAACACCTACCTCCAATGTATATTATTTACTTGATAAATATAAATCTATTTAAAGACTTATATTTATTATAATATAGGGATCCACCCAAGAGGATGTTAAATGATGATTAAAATGATCGTTATGAACTGAGGACATATATAATTTCATTCATGGGTTGTGTACTATTAGTCCGAATTGATGGAGAGTTAATTTTTCAGGACTATTCCCCCAATATATTTTCATTCTAGTTATTTTTCATATAATAACCTATTATTCCCCTCTTATGTACATTTTATTGCAGGAGAGTCCAACAGTTGATTGATAACTATGTATTCTCATGGATGTGAGGTGACTGAAGAAGTAATTAAACTACCTCTAATGAGTGAATCCACTATGTTAAGCTCCTTGTATGATAAATTAGAGAATTCTTTATATCCTCGAGGGATTTTGGCAATGATTTGGCCTCGAGTTGGAGATGTATTGTTTTTTGGCTAGTGGAATTATGGTCTAATGGTTCATACCATTCCAGACAGTGATATCTGTGAGGCATTGTTCTTTCCAAATTGACCACATGCATAGTTTTTCCATCTAGCCAGAGTCAAAAGAGATGCATTGACTGAGGGTGATAGTAGATGGGCCAACCACCATCTCTAAGAGTAAACCTTAGATATATTTTTCCATCCTTTGATCATTATGGAGAGATCTGGTATGATAGTGAAATCTTGTACTGTTAAGTCAGCTTCACATTAGTCCAGAAAAAAAGTCTTATTTTGTGGGATTGGATGTTACCCAATTTTGGTAAGACAAGACTTCGGATAACAAGGACATTTTGTCACACACACACATCATCTTATATATTCTATAGATTGGGGTTTTTCATGCCCCATCTATTCTCATCACTTATGATTACCCAATTGAGGTAGGAACACCTATATGAGAGCTGGAGAAGCATAATTACGACACCAATTACCATATTCATATCACGAGGAGAGTGGAGGATATGATGGATCTAGGTTCTTTTGAAATGTTTGATGAACCTTTCACTAATTAATGTGAACACATATGTAAGACATATGGTGATGTTTTCTCCTTTTTTATTTTTTTCATTCATCAAGTTATCATTATTATAGGAAAAATTCATTACGGAGGAAAATTGTGACCCTAATATATATGGGTAAAATGATAATTGATCGATATCATGTCACTAAAATATTCCTCAATAGGTACCTCTTTCTGGGCTGATGGATCAAATTTTGATTATAGTGAGTTATCCTATAGTAGTATGATGTTAGAATATGAGATGGTAGGAGGTTCATCTCAACATCCATCTCCAACACATTTATTTGAGGATCAATTTCTATCATTCCTATATCAAAAGTAAAGGGAAAACAAGATAAAAAAATCATTTAAAATTAACATTATTATAGGTGGGAGGTTATCATGAAATTTATTGGTTTTTATTTATCCAAAATAATTACCTAATCATGCTATTGAGTTGCTAATTCCACTCCCATTTTATCTCTCAAAGGACATTGCAGTGACCCTTTGAGAAGTGAGGAGAACGTTTTGTATGAGATGTATATTCCTACTATAAATTCCATAACATTGATAGGATATGCATCATGGATAGATAAAACATATGTTCCTATGACTTTAGATAGGGATGATAATTCCTGTAATGCAAAATGCACACCATACAATGTAGTGCACCAATCCACAAAAAACATTCCATGTCATAATCATATCCAACACATAAACTAATTGACTATACAACCATTTAAAATGTCCCTACCACAAATATTTAAGGGGATTTAATAATCCCCATATTATCCGATGATGGTGCTGGAGCTAGCCCAGATTTGGTTGTGTCTGAATGTGTTGTTCCTATTGAAATTATTGTTGATGTTTATGATGGTGGATCCAATTCATAACATGAACCCAAAATCCTGGATAACGTTACTAATGTGGATGCAATGATATTTGAAGCACTAATTAATGAAATAATTGAATAAATTTATCTATATTTTGATATTCATAGCTCCCTTGCAGAGATTGGAGACTTTAATATGGAGTTTGATGGATGTGATTTTCCATTTCTAGTGTTTTATTAGACTACCAACCTTACGTACTATCTATAAAATCAATGAATATGATTAGAATAGATTTTTTCTAAATTAAATTATCAAGTGATCAACGACTAGTGTGTCGAGGTCAAACTGCTCCTACTATTGGGGGAATGATTGTCGAGGGTCTCTAAGTTGGGGTTTCTCAAGAGCCTTCCATCTCAATTCCTAACAATACAATGTTTAATGTTATTCAAGAAATAATTCCCAGGTAAAAGGTTTGATAATGAAGATTATAGGGGGAAATTTAACTATGAAAATTATCCATTACTAGGTGTGAACAAGAAAATTCATTGATTCCCTTTTTTCCTTTTGGTATATTTTTCATTTCTAATGAATAATTTCATTTGGCATTCATCACAAACAGTTTTAGTGGATAAACAAGAATGGGTTGTATCCTCCCCAACCCAACCTTCTATATATTGATAAGGTGAAGTAACATCAGGGAGAAAAATTCAAGTAACCTCAATAAGAAAAAAGTTTTAGAGTACACGTCTACTATTTAGTATAAATCCATAGTAATCCAAGAATCTCACGATATGTTATGGGAATCACAATGGTTCATATGGATGTTATTCTTGAGGAAAATCATATAATATCTACCGTCAAAAATCCATCAGTTCTGTATAGTGTATGGAATGTTGAGGTTTGTTGGATTTTTTTGCTTCATAGCTTACATTATTGTGAATTGGATCATTCTCCGATTGTAGCAGGAGCACAAATTAAAAAAAGGACATAAAAAGTAAATAATTTTCATAAAAACTGATTGCCTCTGAGGTGAATTAAACCAATCATATCATAACCATGAGAATAAATTGGTGGAGTTAATGTAGTGGGTTGAAGAAAAAGGAACTCAAATATCATGGCGCCGACAATATTTAAAAACTACCATAGGGGATCACATATGACATCATCATTTTTTAGAATGGGATCATGTTTAGGGGAAGACATCCATTGTGACTATGGAAGAAGAACACAATCTAGATTAGTAGGATGGGGCTACCGAGCTATCTAAGCTATTATAGGATATCAATGATGCTTGAGATACCCTTAAATGTCCTAAAATAAATGGTGATGAGCATTTTTAGAATATGATAGATAGACTCAAATTATTGGATTTTCCACTATCTATTTTAGCATAAATGAAAAGAATCTAGTTTTAATTCATGTTTGTCTCCATCCCTCTTTTCCTTGGTAATTATAACCTAACATAAAAGATGAACCGTTTAACTAAGCTTCCCAACAAAAAAGTGTTCCAATCACAATGAATAGAACAAGAGGGAGATCTTATTTTTATCCTTGGTCATTAGACCTCATTAGTATTGTTCAAATGTTTCTAGATTCATATGAAAAACCATAAAAATTGTTTGCCTTTAGTGTCATTGTTTGATTTTTTTCCTGGCTTAGATATGATGAAGACATAGCGTGAGGGACATCAATTTTTCTGAGGTCACCCTTTTCAGGTTTTCAACATATCATACTGTATGGATTTTTCTTTATATTACCATATTTCTTCCAAACCACACAAAGTGAAAGTCTAGTGAGCAGGTATATGGAATTTGTCTAGGGTTACCTTTTGTGGTTTTTTGAACTAGAATGTATTATGTCTCTTCTCATGGGAAGTATATATTCTTTCTGGACATACCAATACAATCCGTAATATATTTTGGGAAACATTGACCATGAGTTATGAAATGACAAAACAAAAAAGGCATCAGGGCATCAAATGGTCCGAAATTTTTTAGATACACTAAACAGAATCCTAAGTTATGATTTTTTGATTGCCAGTTTTGAAAATGAAATGAGATATGTTTTTAAGGATTGACCATATAACATTTTAAAAATTTATTCTTAGGATGATATTGTCAGGGCATACAATTATAGAATATATTTATAATGACCATAAAATCCCCTCTAGTTGATAGGATTCACGGGGTTCACTTATGGAAAACCCAACAGGGTTTCATCGAAACATAGTCATAATAAATATGTTTTCAATAAATTTTCATTATATCAATAATTTATGATGAGTTTTATGATAAAGGTGTATGATAATAGGGGAACATATAAATTTTTTCAGATGGTGAAGCTGGGACTAGAATGAAGAATCAATTATTTATTATGTGTATTGATAGAATAAGAATAATGTTTTTGATAGTTCATTGGGGTGACATACTAAATGACTAATACAAGAAGAAAATTTTTAACACCCCACAATTTCAAAGTAAGTTATATCTTTAAATTATTTCAATAGCATGCACCACACATTACACTAAGTTCGAGCGCATGATGCCATAATAGACTAGCCAATAAAAAAGCAGTTAAGAATAATATTAACTGGATTTTGAATTATATATACTCCATATAGTATTAAATTCTATATTATTTGTTTATTTGACATATTATAAGTACAAATTCATTTTTTTAGTTTATAGAAGTTTTCTAAATGAAATTTTACCATCATTTAGTAGAGAATCCCTTTTAAATCCAATATTTCACACATTTATATATTAAATTTAACAAAATAAATTTTCATTATAAACCGGGAAATAAAATTTTTGTTTGGATGATATTTTGGAATTATTCTGATAATTTTAATTTTTTTTGTGAATAGTGAGAAATATTGTATTTTAATTCAAAACTAACATTTAATAGAATTTTTAATATTGTTAGATTTATTTTTTGTTGGTTTTATAGTGTAATTATATTATATTTTTACCATTTAATCCAATTATGGTCATTGGATGAAATTTCACTTTGAAATTGGGCATAAACATGTGTCAATCTTTTGATAGTTATCATTTCCTAAAAACATGCTTTTTTGTTTTGACAATGAGAATTAATTTTAAATTAATTAATGTAACATCTATTATTTGAATTAATTAAAATAGAAATTATATTTGAATTCAGAAATCAAATATTTCTTAGTCTGATGTTTATGTAATTTACTGAAAACCATCAATTTTTCTATGAATAGTGAAATAATTCAGTAGTAGTTAAAAATCCAATGTTTTATTTTAAATTTAATTTTAATGCATTTTTGAATTTTATTTCAATAATCTGACAAAAATTGTTGTCCTCTATAATTAAAATGTTTTTCAATAAGATGAAAATAGTTTTTTGTGAATATTAACTTTTAACTATTTTCTACTGTAATTAATTGTAAGTAGGGTAATTCATGGTCAAAATATTATTATAATAATATAATATTACATTAAAAATAGTCCTAAAATAATTGTATGAGGCATGTATGTCCATAGGAATCCTTGGGTCGATTTTGGGACCCCATGGAGCCACATTGGTGTGATAATAACAGTTTATATTAATTAATTTAATGTAAAGTCCAAAATGACACAAACATATATCTTTTAGTAAATCCTTTTTTACATGGTGTTATGAATGTTATATCTTCAACTATAAATATTAAATATTAATATAAAATTATTTTCTACATTATTGTAGTTTTTTATAATTTTTACACATCAAATAAAAAAAGTTATTTATGACACAATAATGAGACAATGTTTACTTCATCGATAAATTATTTAAATAAATAATATTAAATAAATTAAAACAATATCCAAAACCTGTACAATTCTTATTGGATGATTTAATTTTGAAATAGAGTAATCATATATTTTACTTTAATGAGTTCTTGACCATTAGAATCTAATAATAATTATATAATAAAATAATATTATAAATTTTTCCTAAAGTGCCCCTCTTCCCCCTTATAAAAATCCCTCACCTCTAACCAACTACTCATGCCTCTGAAGGACCATATCACATCCAACCATATCCAAAATAAGCTCTAAAGATCCTTCTCTTCCACATAGAATCCTTAAAATTGGATGAAGGAACTTCAAAAAATCATTTTGGTTCAATCCAAATGGAGTTAACCGTTTTTAAGGTAATGTATTCCATAAAGTTCTTTTCTTTTATTTTATTTATAAAACCCCCTAAAATCTTTTATTTTATTTATTTTATAACCAAAAAACTCTAAATATTGTTGGATGTTGTAATGAGATGGATTATAGCTACACTTACATGCACCTCCATCTAATGGGAAAAGAGCATACTGTTTCTGTAGACGGAAAACTACTACCTCAGTCAACGATGATTGATCAATTATCTTCTTCCACCTTTTATGATGGCCATTAATATTTAAATATATTTATATTTCATATATATTATATTTATATTGTTTCTATTCTTCTTAATTTTTTATTTATTTGATACATTATTGGTTTTCAAAAAGGGTAAATACGATAATTTCTTTTGAGAAAGGGAAGACTGTCGCCCCTTCAAAGTGATATTACACATTCCTCCATTACATTTTACATATAATGGATGGAGTTACAAATATTATATATGATATTAAACTGTAATTATAATATAATTATTCATCATTATGTATTGATTTCATTAAAATATGAAATTGAAATGAAATTAGAATTCCTATGTACGTATGACTTACCGTCTCCATGAACTGTGCATTTCATTTCATATCTACAAATGTTTTATACTATTATAAAAAAAATATATACTGGATATATAATATATATATAAATATATATTATATATAAATTCTGAATATCATTTTGGAGATAATTTACATTTTGAAACATGCACAACATGTAATTATAAAAGATTAATTTTGACTCTAGTTCCAAATATCAACAAAACAACTGATATTAACATAAATGAGTACATATTGTTTATAACATTCTAATAAGTGATATAAAAGAAATAATAAATTTGAAAAATGTTCTGAAGAATTTATATTTTTTATTTAGTTTTTCATTCAGGATATTGAAGAACGAACAGGTCAAGATAGACACTTGGTTAGGGGTTTCTTATCTCACATTTAATTCTGTGAGATTCCCACTGTTCATCACTTATTTAATTCATGTGTTGTATTTCGTAATACCATTTGATATATACTACCATGATTTTATTTATATTCATGATATTCTGTGATTTATTATGTTGTTATTAACTTTGGGTCATACAAAACGATTGATTACAAAGAGGTAAGGGTGTTTCATATAACTTTTTATTTCGATGAGATTCATGTAATATTGGCCATCATTTTCTGTTGTGTGGTTTATGTAATTTCCACTATTGTATTGTTTGTGTAATATAATATAATATATTATTATTTACATATTAATTTTTTTATCCTTATTTCATGCAGTGCATGTTCCAAAAGTTACCAAATTTGTAAGCAAATTTCAATTTTCAATTTCTTCTCATTGGGATATATGAATACATCATTGATTATTTTACTACAACATTATGTATGGAATAACAATTTAATATTTATTTAGTTATTTCCACTCCCCTTTGTGTGGATATAATTATGTTACACAAAATCCATCTATTTATAAATTCTTATGGCGTTGACATGAACTTTTTAGGGTAACCTTAACTCAATTTCCATTCATTGAGTTAAACATCCATGTCATTGTAATTATTTTTAAAAGAATATGTGTGGATGTCCTATTATTTATTTACACATAATAACAAATTATATTGACTCTATTTATATTTTTCACACATAATTATTTCATTGATTTATCCATAATATAAGGATATATTATTAATAAATGATATCATCTCAATTTACACTCTATTGAGACCTCTTTGTCGTTATGCACCAATTCACTTTTATATTGTGTATATACTATAGTTTGACATATTATATTAGGAATTAATTTATTCTTATGTCATTATAATTGTTATTGAGGTTTATTTATTATAATACAATATTTCATATAGTATTGATTGAGTTATGATTGACTATGGATGTGCAATTTTTATGCCATTCATGGATTTCTGTTAATTTATTGGAATTTCCATTGATAGTTTTAATATGATTGTTTAGATTATGTTTCACCAATTTAATATGTTTAATGCATTAAAAATACTATTTTTCAGGTGGATCCCGCTATGACTCCTCGATTCATCGATAGGTCTATTGAGACAAACTCCTGTTTTCGAACATGTCCTTGACAAAATATGATTTTTATTCTTGGAATGAGCCCATTAATTTGTGGTTATGATGTTCAGAATTATGTATTCCATCACTATGAGATTAGATATTGATATTATATATGATTATTCGACTAGTTGAATGCCCAAGTTAAAAATTAAATGGAATTATTGAATTTATCATTGCCATATTATGCGGATGTTTATGTTCAAATGGCTTTTGTGATAGTCTTATATATTGCCTTAAATATTTACTCATATTTATGATTTCCTTCTCCATATTTTTATCTTTACTGAGCATCTGAGCTCAACCCCTTCAATGAAATATTTTTTTCAAGGATATGATGAAGTATATAATGATTATATTGTAGGAATATGCTAAATGATGTCAGTGTGTTCAAGGGGGACACAATGTTATTTTTTATGATGTAATGTAAAACTAATGTATGTATGTTGTACTTCAACAGCTACTAAACTAATCTATATTTCGAGACCTGATCACTTGTGGTCATTTCAATGTTATATAATAATGCACTGACATTAGGAAACAAGGTTCGGGGCATTATAGTTGGAATGAAAGGAAGTTTAGTAAAACCATGGAAACTAGATTTAGAAAAACACTTAATAAATAACATTACCCTAAGATACACTTTTAGTATTAGTATAGAAGATCATCCAATATTTTATGTAATGTGGAGATTTTATGTGTTTTCCATGCAATACATCCATGTATGGACAAAATCATGTAGAGGCAGCTTTTGAACAGATGTATCTAGGAGTGAAAACCCCATCCAAGAGTTTCTGGAATGACATATTATATCATGGTACATGGTAATAGGCCTCGATACACTCTTGGTTAAGACACTATTGAGGGATATGCTTAGGATAATTCAAATGATTTTACAAACTGATTTGTCAAATTTTAATATAAGATGTGAATAAATGTCCCTGGATAATCAAAAGGTCTTTTAGATTGAAAATAAGGTGTCATGATATTCTCAAAATGATTTTAGGAATCACAAAATGCATTATGGTTTTAGTCAAACTATTATTTCAATTACATGTTATTACTTTTTGGATGATATTACGGGGTATGAGATGATATTTATAGTTAAAATATGTTAGGGTTATTTTTGATAAATTTATCTCATTTATGAGAAGGATATAAAATTATATAGTTTTTGAAAAAAGGACAAAAAGAAGACTGGGTGACTTCCCGTCACGTCGGGCAAGGCAATGGGAATCGATCCCACAATAGAAGTTTCACTAGGTTGTTTTGCCTACCACTGGTCTACGTGATGTCCCTAGTTAGTATAACTAATTTATTAAGATAAATTATTTTACTAAAAAAAATAACTTGATTTGGTATCTTATGTTTTATCAAATCGCGAAAATTAGTATAGGAAAATTTGTTTGTGATTAGGTGATAAAAGTTATTTTGGAATATGTTCTCTCTTTTAGGAACACTATATAATAATGGAAAATGGAATACTATGGGACTTCATTTGTGGAGTAATGATTGAAATTTTATTTTTCAAGAATCTATATTTTTATTAGGTACATATGGTGATTTGGTTTATTTTTGGAAATGATTAACCTATCGTAGAGAATATGTGATTAGATTAATTAATTTTAAGTATTTCACTTTAATAGTAGTCGATGTTATTTGGTGATAAATGATAAGATTTATCGAGGGAGACTATGTGATAAAATCCTTCTGAATTTTGGCTTTCAAACATAGTTTTTATTATTTCGTATAATTTTAAGGACAATTTTATTTTTCAAAATGGTCTTTGGTTGAACATTTTGTATTATTTGTTTAATTTTCGAGATTAAGAGTAGTATTACATTTTATAAAGGAGTATCATTTTTGGAAATCAACTAATCATGAACTAAATAATTTTCTATTGGTTAATGTCTAAGGACATGAAAAAATATTGTTTATCTTTATTGGATTTTGTGATTCTCTATAAGTTTATTCTAGCACTTCAGGTGTTACTAAGTTATCTTGAATACTCATCGTTTGGAGAAAAGGTGATTTTAGGGGAGAAATTTCTGAAAGGATAAATCCATACATGAAAATAAGTATATCATTTTATGCTCTTAGAAAATCTCATAAATAAATTATTCAACATTATGAAAATAAACTTAATACAAAAATGTTGCCCATTTACTTTTCCAACCGGGTAATCAAAGACCATTCAACCCATCACATGTTTATGTCATTCAGATCATTATTGTTCACCTAATAATATTCTTGATCATTGTCCATCAGAACATGATGGATATATTTCTCATCCATATACATGTTTTCTTATATGGAACATTTTTATGTGTTTTTTCAGTAACCTTCATACATACCTTTATTTATTTTAAAATAGAGGCATCATTAATCCATTTTTTGATGTGGGATTTGAACTATGATATTTTGAAATGCCAAACCCAAAATTTCATTCCTAAGATTAAATTTTGAGGTCTCAATTTATTAATGGATGTATGAATATAGAACCGAAGATTTAATAGTACATTATCACTTTAATGTAATTCAACAGCTTTCACCACACACAATACCATGTTTGAGCACATGGTGACATACTAAAATAGACATTAAAAAATCGGTTATGAATAATATTAACTAGATTTGGAATTTTATATACTCTATATAATTTAAAATTCTATATTATTTGATTCTTAGACATATTATAATAAAAAATTCAATTTTTCAAATAAAATAAGTTTTTTAAAAAAAATTACAAATTTACCACATTTTAATGGGGAATTATTTTTAAATCCAATATTTGAAACTTTTATATAATAAATTTTACAAAATAAAATTATTCATTAGAATCGGGGAAAAATATACTTTGGATGATATTTTGGTATTTTTCTGATAATGATAATTTTTTTGTGAATAGTGAGAACTACTGTATTTTAATTCCAAACAGCCTTTTAAAATAATTTATTTATATAGTTACATTCATTTTATAATTGATTTTAATGTGTAATTAAATTATATTTTTTTATTTTAATCTAATTTTGATCATTGGATGTTATTTCACTTTGAATCTGTATATAAAAAAGTGTTAATATTTTGGTAGTTAATATTACTTAAAAACACGATTTTTTTGTTTTTCCAATGGGAACATATTTTAAATTAATTAATGAAAATTATATGTTTTAAATTTTATAAAATAGACATCATTTTTTAATTCTTAGTATCAAATATATCTTAAGCTGAATTTTTGTAATTTTTCTGAAAACCTTCCATTTTTGATGAATAGTTAAATCATTGAGTAATAGTTAAAAGACCATATTTTTCTTTTAAATAAAATTTTACAAGACTCTCAAAAATCGGATATACATGGTTGTTATTAGTATGTATAATTTGGTTCAATAAGATGAAAATAATTTTTAGTGAATAGTAACTGGTGACTTTTATTTACCGCGGTTAAAGGTTAATAGTATACTTCAAGGTAAAAAAAATATTATAAAAATAAATAATTACCTTCAAACATTTTTTATCCTTATTCTATGAGAAATTCCCAACCATTGGAATCCTTTGGTCGAATTTGGGAACCCATGTAGCCACTTGGGAGTGATAATAACACTTTATATTAATTAATTAAATGTAAAGAAAAAAAATGGCACAATCATATATCATTTAGTAAATTAACTTTTACATGGGGATATATAAGATATCTCTTAAAATATAAATATTAATTTGAAAGATAAAAATATTACATAAATAATGAAAAATTTTCTATAGTTTGTAGACATCAAATAAATAAAATTATTTATTACACAATAAGGATGTAGTTTTTTAATCACTAATAAAAGATTTAAATAAATAATATTATAAAAATTAAAAAAATATACAAAACCTTTCAAATTCATATTTTATGAATTTATTCCTATAAATATTGAAATTACATTCATCTCTATTGAGTTTTGGACATTTCTATACTGAAAATAAGAATATAATAAAATAATATTTTCCATGCATCCTAATGAGCCCCTCCCCCCTTATAAATGGAACTCACCTATAACCCATTACTCACACCTCCAAATCCCCATTTATCATCCAAAATCTGCCCAAAAAAGCACTAAATATCCTTCTCTTCCTTCTATAATCAATACCTTTGGCATAATCCTCATCAAGAAATCCTTTTGGTTCAAACCAAAGGGAGTTACCTAATTTAATGTTAACATCTTCCCTAATGTTCTCTTCTATATTTTTAAATCTCCAACCCACTGTACTCTTTTATTTCCTTCCATTTATAAATTCACAGGTATACTCAAAATATTAAGTTTTTTTATGAGAATTATTTGAGATACACTTATTCAAAACACCATCTAATTGGAAAAGAGAATATTGTTTCTCTGGACGACGAACTACTATCCCACGAAATGAGGATTGTTCAATTATCTACTACAATCTCTTAGGGTGGTAAATAAGTTTTCAAAGTATTTATATTTATATATTTTATATTTATATTTTTTCTATGAATCTTAATTTTTAATTTATAGAAATCTTTTATGGTTCCATAATTGTAAATGCGATAATATCATTTGAGGAAGTGCGAACTACCGCCCCCTCAAAGTGATATTACTAGTCCTAGATATATGTGGAATGTATAAAAGATCAATTAATGAAATTAGATATGATATTATAGTAGAATTATAATATAACTATGTACCATTATGAATTCCTTCCATTAAAAACGAAATAGAAATGAAAGTAGTGGTTATGAGTATGTACGACTTACCATCTCCATGAATGGTGCATTTCATTTATTATCTCTAAATGTTATGTAATATTATAAATACATATATATATAATGAATATATAAGATATATATGATATCTAAATCATTAATATCATTCTTGATATAATGTAATTTTGACAACATGGACAACATGTAATTATAATAAGTTTACTTTTTACTAAAGTACCAAATATCAACAAAATGAACATTATTAACATAAATGATTACATAATGTTTATGACAAGATAATAAGTGATATAACATAAAATATAAATTTGAAAAAGGTTCTGAATAAATAATAATTTATCTTTAGTTTTTTATTCCTGAAATTAAAAAACTAATGGGTCAAGTTTGACACATGGTAAGGGTATTCTTTTCTAACTTTAAATTCTGTGAGATTTTCATTGTTCACCACTTATTTATTGCATGTGGTGTATTGTGTACTGACATTTTATATATATTATTAATATTACCTTTATATATATGGTATTCTACTATTAATTAGATAGTTATTAACCATATGTCATATGACTCAATTGATTACAACAATGTACAAGGGTTTCATATCACTTTTTTTTCCTATGAGATTCATTCTATATAGGCCACTATATCCTTTTGTGTGATGTGTGTACTGCCCATGATTGTATTCTTGGTGTAATATAATTTAATTAATGGGTAATTGCATCTTTATTGTGTGATCCTTCTTTCATGGGGTGTGTAAGATCTTAGTTTTTGGAAAGGTGTGTTTTCATTATGTTTTCATTAAATCCCTTGTTATGGGTTTCAAGGGATGTCTTCTGAATGTAAGAGAGGCATTGGGAGTGTTTCAGGGGCTCGAGGCACGGTAGAAAGGAAAGCTGGGCAAGACAATCCAGGGCGTACGACCGGCGCATGGCTAGGGAAAACCGTGCGGCCTGCCCAAGTAAACCGTGAAACCCTCTTCCGTCAGACAATAGCATGCTGATGGTTTGTGCACAGTATGTCAAAATGTGTGGTTAAACCATGCGGCCACTTAAAGTTGGAAAAAATTACAAATTTTCCACTCCGTGCTTTTAAACCCCAACTTGGTATTTTACTCCATTCATACCCTCTTCACCCTAGGAGTGAACCAAATCACCCAAGAGCTCCAAGATATCAATCTCCATCATTTCTAAGTTGTTTTTGGTGCCTTTGGTTGCGGATCGAAGCTCCAGGTATGGCTAATCCCATCCTTGCTTCCCCTTTTGGTTTAGGGTATGTATCTTCTACCCCTCTTTTTCTAAAGCTCTAAAATCCAATATTTGTAGTGAGTTATAGTTTAAAGCTCCAAAAGCAGGTCAGATCGAGGTCTAAGGACTCGATTGAGTCTGTGTTCTACAATGGTTTCAAGGTAGGTGGTCTACAAGTGATATCCCTTGGTTATTTGGGTATTGTGCATGTGTAGTTTTGTTCTTGGTTTCCCTTGGTTATGTTTTGAATAACCATGGCATGTTTGGTAACATTGGTGTTTAAAATGGTAAATGGAAACTCTCACGATCCCCATTGGATCTGTTGGGTTTGACTTGAGCTAATTTAGGGTCATCTATGGGATGTGCCGGATTTCCCGGGACATTGGGAATCTTATTGAACAAGTGACTTTGTTGTAATAAAGGGTATATACCTTAATGAATAAGTTGTAATTTTTGGTTCAACATGGAATACAAGTTAGGTGATGCACCTAGACATGGTAATAACCTGAGGGATATATGGACTGGGTTGAATGGTTGATTAATGGGAATGATGAATGGGTTAAATGGGTTAATCTATAAATAGATTGAAGACCATAATGGGATGAATAATGGGTCTATTGTTGAATTCTTAGTGAGATAGTCATAACACATGTGAATTTGGTGAATGGTTAAATGATTTGAAATGGTATTGTGTTAATGGGTTAAGGCATGATGTGAATTCCTGTGTGGTTTTTTGTGAATGGTTTGTCCAAGGGGAAATGGTATGTATTGATGATGGTTACTTATATATAAGCATGTGGACATGGCTTAGTAGAGTAGGGTATGACTTGAGGATCTACACCCATGGGTCGAGTGAAAGTTGATGCTCTAAGATAAACCATAAATTCATGGGTTACGAATGAGGACTGATGATCTATTCTACTAATGGTTGCGTCCACCCAGACTGAGGATTCAAGGTGAGAATATGGTTTATAAGAGGTATCCACCTATATTGAGGCATCAAGGTGAGGATATTATTGCTATGAAGAAGTTAGTCCTTGTGATATAGGATAACGATGTGTTTACCCTCTTGTGTGTGATTGTTGTCCTTAGACCAATGTAACATAATGTATGCGATTAACCCATGGAAATGTGATTAAATGGTGAGTTATGATAATTGGAGTGAAATGACTGGTAATGGAAGTGAAAATGGATTTGGCCCTGAACTGGTTAATGGAACCATAAATAATTACTTGGAAATTATCATTCATATTTTTTCATTCACTATTTGTATATACTGGATTTTTTGTAGACACCGTTGATGGTGGCCTACTTAGTTGTACACACAACCTGCTCGGGCCGCCGTTGGGTACTCGAGCAGACTTCATTTTTCAGGTCCGGAGAAGGGAAAGGGTCCTTGCGAGATAGTTGAGTGGACATGGGTTGCACATGGTGGAGGATCCAGACTTGGATTCAGAACCATTTTGGGGATTTTTTGGTTGTCATTATTTTGGGCTTTTGTTCACTTTTGCACATGTAGTAGGACATGGCATGTTTAGTGTTGGAAATGGTTGTTATACATGTTCCTTGTTTATTGATTATTGTTTCTGTTATTTGTTTATTTTAGTTGTGGATTACTCTGAAAAAAGGGGGTATAGTCTTCCCACTTGACCACAATGACCCCCGTTACTAGTCAACAACCATTGGTGTACGGGGAGGCATGCTTAAGGTTATGTAACCACCTGGCTCAGAGCACCGATTTGCACAATATGTGCGTTAAGGCATGATGTGAATTCCGATGTGGTTTTTTGTGAATGGGTTTTCCATGGTGAAATGGTATGGATGGATGATGTTTACATATATATAAGCATGTGCACATGTCTTTGAAGAGTGGGGTATGACTTGGGGATCTACGCCCACGGGTTGAGCGAAGACCAATGATCTAAATTCCACCCTAAATGGTGGGATTAGAAATGAGAAATGAGGATGTATTCTCCTAATGACTGTGTCCACCCGGACATAGGCTTCAAGGTGATAATATGGTTGATATGAGGTATCCACCTGGACGGAGGCTTTGAGGTGAGGATAGGATTTCTATGAAGAGGTTAGTCCTATTGAGATAGGATAACGATGTGTTTACCCTCTTGTGTGTGATTTTTGGCCTTATAACCGTGTAACATAATGTATGTGATTAACACATGGAAATGTGATGAAATGGCGAGTGATGTTAATTGGTGTGAAATGAATGGTAATAGAAGTGTCAATGGATTTGGACCCGATTTGGTTAATGGCATCTTAAATAATTACTTGGCAATTACCATTCATATTCTGTTTTCATTCACTATTTGTAAAAACAAGATATTTTGTAGTAACCATTGGTGGTAGCCTACTGAGTTGTACTCACACCCTGCTCGGGCCGCCGTTTGGTTCCTTAGCATACTTCATGTTTTTAGGTCATGAGAAGGGAAAGCCTCATTGATATATAGTTGAGTGGACATGGGTTACACTTGGTGGAGGATCCCGACATGGAGTCAGGACCGTTTTGGGGATTTTGGATGTTGTCTTTATGTTGGGTTTTTGTTCACTTTTTCACTTATAGTCGGACATGGCATGTTTCTTGTTGGAAATGGTTGTTATACATGTTCCTTGTTTATTGATTATTGTTTCCAATATTGGTTTATTTCTGTAGTCGGTTACTCTGATAAAAAGGGGGTATAGTTTCCCCACTTGACTGAAAAGACCCTCACTGTTAGTTGGTATCCATTGGCATACGGGGAGGTGCGCTTAAGGTTATTTAACCACCCGGATCAGAGCACCAGTTTAGTAGCTTCCGGGTCAGGGATGTTATAGGGTGTATTTTTCATTAGTAACAAAATCAGTAAGGAAATTTCGAATTTCAATTTCCATATATTGGGCCTTACATATACTTTATTGATTTGTTTAATAAAATATTATATGTGTAACGACCCAATCTTTTTGAGTAGTATATTAACTTACTCTTATTGATTTAATAAGATGTTAATGGTTAATGCAGAAAGAGGAGTCGATGGCTTCATCCAGTAGACTCAACCCTTATGAAGCCCACTTATCAGAGCTTGGGAAGGAGGTAGCATCTGTGGGCTTTGCTTTGGACCAAGCCCAAGCCGAGCTCCAGTGTGTCAAGCTTGAACGAAAACGCTTGCAGGAGAAGTTCAAGTTAGTGGAGATTGCTACTAGGGCAATGTTATCTGAGACTCCCTCAGATTCTCTCACCATATCACACCTTACACTTAGGTCTTATGCCAGTGTTATAAGGGGCTATGTGATGAGACCCTAGTTTCCTTGTGTAATCCTCTCGGGTGAATAAATTGAGATTTCTTCCTTTAGTGATGTTTGTGAAATTTCAAATGCCTAGATAATTTTAGAATGTATTTTATTGATGAATTTTGAAAAAGGGATATTTTGAAATATTTATGTAAACCCTAAATAACTAATGATGTGTAATGATTTTCAAAAAATGGTCTTCTACAAAAGTGTTCATTAAGGAATTTGGAGTCTAATAAGATCAACTTAATTTTTGATGAATAGTAAATTATGAATAGTGATTTTACGCTTAGGATTAGTAATGTGACCAAATGGATTAGTAATTTTCACTTAAAGAAAGTTTTAATATAATTTAGATACCTTGGTTAAGTAATGTGATTCAATAAAATGGGTAAATAACGGTTTCATAAATTATTAATCAAGTATTAGTTTTTTCGGATGAATAGTGTTTTTTAATTAAAAATTTAATTAAAAATAATTAGAAAATTATTTTTATAAAAATGACTTTATTTTTGAACTCAGAGCATCGATATTATGTTAAGGTAATTTTTGGGGATTTTTCTGAAAAAAATGAATTTTCGATGAATAGTGTTTTTATTTAAAAATTAAATTAAAAATATTTAGAAAAATATTTTTATAAAATGGATTTCATTTTTGAAATCAGAGCATTGATATTTGGTTAAGGTGAAATTTTGGGATTATTCTGAGAAAGTTGAATTTTCAGTGAATAGTAAAAATACCGTTTTAGGGTTTCGGTATGTTTAATGACATCATAATGATGTCATGATGATGTCATGAGATCTTTTGAGGGTTGGCCGGCCAAGGGTGATGAATAATTGTTTTGGGGGCCCCATGTGGCCTAACTCCATGATAAATTCCAAGGGAGATCACATGGGTTTGAGAAAAGCACATGTGAGGTGTCCTTTGGCCATTAATGCTTTGTCCCCTCACTTTCCCTATAAATACCCACCCTTTCCTCCCTTAGTTTTCACTCCCAACTCTCCCCCAACGAAGTTCTGGTCTTCTTACCTTCCAAGGAGTCCTCCCAAGGTGCCCCCAATCCCTCAAGGTCCAATCCTTTGAGTTTCAAGAGTCACATTTTAAGGTAAGGGATCCGACCCCTCTCTTTCTTTTCATGTAATCTCTTTTATGTCATTCCTATTATGCTCCTTGTTTTTATGTGAGAGGATGTTCATTTATATTCCTCTTACTGCCCTTTCATGTTTATATGATGAGAGATCCCCTCTTACTCTCATCATTTCGTTTTATGAATGTTTAAGTGACGCCGTTAGGCTGCCGAATGTTTAAGTGATTCTTTCACCCTTCTCATTTTTCAAGTTCGATTTTCATGTCAAGTCTTTCAAGTTCCTTTTTATTATGTTGGGGTATGATCTCTATATCTATCATACTGATCTCTTATGATCATATGATGAGGGACCCTATTTGATCTTGTCAATTCTTTTTATTGAAGTTTAAGTGACGCCGTTAGGCTGCCGAATTTTCATAAGAGAAATCTAAATTTTGTCTTCCTTCCATGTTTTTCATTTCAAATGGTATGTCCTTCAAATTTCATTACCATGTCCATATATCCTTCTTATTCTGTCCCCTTAATGTTTTATGGATCATTAATGAGTGGGTGACCCATGTCCCCTCTCTTTTCAATGTTATCTAAAACCCCGAAACATAGCAGTTATGCTGCAGAATTTTCGTCTCAAAATGCCTCTCCCTCTTTTCTCAAAATTATTTTATGTTATAAAGTGAAAACTCAAAGCTCTTATTTCTACAAGGGTATTCACATATATATCAAAATGTTCTATTTCAAATTCTGGGATTTACATACATGATACCCGCTTTCCCTTTCTGTGGGTTTAAAGTAACGTAAAGATCATGTCTTTAAAGCAGTTTTTAAAACGTTATGATTATGAAATGAAACCCATTTATTTTATGCTATATGGGTTATTTATGAAAAGTTTGATGATGATATATGTGGCTCACATGAAAATAAAGACAAATTTAAGGGTGCGCCCTGATAGCGCTCCAATGCATTGGGTAAAGACTTAATCTCTAGAGATGACCATTTTAACGACGCCTTGGTGAATAACCTTGGTAATTTTTAACGACACCTTGGGGATGGACCTTGGTGAAACGAAACGATTGTCAATATTAAATGTTGCAGCCACATCTTCAAGTTATGAAAAATGTTGTTTTTATTATGAAATGCCTCATGATTTATTTCTCATGCCTTAAAGTCCTTTTCATGTCCTTATTGAAGTATATCCAGTTCACATGTAAAATGTTCCTCTTGTTTCCCTTACTGGGCCTTCTGCTCACCCTTTCTTTTGATGTATGTCCCCAGGTTATGAGATGCATAATGAACATAGGATGAACTAGAGGAGAAGCCCTTCAAGTGTTTAAGAAGAATGTTTTATGTTTTTTTTATGTATTTTGTTCCTGGTTTCCAAGACACTAGACCTTAAAGATCCTCAGTTATGTGTAATGTAATGAAAGTTTATGTTATAAAATGGCGGGATGCTATAGTTGGTATCAAAGGATGGTTTAGTTATTTGTGGAAATTAGGATATAAAATCTTTAGGAAGAACCCTATAGAAAAGTTTAAATATAGGAAAACTTCCTGGTATTTTGGTAAGTATTGAGTAAGTGGTTTATCAAACAAATACATCCCTGTCTGGATACGAGCAGGTAGAGGCGGCTCTGGCACAGATGTACATAGGGGTAAAACCCGAAAACACCGCTTTGAGCTAGACTCGAACGGGAACTGGTGCACGATAACGGGCCTTGCTGCACTCTTGGTTACGACACTCCCGGGGGATATGTTTGGTTAATCACATGCTTTTTATGAATCATTATGAAGGAATTATAGAGAACTATTATTGTCTAAGCACGAAGTCTTAGTTAAAAGATTCATAAATGAAATAAGTTTCTTACTAAGGTTTTATTCTTTTAGAAAATGGCGGGCAATAGGAGGAACCGTGCCGATGGTGACCGCAATGCACCATGTGCTGACGGCCCTCCGATGGAAGCCAGAATGGAAACATTCATGCGAATGATGAACCAACTGACTCAAGTTATGAGTAATAACTTGAATCAAGCTGAGAGGCCGACCTCACCACGAAGGGAACAACACTCTGTTGAGTCCTTCATGCGTCAACGACCGCCAACATTCAGTGGATCTACTGACCCGTTGGTTGCGGAACAATGGATAAGCTCCATTGAAAAGATCTTTTCTGTACTTCATTGTTCGGAACAAGAAAAGGTCACCCTTGCTGTTTACCGCCTGGAGGGAGAAGCTGATCAGTGGTGGTCACTGATCAAAAACACGAAGCCACGAGGAGAGATGGAAGCTATGGAGTGGGAAGAATTTCGGGGGATTTTCTTTAACAAGTATTTCCCTCGTTCCATGAGAACGAAAATGGAGAAAGAGTTTCTCGAGCTGAAGCAGAAGGAGAACGAATCTGTCGGAAGCTACGAGATGAACTTCACAAGGCTTTCCCGTTATACCTCAAGCTTTGTCAAGGACCCTAATGGGAAGGTTGATAGATTCTTTGGCGGACTACGACCTCATCTGCGGAAGAATCTAGCCAACAGGGACTATGATAGCTATGAAGAAATAGTTCGAAGTGCTATGAAAGTCGAGCTGGAGTTTGGTGAGACACAGTGGTCTCATAAGCCAAATGAAAAGAAGAGGTCGTTGGAGCCTAGTTTAGGGAAGTCTTTTGATCAGGGAAGAGGTGGAAAGCAAATGCAACTTACCACATGCAATAAATGTGGGAAGAATCATCTGGGGAACTGCTTGAGTGGAAGTGGAACGTGCTACAAGTGTGGAAGAGGAGGCCATATTGCTCGGAATTGTCATAGTGAGGTGAAGCCTCAGCTTCCCAACACTAACGACAGAGGAAAGATGGTTCTGGCCCTACCCGAAGTCACATGCTTCAAGTGTGGACAGCTTGGGCACTTTGCTAACCAATGTCCCAATCCGAGGGCGGTGGAGGGGAATCACCACCAACCTCAGCAGAGGCCAAGAGAGCAAGGTCGTGCTTTCGCTATCACAACAGCTGAAGTTGACGTCCCGAACGATGTGGTAGCAGATACTCTTGTTGTCCTCTCAAAACTAGCAAGTGCTTTATTTGATTCTGGTTCTACGCATTCCTTTATTTCTTCCAAGTTTGCAAAGAATATAGAATCAATCCCTGAATTGCTAGAGGTAGAGTTGTCAGTCAAGACTCCAAGTGGGATTATCCATGCATCAACAGTGTTTAGAGACTCTAGTGTTTACTTTGGTGAGCACAATCTTATCGCAAATCTAGTAGTCATTCCCATGATGGAATTCGACGTTATACTAGGGATGGACTGGCTGTCAAAGTATAATGCTAAGATCAAATGCAGAAGTAAGGAAATCTCAGTAGTCTTGAATGAACGACCTACAGTTATCTTCCGTGGAGAGATATCCCGAACTGATCCCTATCTAGAAGCACCTCCTATAGCTTTCTTTATGGAGTTAATCGGTGATGAGGAAGAAGGGAAAGGGAGCATACAAATTGAAGATGTTCTGATTGTTCAGGAATACATGGACGTATTTCCTGAGGAGTTACCTGGACCTCCCCCAGAAAGAGAGGTAGAGTTCTCCATTGAACTCGTACCTGGGTCTCAACCGATATCAAAGACTCCGTATAGAATGGAAAATGTGGAGCTAGAGGAGCTAAAGAAACAACTCCAAGACTTGTTGGAGAAGGGGTTTATCCGGCCGAGTGTGTCTCCTTGGGGAGCACCAGTTCTCTTTGTGAAGAAGAAGGATGGATCAATGCGGCTATGCATTGATTATAGAGAACTGAACGGGATCACAGTGAAGAACAGATACCCTCTTCCAAGAATTGATGATTTATTTGACCAACATCGTGGGGCTCAATTCTTCTCTAAGATTAACCTTCGATCTGGTTATCATCAACTGAGGGTGAAGAAGGAAGATATTCCAAAGACTGCCTTCCGATCAAGATATGGGCATTATGAGTTTACTGTTATGCCTTTCGGCTTGACTAATGCTCCTGCTATTTTCATGGATTTGATGAATAGAGTCTTTAAGGACTACCTTGATAACTTTGTGGTAGTTTTTATTGATGATATTTTGATATATTCAAAAAGTCGTGAGGAGCATGAAGATCATCTGAGGGTTGTTTTGAAAACTCTACGGAAGGAGAGGCTCTTTGGGAAGTTCAGCAAGTGTGAGTTTTGGTTACAACAAGTGGCTTTCTTGGGGCACATCGTAACCAATGAAGGAATCTCGGTTAACCCTGCAAAGACAATGGTTGTGGAGGAGTGGCCTCAACCCACAACAGTAACTGAGATTCGTAGTTTCCTTGGTTTAGCGGGATATTATAGGAGGTTTGTGAAAAACTTTTCACGGATTTCTAATCCACTAACCAAGTTGACTCGAAAAGGGGTTAAGTTCATCTGGACAAAGGAATGCGAGGAAAGTTTCCAAGAGCTGAAGAAGAGATTGGTTACTGCACCGGTGTTAACACTACCCTCTATCGGAGAAGGATTCGTTATTTTTAGCGATGCATCTCTGAAAGGTCTTGGGTGCGTCCTCATGCAAAATGACAAAGTAATTGCTTATGCATCTCGACAGTTGAAGATTCATGAGCAGAATTATCCTACGCCTGATCTAGAGCTGGCGGTAGTTGTTTTTGCTCTAAAGATATGGAGGCACTATCTTTATGGGGAGAAATGTGATATATACACCGACCACCAAAGTCTAAAGTATATTTTCACACAGAAAGAATTGAACATGAGACAAAGGAGATGGTTGGAGCTTATTAAAGACTATGATTGTTCAATTCATTATCACCCTGGAAGAGCAAACAAAGTCGCGGATGCGTTAAGCAGGAAAGATCCTGTTGTTCTAGCAACAATGAGGATCCTGGGAGATCCCTTGATTAAAGATCTAGTAAAAATGGACATGGGAATTATAAGGAAAGGGACATCATCAACCCTATCCCAAATGATTTCTCAACCTTCATTACTAGAGAAGATCAAGAAGGCTCAAAAAGAAGATCCTTTGCTGCAGGAGAAGTTCGAGGCTGTAAGGGATGGGAAGTTCCCTGATTTCAATATTGATCAAGAAGGTGTATTGAAATTTCGTACAAGACTATGTGTTCCATCTATTCCGGAGATAAAGAAAGAACTGATGGATGAAGCTCATAGCTCTACTTTCTCTATACATCTGGGAAGCACTAAGATGTATAGAGACCTTCGTGATCATTATTGGTGGGATAACATGAAGAGGGAGATTGCCGATTACACTACAAGGTGTCTGGTGTGTCAGCAAGTAAAGGCAGAAAGACAACTTCCTAAGGGGGTATTACAACCGCTACCCATACCAGTATGGAAGTGGGATAATATCACTATGGACTTTGTAACTGGTCTCCCGAAAACATCCAAAGGGAACAATGCGATATGGGTTATTGTGGACCGTCTCACCAAGACAGCCCATTTTATCTCTATTCGGGAAGATTTCTCTCTAGATCAGCTTGCCAAGATATACGTGAAGGAAGTGGTAAGGCTGCATGGGGTACCACTATCCATCGTATCTGATCGTGACCCAAGATTCACATCAAAATTCTGGAGAAGTCTTCAGCATGCTCTGAATACTGAATTGAATTTTAGTACGGCCTATCATCCTCAAACTGATGGCCAATCTGAAGGGACTATTCAGACACTCGAAGACATGTTGAGATTATGCTCAATGGAATTTAAAGGTGGATGGGATCAACACCTCCCATTAGTGGAGTTCTCCTATAACAACAGCTTCCATTCGAGTATTCAGATGGCACCCTATGAAGCTCTATATGGAAAGCGGTGTAGAACTCCTACTTGTTGGGATGAAATTGGTGAGAGGAAGCTTCTTGGGCCTGATCTCGTGCAAGAGATGACGGAACAGGTTCATGCCATTCAACAACACATAAAGGCAGCTCAGAGTCGGCAGAAGAGCTATGCTGACAATCGTCGAAGGGACTTGGAGTTTGGTGTTGGTGACAAAGTCTTCCTTCAAATTTCTCCATGGAAGAAAGTCATGCGGTTTGGGAAGAAAGGGAAGCTCCGCCCTAGGTACATCGGCCCCTATGAAATCCTTGATCGCATAGGAGCAGTGGCCTATCGTCTAGCACTTCCACCGAACCTAGCTCAAGTTCATGATGTCTTCCATGTATCTCTCTTGAGGAAGTACATACCCGACCCTTCGCATGTACTGAACCCAGAGGTGGTACAACTTGAACATGACCTCTCTTATGAGGAGCAGCCAGTGGAGATCTTGGACCGTAGAGACAAGGTCCTATGAAACAAGACTACCCACCTTGTGAAAGTGTTGTGGAGGAATCATAAATATGAAGAAGCGACTTGGGAGCCTGAGGAAACGATGAAGCAAAAGTACCCTCACCTTTTCAACTAGGCCTCAAGTATAAATTTCAGGGACGAAATTTCTTAAGGGGGGAAGAATGTAACGACCCAATCTTTTTGAGTAGTATATTAACTTACTCTTATTGATTTAATAAGATGTTAATGGTTAATGCAGAAAGAGGAGTCGATGGCTTCATCCAGTAGACTCAACCCTTATGAAGCCCACTTATCAGAGCTTGGGAAGGAGGTAGCATCTGTGGGCTTTGCTTTGGACCAAGCCCAAGCCGAGCTCCAGTGTGTCAAGCTTGAACGAAAACGCTTGCAGGAGAAGTTCAAGTTAGTGGAGATTGATACTAGGGCAATGTTATCTGAGACTCCCTCAGATTCTCTCACCATATCACACCTTACACTTAGGTCTTATGCCAGTGTTATAAGGGGCTATGTGATGAGACCCTAGTTTCCTTGTGTAATCCTCTCAGGTGAATAAATTGAGATTTCTTCCTTTAGTGATGTTTGTGAAATTTCAAATGCCTAGATAATTTTAGAATGTATTTTATTGATGAATTTTGAAAAAGGGATATTTTGAAATATTTATGTAAACCCTAAATAACTAATGATGTGTAATGATTTTCAAAAAATGGTCTTCTACAAAAGTGTTCATTAAGGAATTTGGAGTCTAATAAGATCAACTTAATTTTTGATGAATAGTAAATTATGAATAGTGATTTTACGCTTAGGATTAGTAATGTGACCAAATGGATTAGTAATTTTCACTTAAAGAAAGTTTTAATATAATTTAGATACCTTGGTTAAGTAATGTGATTCAATAAAATGGGTAAATAACGGTTTCATAAATTATTAATCAAGTATTAGTTTTTTCGGATTAATAGTGTTTTTTAATTAAAAATTTAATTTAAAATAATTAGAAAATTATTTTTATAAAAATGACTTTATTTTTGAACTCAGAGCATCGATATTATGTTAAGGTAATTTTTGGGGATTTTTCTGAAAAAAATGAATTTTCGATGAATAGTGTTTTTATTTAAAAATTAAATTAAAAATATTTAGAAAAATATTTTTATAAAATGGATTTCATTTTTGAAATCAGAGCATTGATATTTGGTTAAGGTGAAATTTTGGGATTATTCTGAGAAAGTTGAATTTTCAGTGAATAGTAAAAATACCGTTTTAGGGTTTCGGTATGTTTAATGACATCATAATGATGTCATGATGATGTCATGAGATCTTTTGAGGGTTGGCCGCCCAAGGGTGATGAATAATTGTTTTGGGGGCCCCATGTGGCCTAACTCCATGATAAATTCCAAGGGAGATCACATGGGTTTGAGAAAAGCACATGTGAGGTGTCCTTTGGCCATTAATGCTTTGTCCCCTCACTTTCCCTATAAATACCCACCCTTTCCTCCCTTAGTTTTCACTCCCAACTCTCCCCCAACGAAGTTCTGGTCTTCTTACCTTCCAAGGAGTCCTCCCAAGGTGCCCCCAATCCCTCAAGGTCCAATCCTTTGAGTTTCAAGAGTCACATTTTAAGGTAAGGGATCCGACCCCTCTCTTTCTTTTCATGTAATCTCTTTTATGTCATTCCTATTATGCTCCTTGTTTTTATGTGAGAGGATGTTCTTTTATATTCCTCTTACTGCCCTTTCATGTTTATATGATGAGAGATCCCCTCTTACTCTCATCATTTCGTTTTATGAATGTTTAAGTGACGCCGTTAGGCTGCCGAATGTTTAAGTGATTCTTTCACCCTTCTCATTTTTCAAGTTCGATTTTCATGTCAAGTCTTTCATGTTCCTTTTTATTATGTTGGGGTATGATCTCTATATCTATCATACTGATCTCTTTTGATCATATGATGAGGGACCCTATTTGATCTTGTCAATTCTTTTTATTGAAGTTTAAGTGACGCCGTTAGGCTGCCGAATTTTCATAAGAGAAATCTAAATTTTGTCTTCCTTCCATGTTTTTCATTTCAAATGGTATGTCCTTAAAATTTCATTACCATGTCCATATATCCTTCTTATTCTGTCCCCTTACTGTTTTATGGATCATTTATGAGTGGGTGACCCATGTCCCCTCTCTTTTCAATGTTTTCTAAAACCCCGAAACATAGCCGTTATGCTGCAGAATTTTCGTCTCAAAATGCCTCTCCCTCTTTTCTCAAAATTATTTTATGTTATAAAGTGAAAACTCAAAGCTCTTATTTCTACAAGGGTATTCACATATATATCAAAATGTTCTATTTCAAATTCTGGGATTTACATACATGATACCCGCTTTCCCTTTCTGTGGGTTTAAAGTAACGTAAAGATCATGTCTTTAAAGCAGTTTTTAAAACGTTATGATTATGAAATGAAACCCATTTATTTTATGATATATGGGTTATTTATGAAATGTTTGATGATGATATATGTGGATCACATGAAAATAAAGACAAATTTAAGGGTGCGCCCTGATAGTGCTCCAATGCATTGGGTAAAGACTTAATCTCTAGAGATGACCATTTTAACGACGCCTTGGTGAATAACCTTGGTAATTTTTAACGACACCTTGGGGATGGACCTTGGTGAAACGAAACGATTGTCAATATTAAATGTTGCAGCCACATCTTCAAGTTATGAAAAATGTTGTTTTTATTATGAAATGCCTCATGATTTATTTCTCATGCCTTAAAGTCCTTTTCATGTCCTTATTGAAGTATATCCAGTTCACATGTAAAATGTTCCTCTTGTTTCCCTTACTGGGCCTTCTGCTCACCCTTTCTTTTGATGTATGTCCCCAGGTTATGAGATGCATAATGAACATAGGATGAACTAGAGGAGAAGCCCTTCAAGTGTTTAAGAATAATGTTTTATGTTTTTTTTTAATGTATTTTGTTCCTGGTTTCCAAGACACTAGACCTTAAAGATCCTCAGTTATGTGTAATGTAATGAATGTTTATGTTATAAAATGGCGGGATGCTATAATATGTGGAATCAATATTTATTATTAATGTATTAATTTCCACTCCCATTTTTGTGGATATACATTTGATACACATAGTCCCTCCATTGATAAACTCTTATGCCATTGATATAAACTTTTTTAGGGTAATCTTAACACAATTTCCATTCATTGACTTAAACATCCAAGTCATTGGTATAGTTTTTAAAAGAATATGTGTGAATGTTATTTGATTGAATAAAAAATTATATCCAATAATATTTAGTGTATTTTTATTTTTCACAAATAATTATTTCATTTATTTATCCTTAATATAATGATACAGACATTATAAGAGATTTTATCTCAATTTACATTTTATTGATACCACATTGTTTTTATGCACCAATTCACTTTTATATGGTGTATATACTATCCTTTGACATATTTTATAATTAATCCCTTTATTCTAATGGAATGATATTATTTTTAGTAATTTTATACCTCAATTACTTGTAATAAATTATCTCTCATTTGGATAGGAACTCTTTAACTAAATTATCATTTTAATTGTTTTAAAGATTTAATCTTGTAAATCTTTCTCATTATTGTCCATGTTTAAAAAATGGTTTAGGTATTTATTTATATAGACATGGATGTTTTGAAATTAAAATTTCTTTTAAATGTTTCAATTTGGAATGGGGCACATTGATTTTTATACAACAACTTTGATAAATAGTGATACTTCTAAATGTTTTCAAGAAAAAAGGGGATATTTCTCTTATATTGTTTTACTACATATTATCTTCTATGTCAACATCCTTCATTTTATTTTATTCTTTATTGTGGTTGATTTATTATAATATAATCTTCCATATTGTATTTAATGAGTGATGTTTTACTACGACTGTACTATTTTTATTCCATTCATTGTTTGTGGTTAATGTATTGACATTTTGTAAGCTAGTTTTATAATGGATGTTTAGATTAAGTTTCACTAATTTAATATTTGGAATGTATTGGACTTAGTGAGTAATGGTTGGAGCCAACTATACCTCCTTGATGCATCGGTAGGTCTCAGGATACAAAAAAGTGTCTTGGAACATGGATTTGACAAAATATTATTTTTATTTTTGGCATGAGGCCATGATAATGTGGTTATGATGTCTGAAATTATGCATTTCATAGTTATAAGATTAGCAATTGGTATTACAAGAGATTATTCATCTAGTAGAATATCAATTTAAATATGTAAATGGAATTATTTTTTTATCTTTGACATATTATATTGAAGATTATTTTTAAAAGGATTTATTTTTAGTCTAATTGATTTCCTTAAATGTTTCTGTTTATTTATTAATGTTTCCACCATATTATTATCCTTACAGAGCATCAAAGCTCATCTGATTCTATTTTTTTTATTTTTTCCATGATGTTATGAAATATATTATTATCCGCTTGCGGGAATATACTAAAGGATATCAGTGTGTTCAAGTGGGACACAATTTTTTATTATGATGTAATGTAAAACTCATGTCTGTTTCTAGTATATCAAAGGCTACTAATCTAATCAGTCATTCGTGAGTTTATCTCTTTTGATCATGCCAATTTTATGTAGTAAATCACTGACTCTGGGTAACTAGTGTCAGGGTGTTACAAAAGTAGCTTCCCTAATGAATGTTGAAGAATCATTAAATTTTATTTCACGTGAATAGGAAGTTAATATTGTTGTTTAACATCTTACAAAGATTATTTTCGGTTAAAATATTTGAGGTTTTTTATCTTTGACAAAAAAAATTAATGATTTTCACTTTCACGGTAATTAACCAAGACAGTTCCATCATTTTTAGGAAAGAATGGGGGAATGTTTTAAGATGTATTTTAGGGATTATATATCTGAGAAGTGATATGAACAAAGTATGTAATTAATTACCATTGATCATGATGGAAAATAGATTTCATGAAAAATGTTTTTAGGGATTACAGAGATCGAAGAGGTTTTCCGAGAAGATTAATGTTACTTTGGTTGTTAGGAATTTTGCTAGTGAATTTTTAAAATACTAATTGGGGAGTGTTAATAAATAATAATACAACAATATCTTCTAGTTGATAGGCCCTATTGTAAGATACATAAACAAATAAAAATGTAGGGAATGTCAATGCATAGTGGAAAAAATGTATCATCTGATATCATACATTAAATCATCGATAAATAGGGACATATTATGGATATTAAAATTTCCCGAAACATAGAGTATATTTTGTTTGATGGTCATTCTTCAGTATGAGAGGGTCATTTCTTATTTATATAACCCATGAATAGAAATAAATTTTTTCCTATGTCGATCTAACCCACATGTCGGGATGTGGGATTTTTTTGGCAGTTGGGCCCAAGACATAGGACAGTAATTTCAATGTATCTTGTTAAAGTGATAATGAATCCATACATAGTTATAGAATGTCTTTCCCATATATATAAAATTATTTTGTAGAGAAGAGAATTTTAATTGATTTTGCGATCCTAAAAAGGTTGAGATTCTGTACCAGACACTCTCATTTAGATATATATCATACAAATGATAGGGGGATTTCATATTTATTTCTACTAGACTGAGATGTAGGATTTTATCATCACTATGTATCTCTAAATGTGTTAATTATGAAAAATTCATTTCTAGGATTTCAGTCATGTTCGTAATTTCAACCATGCATTTTGATGGCATGTAACAAATATGTTTTTTGTTTCATTTATGGTCTTTCATTTAAGACCATGATAACCCTGATGTGAATTGATATACCTTGATCACTCGTGAATTACATTTCCAAAATTCCAACGAACACATGAGTTGTGATCAATGTGATAAATAAGGAAATTTTATATTTTACTTTACCATACAGATGTTATTTAAAAAAGGATTGGAGAATTTTGACATTATGGTGGTTAGACCAAAATGTAAGATTTGGGAATAATTACATATCTCACTGGAATGGGAATATAGTCATATTTATTTATGGTACGCCAGGTAGATTAATGTAATGTGACCAGGATAATGTTTTCTTGTAGTTTTAGGTCTTTTGTCTAGGACTATACATCATGGAAACAATGAGTTCTATGAGTCTTACTAGGCCAAGGATGTTCTGATATATATCAATCATGACAAATGAAACTGTAAACCCTAATCATGGGATTACTTATTTAAGATATGTGATATGGTAAAATTATTCACAGAGTGATCAAATACATTGATTGAAAATAGGATTCCATCACAATGTTGTTGAGGCTTAAAATATATAAAATAGGTTTCTTAAGAGAATGGATGTTCCATGGGTTGATAGGTTATTTTTTCCGGTGAATTGTAAAAATCCAAATTTCGGAATATCAATTAATAGTTAATAAATTATATCCTCATTCCAATAGGGCCATTTGGGTGAAAATTAAACAAGACCAAACTGGGGCATATCGATGCGTAGTCAAAACAAAGGTGTATTCAAGAATTAGAAATTCTATCACTATTTTTTAGGGAAATATTATAGATATCTAGATTATCTAGGATAGATAGTTTTATGTGTAGATGCAATGGGACTAGGTACAAAAGAATTATTTGAAATAGAATTGACCATGGAGTGTGTATTTTCCTACATAGATATATGTTTGGATGTATGAGAGGTTGAATTTTTATTACATCATGGCTCGGCTGAGTACATTAGGTATATGCACTACTATGTTTCCCAATTAGATGAGAATCAATACACATATAGTTCGATAAGGCTACCCTTTATCAATGTTTTAAAATTTAAAGATAATGTATTCCATTATCATCCATTATACATACACATATAAAGTGGGTGTTTATAAGTGCATTTAAAAGCACAGATAAATCATACTTTTATAAGGGAATATAAAAGAACTAATAAATCATTCTTTAATAAGTGTTTTTAAGGGACTAATAATGGTTCTATTTATTAGCACTAAAAAATCACAGATAAATGAGGTCTTTTACCAGTGCTTTTAAATTTGATGATGAAAGTATGATCTTTCAGTGCTTTTATATTCACTGATAAATCTACCCTTTATTATGTATTTTTAATCCATGATAAAATCAATGCTATTTTATTGGCTATAAGGGAGTAAATGGTTTTCTAGCACTGATAAAGTATGATTCTGTGACTATTAAAAGAATTTTCTATAGTATTGTATGAGTATGGAGATATATTGAGCCTTTTAGGTACATTTATCTAATATCAATTGATATGAAGTTTATCGTAATGTGACAAGGATGAGTGTATGGATTTATCATAAGATTTTTTTCTCGAGAAACCTTGCATTTGTAAGGGTAGTAATGATATCTTCATCCATTAATATCAATGAATAGGATCCATTAGAGAAGGTTCTGTATATGGAATAAGTTCACTCCAAAATTGGCTCGTGATTTTAATGTTTCTTCCATGGAATCATTAGGGTCCTATGTATTAGTAACAATTATCCTTCATTAAATGAATATGAGAATACTTAATTATTACAATCCTATTATATGAAATTTTAGTCGACATCCAATGGATGAAAAGTATGAATCTTTATCTCATCTAGTTACTCTAATACAACCAATCATTATTAGGATATCTTTTCTACTGATATTTGATCATATAAGGCATTGTTGAGGGAGGGAAATTGGGCCTCAATGAGAAAAAACTAATTTTTCCTCTACAATGTTGAATACAGGGTTTCCCATGGGGCAATGTATGTTGTAGCTCGATAAACCTACAAGTCATGTATGTTCAATTTGGGAGAATATTTATTTTCCTTATCCACCATAATTTTGAGTATGTTTGATAATTTCTTGTTGACGAAATTTTTTCTCCATTAACAATTGCATTATAAAAGATGAATGATTGGATTTAATATTATACTTATGATACAACATTTTCAACTTAGTAGAAATGAAATTGGTTCTATTTTCCATTAATATCATTTGAGGGACACTAAATCTAATGATGCTATTGGATATCCTGATGCTCCTAATAGATAACCCATTTATTATTTGAGCGGTATTTTTTCTGATAATTTGGAGAAGAATTCGAAATTAGCGAGGATGTATTTATATTTATTAGTGGTTGTTTGAGTATAAAACCCTATAAAACAAATTACCTATACTGATAATTGTCAACATTATTTGTTTGTATGGGGATACTCACGATGCTGATGAATTATGTTGGAGTTCACTTGGTATGAATCGAAAAATTTGGTGAATTTTTTTCTATCCTGTATTACTGAAGGCCAATAGTTTCCATGAATTTAAATTTTATGGAAAATCCTGGACCATTGATGGGGGAACCATAGGCTCCTATACACACTTCATTCATGATGTAAAAAACCTCTTATCTATTAATGCATCTGAGAAAGGCCACCTCAAAGACCCATTAATAGATGACCTTCTAGGTATTTGGGCTGTAATAAAGGGTAATGATGGTATCTCATCTTCAATATTCTATTGTATGGATTTATCTGATTATATTAATCTATATTGAAGATAGTCCACAATGGGAATCATCAAAATGATTATAACACAAACTAGTTCATGGATGGGATTAACCTGGTTGATTTCATTTATGTCAATATGATCAAAAGTTGAGACCATTTGGATGTGAGCAATGTGGATGACCATTTCATCCTAACCTGGATCTTCTAAATCAATGTCTAAAATTTCAAATACATAATCCTTAGCACTCAATTATCTTTTTATTTGTGCCAATGTTTGGTCATGGGAAATTATTCCTTTATTCTCTGGTCATTGTCACGAAAGGTTATCAGTTATTCCATTATGATATAATAACCCCATTGATCTGCATGATTAACAACTCTGAATAATAATTTACCTTTATGTGGTCCTTGGGTATTTGGTGTGAATGTTATTTCCATGTGGTAAGGGCCTAATGTTTGACCTCATTTCATATATAAAATTCTAACAATAGGAATGATTAAGGTAAAAAAAATACACAGAGATGAGCATGCATATTTTCCTAATTTTGTTTCACATGGGGTATTTTATTATCCTTCCTTTTGAGATTTTGGATGCACCATAAAAATACATCTCCAATATCTAGATTAATTTTTGAGTTGAAAAGATCACTTAATATGGATGTTTGATAAATAATGAAGTTCTTTTTTATGATGAATGTTTTACAAGGAAGGTTTCCAAATTGTATCCTTTTAATGATTTTAGATGAATGAACTGGATATCAATAATTTTCATCATAATAGCAGATTTTTCAGAATATCCATTAAATAGTGGAAAACTGATGATGTACTTTAGTGAGTTTTTGTGAGATAGAATTTTGACCTTGTGGTTCTATAGGTATTTCCTCAACTTATGAACTGTGAATATTAATGCTATACAAATCATTTTGATATCGAAATAAAAACTGTTAGTTTCGAGCATGGTTGAAATGAGATAACATATGTGATTTTAATTTATGATGTTATTCTTTTAATTTATGGAAATCACCATGTGGTCATTCAATGGATGTCCTTTAAATAAATAGCGGTACCCCTAAATAGGTGGCATTAACATTACTGTGTAAAAAGATATTTCAGGATTCAATGAAATGATTCCAAATATTATTCAATCCAATGACATGTGAACATCTTTTTCAACCACATGTTGGTGGTAAAAGACTTTATAGGGAATATCCAACCCAAGAAAAGAATGATCCCTCAAACTACATATTAGTAGTTACAAACATGATCTCATTGGTCTCTATGATCCAAAGATTACTTCAAATCATGGTTCCATTTTTATTAGTAAAGGATACTAGATACTAGACACCACTGGGGATGTGTCCATCCCTTGTTGGATTTGGAACCTAGTCCACAACAATTTTGATATTTTTGCCATTGTTCATGAGGATAAATAGATGTTCAGATATAATTTTTTTAATCTAGCAGAAAAATATTATGCTTAATTATTAATGAATCAAATAGATTCATTGACAGTAGATATTTATTGATAAAAATAAAGGATCTCCCTAGTGTTATCATGGATATATGGACCATGATTGGGAATTTCAACTCAATTTTCTATGCAGATGAGAAACACATACCTATTGTCAGAGCTAATTAAATCAAATAATTAAGGACATGTGTTTAATAAGTAATATTTTCTAAAATCAATCTCATTGGAGTAAAATTTTTATAGTACAGAAGGCTTCTAAATTAAATTATTGAAATAAAAATTACTAGGTCCTTTTTCAATGATTCCTATCCTAGAAATTGGAGATCAATATCATGTGTCACTATATTAAAACACAACTCAAACCACCACATCATACTTGTAAGATTTTGTGATAATGAGAAGTGGTATCATATTCCTTTTTGGGATAACAATTAATGGGATGCTCTCCCGAAATTCTCAAAAATATTTGTTGGACTCTTCATTCTCGGATGAATGAAATTTCAATCCCCTAGTTTACATTTCGAAGCCCAAAATGATGAAGATAAAATTTAGGGAATGAATATATTTAATGTTCTTCTCGATCAATGTATGAAAAGATTACCTTTAATGCTCCCTTCACGAGGACAAGTAATCAATTACATAGGGAAATGTCTATAGAGATACTACCTAGAGAGCTAAGATGTCCTACAAGATTTAATTTCCTATCAAACTCAAATAAAGAATCAAAAATAAAATCATCAAAATCTAGTGGATTACAAATGGGGATAGAATAACCATGTTCTTCAACAATCTAAAATGATTCTAGAGGGAAAATATACCTCTCTCATTACTCAAAAATGAAAACTTAATTTTGGATAGAATCCATGAGATTTATAGCCCCATTGTCTCCTTCAACATGAATAAATTCAATGTACCACCATGGAATGTTATGTTAAGGGAATAAATCATTACTAAAATGATAACTAGGGAGGAAAAAAATTATCACCTCCATCCATTGGGATATTTAATTAAAAGAAGTAGTATTTTTCCTTAAAAAAATATTCCCTAATATGGGATGGGTTCACCAGTCAATTAATCCAATCATGTTGGTATGTCATCCAAAATGATGTGTGAAATATGTTGAAGAAAAATTTTAGATTTGTGTGTCCTTTACAAAAGGATTCAATGCTCAATTTATTTCCATTCTCCCAAAATTGGAAAATGAATGTGAAAAATTCTATATAGGAATGTTTCCCACATCAACACAATAAACTAGTTTATTAAAAAGATCATTTCCAACAGTCTTACTCATGTCTCAAATAGAATCATCTCATGGAAAAAATTTGTATTTTTGAAAGAATGTAACTACTAGGATTCCTTACATACTGCCTCAATTTATGTTAATATTCTCCGAAATCCTACATGGGGATGAAATATTTCTCATAAACATGACATTAGAGAAGAATTTGACATAATGGACTGGGGAATTATAGGTAATTATAATACATTGGTTTTACATTAACATGTGGCTTATTATTTGGGTCAATAAGCTAATTAAATATTCTCATTTATCCATTATTTTTAATGGGTATCCAAAATGATACATTAAATTATCCATGGGGTTAATATTGGGGGATCAACTTTTGTATATTTCCTTCGTAATTGTAGAGGATTTTTTATGTAGAATTATTCTTCAGATGGTGGATACAGGTGAATTGAAAACAATCAGGATGGAATTTGGTATCCCATCTCATTCCCACCATTTATTTACTGATGATTTTATTATCTTATTGTATGGATACGTGAGGAATATTATCAAAATCATAATATCCCTTATAAATTATGGATGTGTTTCAGGCTAGGAAATTAATTTTAGAGAATAATTTCTCTACATTAGGAAAAATATTATATTTTCAATAAATAATTGTATCATTAGTGATTTGGGAATAATATAATACTCTCTTTATTTCATCTTGAATGGAGTTACCATGTTCTGGGTAAGTTCGCGTGCCACTCACTTCTCAAATTCCTTGATTCAAATATGAAGAACACTAGCTTCATGGAAAATAAAATCACACACAATAGTAAGACAATTTTTCCTTATCATGAATATAGTGTTTTAAATGATGGTATATTTGTTCAAGGTGTATTTATATAATGTAAATATAATTAAATTAACTTATTCCATGATGATTAACATTGTTTGAAGTAGTAGCATTCTATAAAGGAAAATTATCACAACATCTTGGAAACAATGATGCATTCCTCATGTCCTCAGAGGTCTTGGTATCAAGAATATTAAACTATTTATTAAGTCATATCAAGACTTATTTATGGGGTGGTTAATATAAAACTTTATTGCTATTGGAAAATTCCAAACTAGTCTATCCAGAAGCTAATCGTCTGGCAATTTATTACGAATGAAAATGTACTGGAGAGTGGAAAACGAGGACAAACAAGAAGAATTTCAGTCATCCAAAATTTATGAACCTCTTTAAAATTTCAGAAATCTAATTTTTTTGATAATCTTATTTTAGTAAAACTGAGTTATGTTGAATCAACTATTTTTTCTTGTTTGAGAAAATTATTTCAGAATATTTACAGGCAATCACATTTGATTGTTTGTAAGTACTCCTCTCATTTCTTTGGGCATGATAGCTAGATTGGGATCCCCATGATTGATCAGATTAACTATTCAAATCATGATATTTATCCAAATTACTAGATCATGGTCCTAATGGATAATATTGAAATTCTCCTTGAAGATATGGCCTCAACATTTCATAATTTTGAATTTATCAACCTAGTGGATATGTTAATATAGGAGCAGTCATCAAATGGACTGCTGGACTCCATGAACCTCTATAATAACCTGGTTCAAGGTGACTGAAAATATATTAGTGTCTTCTTGGAAAATTGGTTTACCCATTCTACATTTACCTTTATCTTGTAACATTCTCTCAAAAATGTTCTATTGGATGAAAACATTCAATGTGTAAGAATTTTGATGTTCTATAAATGTGTAATATGTCACTGGCATTGAGGGGATACCAATCACATATTGTTGTTATACAAACCTTCCACAACATTATAGAGAGATCATTTGATATTTTTGAGATCCTCCCTCCTAAAACCATGTCATTCTAATAGTGTTACTTGTCTTCTCAGAATTCAACTTTATAAAAAGTTTACTATTCTTCTCTGGGTGTACCGATAAGAATTGATTCACATCATATAGTGGAGAAGGGGCATGTCCATCAACATCAAGGAACACTTAAATTCACCCTTTATTATTTTTGATACCAAAGCGAAAATGAATAATTCCAAATCAATGAATACTAAAAGTTTCACTAACTCTATTGTAGACCTTATTATTCTATGGGGCCTAAACCTTGAGTCCATTTTCCCTCAACCCCATGGAAAACACAATGTTGTATAGACACCACCCATCATTAGCAGATCACTAGTGCAGAAAACGTTTTTTACGTCACCATTTTTTACGTCGGTTATATAAAACCGACGTCATAATATGTAAAACAAGGTTTTTTACGTCAGTTATTAAATAACCGACGTAAAAACCTGTGTTCGGTACACCTTTAACGTCGGTTATTTTTATAACCGACGTTATTAATCACGCGGCTTCGTTTTCTACGTCGGTTATACATTAACTGCCGTAAAAAATAGAAGCGGGGGGTGTTTGTTACATCGGTTATTCAATAACCGTCGTAAAAAACGCGATTTTTGATGGCCTTTTTACGTCGGTTATAAAATAACCGACGTAAAAAAAGAATCCGCAGATGTTTTTGAAGTCGGTTATGGAATAACCGACGTAACAAAACGTGGATTTTGAGCCCTTTATATCGTCGGTTATAAAATAACCGACGTAAAAAAGAATCGGAGGAAGGTTTTTACGTCGGTTATTGAATAACCGACGTTATAAATGTTTTTAAAAAAATTATAACGTCGGTTATTGAATAACCAACGTGATAACTCATTTAAAAATTTACCCAGACCCGTGGATTGTCATTTGCGATTTTACCTTCGACAGTCGCGACTCGTCTCTCTCGCGCGTAAACCCGAATCGGCTTGTCCATTTCGTTGGTTTAGATTCGTTTTTCGATCATCGTTTATCATATTTAATCTCCTCGGATCAATCATCTAAACTCACTGCACTCAGGTAATCCTCCCACTCGTTCGTTTTTTTTTCGCGGATAGTATATATATATGTGTTGTGATTTTTTTGTTGAAACTAGCTAAGATTCTTCGATTGCGAACCCTTTTAACTCGTTTTGGCACCATAATCTTATTTATCATCCCTAGATCTATTAGTTAGACTTTCAATATTGACTAATTTTATGATTTCACTAATTTTTCATTGTTTTCTATAAATCCCCGAGAGGGTTGGGGCGTGTCCATTTGGATGGGTTGCCCTTTTACAGTTGTTACTACTTTATTCACACACAACCATGGCATAAGTGCATGGATTTGGGATCACATCACCATTTTCACCCCCTGCAAACAAAGTTTCATGAGGAGGACTCACCAGATTTCCCCTCGGCATGTTAAAAATTTTAGATACCCTCTTTTCAGCAAGTAAAAAATTAACTAGTTTTTTCTTCACTACTTATCCTAAACAAATAAAACCACCATTCTTTCTAGAACCTCTACTAGATCCATTGCATCCATCAACATACATATTTGGATATGAAAGCATCCCTTAAGCCTTATGTTCGATGCTAACATCCTTTGCTGACCAATAGAAAATATGATGGTCTGCTAAGATCTCCATTTAAAAGTCAAACCCCACCAATTATTCATCCTCATCATGAGAAAATGGCACAACATCTGAATTTCTGATTCAATCTCTTGGGTCACTGAACAAACATTAACTCCTTCAAATCCACACCTGGAATAGACAACCTAATGTCGAGTTCCTTCTCTATCTATTGAAACTCAGTTCTTCCTCCACACCTAAAAACATTCTTTGAATGGCCCAACTTCTTGTTATGGTAAATTTTCAGTGATTCCAGGGGGGTGGGAGGGCTATCAAGAGGGTTGGGGGGTGTCCAGGGGGGTGTCCAAGGGGGTAGGGGGTGGGGGGTGGTGTCCAGGAGGGGTGGGGGGCTGTCCAGAGGGGTTGGGGGGTGTCCAGGGGGGTTTACAAGGGGGTGGGTGGGTGTGGGGGGCTGTCCAAGGGTGTGGGTGGGTGTTGGGGGGTGTCCAGGGGGGTGTCCAAGGGGGTAGGGGGTGGGGGTGGTGTTTAGGAGGGGTGGGGGGTTTTCCAGAGGGTTGGGGGGGTGTCCAGGGGGGTGTCCAAGCAGGTCGGGGGTGGGGGTTGTGTCTAGGAGGGGTGGGGGTGCTTTCTAGAGGGGTCAGGGGCTATCTAGAGGGGTCGGGGGGTGTCCAGGGTGGTGTCCAAGGGGATGGGTGGGTGTGGGGGGCTGTCCAAGGGGGTGGCGGCCTGTCCAGAGGGGTCGGTGGGGTGTCCAGGGGGGTGTCCAAGGGGGTGGATGGGTGTGGGGGGCTGTCCAAGTGGGTGGCGGCCTCTCCAGAGGGTATTTGGGGTTGTCCGGGTGGGTGGGGGGGGGGCTCTCCAGAGGGTTGGGGGATGTCCAGGGGGTGTCCAAGGGGGTAGGGGTGGGGGGGGGGGGTGGTGTCCAGGAGGGGCGGGGGGCTGTCCAGAGGGGTCCGGGGGTGTCTAGGGGGTTTACAAGGGGGTGGATGGGTGTGGGGGGCTGTCCAAGGGTGTGGGTGGGTGTCCAAGGGGGTAGGGGGTGGGGGTGGTGTTTAGGAGGGGTGGGGGCTGTCCAGAGGGTTGGGGGTGTCCAGGGGGGTGTCCAAGCAGGTCGGGGGTGGGGGGTTGTGTCCAGGAGGGGTGGGGGTGCTTTCTAGAGGGGTCGGGGGCTGTCCAGAGGGGTCGGGGGGTGTCTAGGGTGGTGTCCAAGGGGATGGGTGGGTGTGGGGGGCTGTCCAAGGGGGCGGCGGCCTGTCCAGAGGAGTCGGTGGGGTGTCCAGGGGGGTGTCCGAGGGGGTGGATGGGTGTGGAGGGCTGTCCAAGTGGGTGGCGGCCTCTCCAGAGGGTATTTGGGGTTCTCCGGGTGGGTGGGGGGGCTGCCCAGAGGGTTGGGGGATGTCCAGGGGGGTGTCCAAGGGGGTAGGGGGTGGGGGGTGGTGTCCAGGAGGGGTGGGGGGCTGTCCAGAGGGGTCGGGGGGTGTCCAGGGGGGTTTACAAGGGGGTGGGTGGGTGTGGGGGGCTGTCCAAGGGTGTGGGTGGGTGTTGGGGGGTGTCCAGGGGGTGTCCAAGGGGGTAGGGGGTGGGGGTGGTGTTTAGGAGGGGTGGGGGGGGGGCTGTCCAGAGGGTTGGGGGTGTCCAGGGGGTGTCCAAGAAAGTCAGGGGTGGGGGGTTGTGTCCAGGAGGGGTGGGGGTGTTGTCTAGAGGGGTCGGGGGCTGTCCAGAGGGGTCGGGGGGAGTCCAGGGTGGTGTCCAAGGGGATGGGTGGGTGTGGGGGGCTGTCCAAGGGGATGGCGACCTGTCCAGAGGGGTCAGTGGGGTGCCCAGGGGGGTGTCCAAGGGGGTGGATGGGTGTGGGGGGCTGTCCAAGTGGGTGGCGGCCTCTCCAGAGGGTATTTGGGGTTGTCCGGGTGGGTGGGGGGCTGCCCAGAGGGTTGGGGGATGTCCAGGGGGGTGTCCAAGGGGGTAGGGGGTGGGGGGTGGTGTCCAGGAGGGGTGGGGGCTGTCCAGAGGGGTCGGGGGGTGTCCAGGGGGGTTTACAAGGGGGTGGGTGGGTGTGGGGGGCTGTCCAAGGGTGTGGGTGGGTGTTGGAGGGTGTCCAGGGGGTGTCCAAGGGGGTAGGGGGTGGGGGTGGTGTTTAGAAGGGGTGGGGGGGCTGTCCAGAGGGTTGGGGGGTGTCCAGGGGGGTGTCCAAGCAGGTCGGGGGTGGGGGGTTGTGTCCAGGAGGGGTGGGGGTGCTTTCTAGAGGGGTCGGGGGCTGTCCAGAGGTGTCGGGGGGTGTCCAGGGTGGTGTCCAAGGGGATGGGTGGGTGTGGGGGGCTGTCCAAGGTGGTGGAGGCCTGTCCAGAGGGGTCGGTGGGGTGTCCATGGGGTGTCCAAGGGGGTGGATGGGTGTGGGGGGCTGTCCAAGTGGGTGGCGGCCTCTCCAGAGGGTATTTGGTGTTGTCCGGGTGGGTGGGGGGGCTGTCCAGAGGGTTGGGGGATGTCCAGGTGGGTGTCCAAGGGGGTAGGGGGTGGGGGGTGGTGTCCAGGAGGGGCGGGGGGCTGTCTAGAGGGGTCGGGGGGTGTCCAGGGGGGTGTTATATCTTACTATATTTTGTTTAAAAAATAATATTCAAGCATATTTTTTTAAATACACATCGATTTGTTTTATATTTCAAAATTGTTTACATTCAAATTATGATTTTTTTCATATAAACATATATTTGTCTTATCTAAAAAATATATATATATTTTTGCTATTTGTTATAGGTAATAATGAGTCGAAGTTGGATTACGGCACATCAAATGAGCAATGAATATGAGGAAGGTGTTGATGCCTTTTTGGAATTTGCTAAACGAAATGTTCCAAGTAGTGACATTTTTTTCTGTCCATGCCTGAAATTTCTGAATATGAAGAAGTTGAAAAGTAGAGAGATAAAAGATCATCTGATTTTTCATGGTTTCAATCCGAGTTACAACCCTTGGATTTGGCATGGAGAAACTGGACAGAATGTCACTGATGATAATGAATCGCAAGATGGTAACTCCGATGGAATTGAAGAAATGATTCGCGATATTTTAGCAGAACAAATTGAGATAGAACTGACAGTTGCACGTCTATATGGTGATGCCGAAAAACCATTATATCCTGGTTGTACAGATTTTACGGTTTTGTCGGCGGTGTTAAGATTGATTAACCTGAAGGAAAAACATGGATGGAGTGACAGAAGTTTTACAGAGCTGCTACAATTGATGAAAGACATTCTTCCAAAAGATAATGATCCTCCAGATTCACATTATAAGGCCAAAAAAATATTATGCCCGATGGGATTGGGATACAGGAAAACACATGCCTGTCCGAATGACTGCATTATATATAGGAAGGAATATGAATTTCTGAAAGAGTGTCCTAAATGTGGGACATCACGGTATAAGGTGAAAGAAAAATCACAAGCTGATGTAGATATTACCAAGCTCCCTTCAAAGGTATTTTGGTATCTTTCTATAATTCCTCGTTTCAAACGTTTATTTTCTAATTCACATGATGCAAAAAGGTTAAGATGGCATGCTGATGAGCGGGTATGTGATGGAAAAATACGTCATCCAGCTGATTGTCCACAATGGAAGAAAATTGATGCTCAGTACCCTACATTTGGAAATGAAATTAGAAATCTGAGACTAGGCTTGTGCATAGATGGAATGAATCCATACCGAACCCTTAGTAGCACACATAGTTCATGGCCTGTTTTATTGGTAATTTAAAACCTCTCTCCTGAAGTTTGTATGAAGCACAAATATGTCATGTTGAGTATCATGATCTCTGGTCCAAAGCAACCCGGCAATGATATTGATGTATACTTGTCACCGCTGATTGATGATTTGAAACTGTTATGGGCTGATGGTATTAGGGTGTATGATTCTTATAAAATGGAATATTTTCAACTGCATGCAGTGCTTCTATTCACTATAAATGACTTCCCATCATATGGAAATTTGTCTGGATACAGTGTTAAAGGGCATAAAGCATGTCCAATTTGCGAACAACAGACGTCATATTGTCAATTGCATCATGGGAGGAAAACAGTGTACATGGGTCATCGAACGTTTTTGCCTATGGATCACCCTTATAGAAGACTAAAAAAGGCATTCAATGGCTCGCAAGAATTTAATACTGCTCCAAAACCTTTATCCCCAGATTTGTATTTTGAGAGGGTGAAAAACCTTGATGTGACATTGGGAAAGACACGGAAATCTGGTAATGATAGACATATTTGGAAGAAAAGGTCAATATTTTTTGAGCTACCATATTGAAGGTATCATGAAGTCAAACATAATATTGATGTCATGCACGTGGAGAAGAATATCTGTGATTCTTTGATCGGAACATTGCTAGATATTAAAGGAAAGACAAAAGATGGGTGGTGGATCACCGGTTGGCCGGTGGTCTAGACAGCAAAGCTCTGTCTGGTCCACCGGCCTGCCGGTGGTGAGCCAGCGGCCGGCCGGTGACACCAGGCAGTGGGAATGTCTACTGCCTGGGTCCTCCGGCTGGCCGGTGAGCTCACACCGGCTGAACGGTGGACTCAGTGAGTCCACTTTTCAGCTTTCTTGGGCCAACTCCTTGGAAACCTTTTGCCTATCAACAAAAACACTTGAAAACATGTTAGAACATAATAAGAGTGATTGTGATCATTAAAATCCAAGAGAGAGGGGTACAACAGACTGTGTTTACCATGTTTATCATTGTTTAACATGCTTACCATATTACCAATGTTTACTATTATGTAATTTAGTACACTTTTCTATTTTCTGATTAAGTAGTATTTCAATATTTGAATTTGTATATTTGTGCACTAATGTTTGTTTTTTTGATTTGAAGGAAAATGACAGATCAATCAGTTGATCAGCCACATGGTTATGGAGATGAGCATATTGGTCATACATCTGGGGAGGAACATTCACATGATCCTATTACGAAAAAGAGTTCAAAGGTTGGTAAGCGTGGGTGCACACGTTTACCAAAATTATCACTTTCCCGTACGAAGGAAGAGAGTATTTTCGTAGAGTTTGATGATGATGATCTTCCTAGAGGTCCAAATGCTAAAGATTTTAAGGGTTTTGTAGCAACTCAGGCTAAGAGCAAAGTAAGCATTCTCTATGATGATTGGAGAAGTGTGGATAAGGCGATAATTTCTCAGCTGTGGGAGACCATTTTGGTAAGATCTTTTGCTATTGTTTGACTGTTCTTTAAATGTTTCTAGTATATATAATATTTTTATCCTCTTTTTTATCAGATGACATTTGATATTCCTGACACTGGAGGAGTCAGGAAGAAATGCTTATCGTTGGCTGCTAGGAGATGGAGGGATTTCAAATCCACCCTCTCATCTGATTTCATTTATGGTCATAGGAGTCGTGAGAATCCATGTCGTATATATCCTTTTATAGATGAAGACACATGGAGACAATTTTTTGAAAGTAGAAGAAAAGAATCATTTTGGTAAGGGCAATGTAAACTTTTATAAGCTTTCTTATATAAATGATCTTATTATTGTTTTGTTAATGATTACTTATTCTTAATTTACAGCAAACAAGGAAATCTCATCAAGAGATCCAATCTCAAAATGTATACCCTCATAGTTTATCTCGGGGAGGGTATACATTATTGGAAGAACAAATGATGGGCAGAAAAATTTCAACAACTAAGAGCTGAGTCTTCAAGCTCTGGAGAGGTGGCCCCTCCATCCCCTCCATCTAGACATGAGAAATGGAAAAGAGCTCGGAAGGGCAAAAAAGGACAATATCTTTCGGAAGAATCGAGACTCGGGTAGTTTGAGT